>JAYJMF010000044.1:4140661-4157093 GCA_036873715.1 Salvia sclarea | reverse complement strand
TATATATATATATATGATGTACCCTGCAATTAATCATGGGATTATACTAATCTAAATATCATAATTTTACACAATAAAAAATGGATATGCAAATCAACCTTTGGATTACGATACATTGTTCTTGGTCCCGGCTACATATATATTTTCTGTAACCAATGTTTGTTACATTGCACTGCTACTGCCTGAATCACGATTTCCAAATAATAATGTAAGATACCACCTAATAATTAATGTAAGATACCACCTAATAATTAATTATTGCAAAAAATCAAATAATTGCGACCAAAAACTTGGTCCTCGTAGTTTCACGTGTACTATCTTATTTTATCATTCAAATTAATGGATATGAAATGTGCGGCGGGTGGAGAATACTTATTCTATGTGATCTGGTATCAGATATTTATATATATTTATTTTCTGATTTTATTATGTGGTTAATTATAATTAGAGAGAAATACACATGATCAGTAGGCCATTTATACCTACTCAGGTTAAGTGACACGTACACGGTGACAGTTTAAATACGAATGTTATTTTATTCGATTTCCAAATTACATTCTAGTGAGTATTAATTTTCATTATTACGCGAAATAAGTTTAATATAATTAAAGTCAAATATATAGACACCGGAGTATTTATTTGATAACGTTATAACTTATAACTAGAGATCAGTTTGTGAAAACTTGTCACCTCACCAAATATATTATAGTATGGAGTTATAAGTATGAAAATTTAAAAATATGATTACTTTCTATGTAAACAATCGATGTCGAGTTGCCACAAGTAAAAATAAGTTAAAAATAATAAAAAAGCAATTCAACCCTAATATCAAGTCCTCTCTAGTTAGCCCTCCCCTATCCTATATATCGCATGGAGTTGTTGCACGTTTGCACAGTCTATACGGAAAGAAATTGTTCAATAATAAATTAATAATTAATCGCATATTTGTTAAAGGTAAAGATTTTTGTGAGTGCATAATGTAGACAGATAAAATTGATAATTATAAAAAAAAGTGACTATATTTTTCTAAGTTTATAAGAAGAAGAAGAAGAAAAATCAAAATAGCAATAATTATATCAAAGAAATGTGATTATGTTTAGTTTTACTATAGCATATTTGTAGGTGAACATGATATACATGTAAATAGCAAGTACATGAAATCATATCTTTGGTATAATGTATGATTAAGTAGTATTATTATGATGTATATATAATAGAGAATCTGGCACTATCTGCGAATATGAGCTCGTGATTTGGACCCTTGATGACTAAGCATGTTTTCTGACTTTTGTGCATAATTAAACGTAACCACCGATTATTTTTGATGAATAGCATGGCGCATGTGACTTCTATTTTATACACCCCCATGTGTGTGTGAGAGAGAGAGAAATTAAAATTTTGTGTGAGAGTTATTCCCGGTTCCCAACAACCTCTTATGTATTAAATTTTGTTTTCTTGTATTTGTTTCTGTCTATTTATAAAAAGTAGTATAGTATATTTATTTTATTTTACTTATATATACAAATAAAAAGGTAAGCTAAAGCTAAGTCCAACCTCTGCATGGTGCCCGAATCCACCTGGAATTTGAGGTGGGATTTTGTCTCAATCTCCTACCAAACGCACATACCTTCGTCAAGTCTAATTCAAATCTTCTATATATATATATATTATACTAATTAATACAATCTATTTTAGTGGTTTCACCGCATTACATGTAGCATTGATAACTTCATTACATATATATTAGACATAATTTATATAAATAGAATTTTGAATGAAGAAGTTGGTATGCTTGACATAACGTAATAGCTGGATGGATCCAATGAAAATGATAAGACGATAAAATAAATAGGGAAATAGGAGATAGGGACAGACAGTGATGAGAGTGCGTGTAATTAATCAAAGGTGACAGAGAAATATGGGGCTCATGGAAATTAAAATTTTGAATTTGTGAGGACATAATTCAAACACGAAAACACACAAAATAAAATAAAAGGCGGTCTCCTCCTTCGATTTATTGTGTCTATATATATTCCACAATCCACACACACACCTTATCTCTTCTACTAATCAATACTATATGCTTAAATTCTCATTGGATTTCCGAATATTTTTATTTGTTTCTAGCTTTGTCGATATGTTATTGTTATATATATATATATATATAATTACTATGTATATATATAGCAATTGAAATGCATAAATTAGTAAAGGTGTCTCTTGCACACATATACATATTGTCACCAATGACATATCTCGTTTCATGGTTAAAGAGGTAAATACAAAATTCTTATTTCAGGAGATATGTGTAAATGCAAATACCCTCAGTAAATTAGGTACCAACATTTCCAGAGACAAATTCAATACTTAATTAAATTGGTATATAGTGATTCAATGGACGTGGGGTACTTAATTATTAATATTTTAATCTATATAGTTAAACCTTAAAAAATTAGGCTCTCTACTCTACGAAGAGTCAAACCCAAGAACTAAATATCCACCGCGTTAACCTTTTTAATTAGTTTAGGCCATATAAAAATAATACGCTGAAGAAATATACGTATTCTTCGAAGGTTCTGACTAAAACTAAAGATAAATCCTTAATTTATTGTAATTAAGTAGGTGTGAGCGAGTATTAGTAAAAGCAAAGTAACAAATTAATAATATTAATGAGCTAGATACAAAGATTTAGATTAAGATTCAGGTGCAACTTGCAAAAAGAAACAATTTTTTAAAGTGGGATCGATCATATTCATATTCATATTCAATATTCATACATGCATAAATAAACTAATTATAGAGAGAACAAATATATTCATTTAAAAATGGCGTGAGGAATAATTGATATAGTTGTGTAGTTAAATTTGAATTGAAGTAGTATAGACAGATCTAGGTCCCCCACCACGAACTATCCCAGCATTATGCTTCAAATTGGGCGAGCATATCCCTTTTTTGAGTTATAGCAAGCGTCGACTTTGTAGGTCGATATTTATTTGAACACACACATCTACATACACTAATATAGGGTATATAAATATATATTTCAAATATTAAAAATATTTCATTTTTCATTCTTATAATATAAACAAGATATGTCGATGATATATACGTACGAGACCTTTACCAAATTAGGGCAAAATGTAAACACCGTTTTGTAATGAAAAAATAAGTTGATGAATATTGATTTAGGATTAATTATTTTGCTTTGAAATGCTCATTCATTTCTCTGCAGAGCGTGCGTAGCATTGTTAATCTTAATTTTTATAATTAAATGGATTCTTTTCCCATTAGAAAATCGTTTTGACGCTGATATTATATTTTTTTATTCATCTGATACTCTGTCGTAAATTTGAGTAGAAAAATAAGAATACTTTAAAATAAGATCGTAATTTTGTTTTTGAAAAGAACCTTGCTTGAGTAATTAATTAAAAAAAGAACGAAAGAGATAATGTATATATGAAGTACATGGTCAAATTAATTTTGTATGATGTCGTATCGTGTAATGCACTTCCGTCTAAAGAGGACTAGGCGTTAAATTCCACACAGCTAAGGTAGTTCTATATATTAAATCCAAATGTGCTGAAAATTAGTTATAATTATTGCAACATCGTATTTAATGGTTGCAATTATCGAGTAACGTAGAATAGTAGTTTTCCCAATTCTCGACCAGGTCGTGTTTGAACTGGAGACATAATGCGTTTTAAATTTCCGTTTGAAATTGACGCACTCACTTAAAACATTGATTAAGATATATTCACATGCACGAATTATTAAACACTTCTATAATCTCCTATAATTTTCACTAATGACTGCAATTCTATGTGATATAATATAAATCCTTTAATTATATTATCCTTGTTAAATATCTATACAAAAAAAGCGTTGATAAATTTCCTGAGGAGGGGGGTTTACGAGCTGATGGTGGGCCCACCACTCGATCTGTTAGCAAACACAGTAACATGGCAAGTGTCCCAATTTTCTCAAGACATTGAATAGTAGCAGCTGCTATGAATTTGAGCGATTTTAAAAATGGCAATAATTTATTTATCGTCAAAAGTGTGAGGATATTTAAAAAAATTGTATTTAATAATATAAACAGAGTTAAAGTTCTGCCAAATTCAGTTGTTTGCCTACATTATATAATAGCCGTGCAGGCCCTCATGACCTAATTTCCGTGTTGCCTTGAAAAGTTACACAGTGGATTGCACTGATTATAATGATTGATTTTTCCAGTCACTCACGCAACTACAACAACCTTAAACAACTACACCCCCCACACCCCACCCACCGCCTCCCCCTCCCAACATATATACGTACATGCATCTCGTATTTATACACACACCTAAATCCTCTCTCTCTCTCTTTCTCTCTCTCTTTATCGAATAGTTCCACATCGAAACAAAACAATATATACCACGCTTGTGAGTGTGTGAGAGAGAAAGGAACAAAGCGCCCCACTCTACCTTCCAACCCCATTATATACAACACAACACACTATCTCTCTCTCTCTAATACATACGCATAATAATAATTTGACGCTAAAATGTCAATAAACCACTTCTCCGCAGAGCTTCCAGATGCCCACTGGTGGTCACACTATACAATGGATCATTCACCACCTGCAAAAACCTCATCTCCTTACCACAAACCCTGCGTTTCCTCCACCACCGCCGCATCGCACAATTCCGCCGCCGCATTCAGCTGCCTCGCGCCGCACAGCCTCTACCGCGCCGCGCCAATGTTCAGTGGCGCCGCCGCCGCCTTCGACCTCAACAACGAGGACGAGGAGGAATTCGGCGACGAGCACGCGTCGTCGACGGCGGCGGAGCCGGAGCAGGAGATCCCCAAGGAGCGGCTCTTCGAGAAGCCGCTGACGCCGAGCGACGTCGGCAAGCTCAACCGCCTCGTCATACCGAAGCAGCACGCCGAGAAGCATTTCCCGCTTAACGGCAGCGGCGAGTCCTCCGGCGAGAACGGCCTTTTGCTAGGGTTTGAAGATGAGTTGGGGAAATCGTGGCGGTTTCGCTATTCCTATTGGAACAGTAGCCAGAGCTACGTCCTCACCAAAGGATGGAGCCGATTCGTCAAGGAGAAGCGCCTCGACGCCGGCGATATCGTCGTCTTCGCGCGCCACCGCGTCGACGACGGCCGACTCTTCATCGGCTGGAGGCGGAGGAGCTCCGTCGCCGGACAGGAAATCACCGCCGCTCAGCAAGTCGCTGGCGCCGCCGGAGGCGGCGGCAGCGCCACCGGAGGGTGGAATAGAGTTATTTATCCCGGTCATCCTTATCAAATCCAGCAACAGCCGCCGTCTAATTCACTGCATTTCCAATCCGACGGTGTTCATGCAGGTACATTGCACAAACCCTATCTACTCTCTATTTTCCCCCAATTTTAAAATCAATAGGTATAGAGAGATAATTTTACAAATGCTCATGAATAGCAGTCATGCGAAATACATGTGCATATGCATAGATGGAAATTGAAGCAGACAATGGCAGTCATTCATTTTCTACATCTGTTGTCTGCTATTGAACTGTGTGTTGTGCGTGTTTGATATTTTCGTTGGACACGCATTGGGCGTGCGTGCCGCACACTTCCCCAAACCAGAAATTCCACACTTGAATTAAATTTTATTTTCTGTTATGTCTATCAATCAACAGCACCACACATTTTGCAATTCCTGAGCTGAGCAAATTCAATTTGGCAACATAACATAACATATCCATCTGTCACCATCAACGTGCGTATCATTGACTCGAAAAACACAAGTTAGGGGAGATGGAATTCTGGAAATTATTTTTCAATTGATTTTATATTTTTTAACATGAGTGAAATAAACGCAGGTGGTGGTGGTGGTTATCACCAGAAGCAGACATCATCTGCAGGGAGTGGGAATTCCAAGACGCTGCGGTTGTTTGGGGTGAACTTGGAGTGCCAAGCAGACGAATCAGAGGCGTCGACACCAGTTGGGTCGCCGATGTCGAGCCAGGGTCAAACTCAAGCTGCCTATCATCATCATCAACAACAACAACAGTATCACTATTATTCTAATAATCACATGGTAAGCCAAATATTTTATTAGTAGAATCACCATTAGACTGTGTAGAACAAGGAATAGGGATGATGAGATGTCACTGGTCCAATTTCCCAGTTTGATTTTGCTGTTTCCTATATTGAAACAGATACATGAGCTACAGTAATTTACTAACATGACTATTGGGAATATTTATATATTAATAAAAATCTCTTACTATAGTTTTTTACTTACCCTGACTACTTGGATCGATGAAGTGTGGTGGTGTTCATTTATGGAATCAATTAATTTATCAGACTATTACCAATTGAGATATATACTAATACTACTATTGCCTGTTTGGTAGAGTATGGCAACTATTGCATCAGATCTCTTGATTTTTTCAAGAAACTTGAATCTTTCGTTGATAGTCGAGAATAGGCATTTAATTTAATTACCCCTATAGTAAAAGAGGCTAGAGTGGGCCAAACATATATACATTCATGCATAAGATATAATAATATAATAATAGGTGTCCTCTCCGCCCCACCACCCTACCACTCTTCCATAGAAATATCCTCTTATAATAATGTTTCAAATTGTGGTATTACCTATGAGATTCTCAATTAATTTAATTAGTATTAAGGATATGTATGTATATGACTATGATGATGAGGAGGAATCGTGCAAAATGGGGAAACTAAATGGGAATGCATTTATATGTGATTGCCAAATCTGCCACGGATTCAAGATTGTTTGCATTATCATCTCTATTCTGTGGAAATGTCGCAGCGTGTTTGCTCTGTGGTCCACGGTGAGAAATGGTGGAAATTAGGCTCACATTTTGAGAAAAACCATTAGATATATACTTGGATTCCCAGGGGGTCAACAAATCTGCCACTTTTATGGACGATAATTATGTCAACCTGTCTACTTTTAGGTTCCGTATACCAATTTAATATTATTTTAATTTCAAGATCATAAGATAAAGCCAACAAATTACTTTATTTTTCCTCTATCCATTTCTTTTTCTTGTTGATTAGAAATTAGTAGTAGTATTTGTTTAGTAGTTAGAACTGTGACGCGTTTACAGGTTTGACTGTTGTTTCTAATTGTGGTGATACTTTTAAGAGGGGTGATTAGATGATTATGACAGTGATAATAATGACTTTAATTTGACATGCACTAATCTGGGAGGGGGAAAATAGTTAATGATTGTGTGAGATATTTGCCTTGAATTAACTGGACACACTTGTCCTCCACAACCCTATCTTCACGCCAAGCACACGCACCAGTGTGTGTTGTGTGTGTGATGGTGATGGTCCACCACAGGTATGGGGGTGAATAAGAGGTTTTGCATGCTTATCATCAAAAGACTATCATGTCACAGCTAGCTATGGCTATGGTATTAATAATGATACCTTTATGGATGCAACAGGATATCAATTTCTCAGGAGGAGCAGATGCATATCGGCAAGGATAAGATCTCCACGATGTGACGTCCGATATTTGACCTTTGTTCGCCTACTTCTCGCAACAAAATTTGGACCCCCAAAAAAAAAGAAAAACAAAAAAAGAGAGAGAGGAGAGAAATGAAAAAAAAAAAAAAAAAAAAAAGATCCCAGATTTTGTGGGTAAGTTTCTCTCACTAGAAAAGGTGGAGTGGAGCAGTGATCTGAAAACCCCTCATAAGCCCAGGGGGAAAAGAGCAAATAGAAAACTCCATGTGAGAGAGTAAAGATGGAAAGTGACTAGAGAGATGAGGGTTTGTAGTGGGTCCCACACCCATGGACCTATACAATATATATACATATAATATATATATAGAGAGAGGGGGGAAGAAGAATATGGATGGTTGCAATCAAGAAAGTGAAGATTGTACAAGATCATGTGGGAATTTTGGCACTGTAGTGATTCTGCCTGGAGATTTTCAGAGGGACTCATCATGACCGTTGCTGCATTACTTGGGAAAGTGGATGGATGGATGGATGTGTGGGTGGCAAAAGTGGGAGGAGGAGAAACAAGCAAGGATGGGGACTTCTACTTCCCAATTAACATTCAATTAAACTCCACTGCCCTCTGCCATAACTTCATACCTTTTTTCTTTTTTGGAAATTGTTGTATTTTGCTAATTCTAATGTAATTGTGTAATTACTTACAGAAAACAAAAGTAGAAAGGTAGAAGAATCTCTTGCAAAGTAATATCAAGCCTTTCCTATTTTTGAACAATCTCATCCATCAAACTGAATTTCAACTTGTAATTGCACAGTTAAATGGCAATTATGGGGGTGGGAAATGGGTACAGAGAGTTGCAATGTGGAGTCATTTCATGAAAAAGTGGAGCCACTAGAATCAGAGGATGGGAGCTACAAGAGGGGGGAAAGGTGCAGTAGCTGGTGAAACAGTTAAGTCAAAATGTGCATGTTATTATCTGGACCAGAAAAATACATAGAAAAACAAGACTTGCCATCTTCAGCATCACTCCTAAACTCATGTCTAATTTGGGTGCATTTGCAAGTGGGGGAAGGGTCCCAACTTATGCATGCCCCGCCTAACTTCACACTATTAAACCCCTTACATATCTTATTATATGCATAATCCAGTCCTACCCAAAAGTGCGTTTAAGAGCTATAAATCTCGAGTTTCCCTTCTCGGTCTTCCGTCTTCAGAGCCTTGTGACATCCATGGCCCAAGCGCTCGCACTTTCAAAGATGGAAAGGAGAAACACGTGAGAGTGGGATAACGTAAATGAGTTAAAGTCAAGGGTAATACAGTATGGCCCCGTTGATGGTTACTCGAGGGGCATCACCAATAGACAAAGAGCTCAATTAATCAGCCAATGCATAAGAAGTAGCCTCCACCAATTGGAGATGGGATGGACCAGTATACCTTCTAAAAGTGGGGAGACTTATTTCCGTAGCCTCCACCAGTTGGAGACTGGATGGACCAGTAGATCATTTCAAGTTGGGCGAAGATCTATATATGGTGATAAGATAAACGAAAAGAGACAAGCCACAGGAACGTCGAAGAGTTAAAGTGAAATCTAAGAGACTGTGTCTCCATCTCCACCAAGGAATTACACTTACAGGCATGGAAACTGTAACGACTTTCCTTCCTACTTATAGAGCCTAAGTGTAACATAGTGAATCAAATGTCACATGAAGACAATAATGAAAACCTTATCTTGCCAAAGTCGGAACCAAATGGCAAAAATGAGAGGTTAAGAATCCTTTCCTAGACGGGCGGTGAAGCCTATAGGGTCAATTATAGAGGATGCCGTAAATCTCCACCCTAGGCTTGAGGAAATAAGAACCCCTCCCACATTCCCTATATCAGTTCAGTTGACAAAAAAAGATCCCCTAGTTCTTCAAACTAAACAATCAATAAAGCAATAAACTCCTTTGTCATGTTCAAAGTATCTTCCTTTATTTTGAGACATTCGATTTTTCTTGATGTGATGGAACTGCATAATCTAAGCTTACAAAGCAATCACTTTAAACCAATATACATATGGGGGAAAGCTCACCAAGTTGCTCTTCTCATATAAATGAGATTTATACTTTGGGAGGGTCTGGTCCTTGTTGATTTTTGGAATCTTCTTTCTTCTCCATAACTTGCTGTATACCCTCTTGATAACCTTGGATAAAACTTTTAAGTGCATCTCTATAAGAAGAAGCTCTGGTCATGTAAACTCGCTGCAGAGCAGGTTTTAACGTCTCCATTCCTCCTCTTGCAGCCACAGCTGTATATTGCATTTGAAATCGCATTAAGAAACTTGGTGATCATCATAAACAGATCATAAAATGCTTTCACAGAAACACGAACTTCTGCTTTAAATCTGTAGATGCGTGGAACTTTTTTTTCAGATTTTTAACTAGGACACTCGTATCTCTTCTTAACTAACCATGCTAACAAACAGCAATTATTACATATATATAAATCAACCGAGAGCAGAATACTTGCAAGTTGATAATATATCATGAGCCAAATAAAGAGGTAGCATCTCTCATTCATCTCAGAGCTACACTTTTCCCTGAAAAACATTAGCAAATACCCCTTACCAAGGTCCTCTAGAGTCGATGGTTCCTTCTCTTTGGACGTCCCTTTTTCCCCATTGGGACCATCTTCATTCTCTGCTTTCTTTCTGTATTCATGTGGCCTGAGTTCTGGACCAATATCCCTCACCCAGCTTGCAGCATATAGTCTAGATGCTTCCTTCAATACCTACAAAACAATGATTATACACGTCATAAATCATCATCTCCACGACTCCACATACACGTATACCAATCACAATGGTAGATTTATCTTGTTTAACACTATTGAATACAATTTCATTTCACTTCATGCCAATAGTTAAGACAAAAATCAACAATTACTTGAAACAATTGTGCAAGAAAAAGAATCTCGGTTAAGATAACTAACAAGGTATCTCTCCTTCCAGGTAAGCTTCCCACGCTTCTTGATGTGGGGCGGATCAGGCAACGACGAAGGAAACACTATCTCCTTGAGATCGGTCCGAACATAATCATAAATCTTCTTAGAGACCACTCTCAGCTTCATTCTGGCTCCCAACTCAACAATGCCAGCTAGCTAGAAAAACACTACAAGATGCAAGCATAAAAGTACAGTCTTTAGTACTCACAAACTATTGTTTTACGCTGATTACTCATTTTGATAATGGAATTATAGTAGGTTTACAAAATGGATACGATTCTATGCGAATTCACAGCTTCCATTTCGTTTCAGACATTTCATCGAGCATGTTGTAGACAATAGCAGTTTGAACAAGTGTCACATTGGAAGTGTTAGTATTAGTAATTTCTGGATTTGTGGCAATACACAAGGCATCTAAAACATCAGACAATGCGGAAAAAATATAGCAATATTTGTTTTTTGTAATTGAACATCACCTTCCTTTGACGTCGTTTTTTTAAAATCGAAATTAGACTTTTATTAACTCAGATAGCAGTAGATGAAGAGCATTTTAATTGAAGATGAAAACATAAAGGATGGATACACATCAACATCACACATCCATCTCCTTGCTCAAAATATCAAAATAGCATACAAATTTTAAGATTTTGTAGATTAGCGATGAAACACAAAATAGCAATGGATACCTTTTCTTCGATTTTTATTTTTTAAATAACTCCCAAGATCTTCGAAAATCTAAGAAGTTATATTTTTATTTTCACATTTTCGGCTGTTAACCGGCGGCCTTCAATTGACTAAGGACTTTAATCGTAGGCCTGTAGCTCTTCTATATTTTGAGGTCTCTACGCCTACGGTATTAGTATAAATTTATAATTAGTTCAAATGGTAAAAGAAATTTAATAGTATAATCCACCCATAGGTGAAAAATGTGCAAGTTTTTAATTTTTTCAATTAATAAAAATTATATCACAATGAACTCTAACCTGATATTTTTGCATCACATTCTTCTATTTTCTAATAAATAAATGCATAAATTTTGAAGGCCTCGTCAATCGTCACGGAAGATTCGAACCCGAGAAGCTTGGTTTCGGGAAGTAGCATATCCAGAATTTTGAATTTGGGATACAAAAAATATTATAATTACATAAACATAAGCTTAAAAGATATTTAACAATTTTTATTACAAATTCAACAAATAATAAAGCAAGTGTAAAACAATGCAACTTGAAATCCATGCCAACTCACATATATATTGTCAAGTTCACCTACGAGATAATTATTTAGATAATATTTACTTATATCAAACTTTATCTAAACGCACTTCGACATGTTTTCTTTAGATTAAGATCCGAGTAACTCAACATCGTATAGGTTACCTTGAATATATAAAAGTGCGCTTATATTGAACTCTAATTATATGATCATATGTGTTGAGTTGGTGTTTATGATTATATATAATAATATTATTTATATTGATACATTATTCGTATCTATAAATTTTGAGAATGGAATTCATATAATTGGACTCCTAAATCATCCAAATAAAATGGGGCCCATTAATCAAAGAGTATTAGCAAATAAGAATAAAAAAAACCCAACATAATTAACTAGCATTAGTATATTTCTTATTATTAAATATTATAATAGTGGATTATTTCACAATATATCCATATTATGTGAGATTTGTATGTTTCAATTCATTTGTTTATTCGTAATTAATTTAATTTTGTTCATTTTATTAATATTGTAAGTACAAGGTCAAAACCATCAAATGATCAAGAAGAAGGTGAGAGCTGAGGAAGTAAAACTTATGTTCGAATGTTTGTGGTGATGAAATAAGGTAAAGGTTTTGTTGATTCAATAATCTTATTTTTAGTTGGCAAAACATAATTTGTTATCTAGGATAACTTTTGCAATGATAGTAATTGGTGTTGAGGTATCTTTTCTTGAATTTTTCAATCATATTGTTTTTACAACTTTGTAGAAACAATTATCATCAAATTTATATTGTTTCTCTTATTTACCGTTTATGATTCTAATACTATAACTTCAAAATTATGTCACAGTAATATTCAAATTATACTTAAATTTGATTTTTCCACATAATATATTATAATAGAAAATATCGATTATTCTACAAGATTTTACTTTTGAACCGTGAAGTAATTTTGAAACCTTTCTAGGGTCAAAACTCAAAAGTACTAAATGAGGTGGATATATACTATAATTGTGCATAATTTATCCTGAAAAGTAATATGAAGTAAATATAATTTGAAATGGACTCATGCGAGGATGCATGATAATCGATAATTATCACCAATACAATTAATTATAAGATAAGATCATATTTAATTAATAAAGAATATATGGACCGCACTCACTTATAAATTTTTAATTAAATATAGCCCCCACACATTCTCCTATACTGTATTTCTTTGTAAAAATACTTTTACATCTAAACATCTAAACTTAGTGATTATATGTAACTTCTCATTGCACAATTACTATTCAAATATTGAATTAGTTAATCATATAAAATTTAAAACCATGGTATCCCGTGCATGACACGGGTGATAATACTAGTTAATACTAATAGCAAAACTTAGAAAAATTTGGGGGTGAAGTTGTTCCCCTAACGCCTCATGTTGGTTGTGCCGCTGATCTCGGGCATTAACCTCTTACAACTAGGTCAACACATATAATTTTTTTTGCTTCACATTCTTATTTTTCTTTGAAGGTAAGTGAAAATTAGAGTATGCACCTTGTGATTGAGTTTACCTGTGCACCAAAATTTATTTAGAACTTATATCTCTAAAATATTTATTGAGAGATTCCTTGATGTCTCTTAAAGCACATTATATTTCTATATCTCGATAAATACTTAACCAATATTCATTATCTTCCACGCAATATTTCAAGGTGAGTATCAGAATGAGCACAAGGGATAAGCAAACATTAATTCAATCATCCATGAAGAATGCACGTGGCCACCCACACGATGAATCTCTTCACATGCATAAAATAAGTTTCTGTATTTGGTTTGCCATAACTAAGATAATACGAAGTATATAGTTTCTGGAGAAATAATTTGATGGTAAAACTTACTACTATGATTTAGCACCTTTTTATAAATAATTTGTTTTTGAACTACTAACTGAATATTTCATCTTCAGCACCCTAAATCGCCCGGTGACTCTCGCTATTAGATCCTCAATACAAAGAGAAATAGACTATATGTTTTTTTAATTATTATTTGCAGGTTGGGCGGGTCTAACTTCCGGGTATTCGGATCAGGAGTCTTGGGTTGGGCTCATGTATATACCAGACTTTTTGCCTTTAACAAATTAACTATTTTTTTTAATTGAATTCAAATATTTATTTACACGAGAGTTTACCAATTTGGATATAAATCATGAGTGGTATGGACAATGCATTGGACAAATCAAGCTCATCTTCAGGAAAAAAGGAAGGTGTTTGATGATGTTAATGTTTTATATTAATTTATATATAGTTTTAAATCTAGGGTTTTCACCACATCATCCTCAAAATCCCTCCAAGTACGTGCTTCATTCTCAATTCTCTTTTTCCTTGATTTTCAAATTTTTTCCTCCATTTATTTTTTTATCCCACGTCGAACTTTTATTAAACTTCACCAAATAAAAAACTCTATAAAAAGGATACATCTATTCTCATAACCAACAATTTACAATTAATTGATGGAATGATGTGAATTTAAATTATACCATCAAAACTTAGTTCAAGTCTATTATTATGGAAACATGTTTAGTCATATGAAACTTTAAAAAATAAATAAAAAAGGCAAACATTAATCCCTAATCTTTCGTGCACATCACATAATTTTCCAAGATTTATGCTTGAGTTCTCATCTATGAAAATATTTTATTCTTATATTTTGTATACAGGTTGATATATATTAAAGTTATACTACTAAAACTAATTTTTGTGTTGCGGGATAATATTGAAGAAATATGTTCCAGTTTAACGAGCACTCAACTCACTCCTTATTAAACAAGTTCTATGATTTTGTCCAAAGTTCATATAGATGGTGACTGGTGATGTACACTATCAACAGTCAACAATTAATAGAGCTGGTTTGGAAGAAGTAGAGACATTAATTCAAACAATTTAAAGTATAATATCACCTCTTATCAAAATTGGAATGTGAACGAGGAATAATTAATATCTCCTTATCATAACAAATCCTTTTTAGTAATTAAACGGGTTTGGAAAGTTAGCAAATACGGAGTATTATTATATGCTCTCCGTGGTAGTAATTCTTGACATCATCTAATGATACGCAGCGGAATAAAACAGTCAATAACAGATTTAGACTTCCAATTGATTATGCGATGAGTCAATATACACGTTAGTTAGCAAACTTACAGTTTGCAAAGCTTCCAACGAACGATTCATGCAGCAATTGAATCCACTACTATGGTATTCACGTGTATTCCAATCCGATGCAGGACAATCCACGGTACAGATGAGACTTCAATTGGAGAAAGCTAGGAAATCTCCAATTGAATTTACGGTGTGTCAATATTAATTTCTCGTGTTTGACTAAAAGAATATAACTCTTATTTATAGATAAATAAGACAGCTCCATAAACCCTAGATTTATGGACTTATATTATCAAGTCTGCTTTATTTAATTAATAGTCTGCTTTCAAGCTCTTACTCTGGTCTCAGTATGATAGTGACCAGACCTACCCTTGTGGGCCCAATCAGACTTGCTTGGTTAGGGATTATTCCTCCGTAAAAGCTATCAGGATTGGCGGTCGTGGCGGTGGTCGCCCTGACGTTGATACTTGTGCTCTATAGGCTTATGAGAGTTGGCTTATAAAGCACAAGTATCACTGTGAGGACGACCACCACCGCCACGATGCTTCCTCTGCTGCCAATCCCGAGAGCTTTTACGGAGGAATAATCCCTAACCAAGCAAGTCAGATTGGGGCCACAAGGGTAGGTCTTGTCATTATCATAGTGAGACCAGAGCAAGAGCTTGAAAGTGTAGAGTAGTGGCCGATGGATCACCTCATAACCTGAAACAAGAAGCTATATATAGAGAGAGAGAGAGATCAGAAGACCCCCATTTATGGACTATATGTACTGCTCCTACTAAATAAAATGGAATGGTGCCATATGTGTGTTGACTGCGTGCAGGTTAGAAGTAGGCAGGGAAAAGCTAGCTAAAAGTATGAATATATATAAACATATATTGCTACCTAGCTAGTTTGCAAATTTAATTTAATTTAGAGGCTGGCGGTGGACCTACACTAGTCTCATGTGATTATACAAATTCTACGAGTTTTAGTTTAATTTTAGAACGCCAACGTGCACTAAACTCGATTTGTGAAACTATACAAAGACATGTTTGGAGTAAAATGACGTACTGAACAAATTGTTGTAGTATAGGTTGGTGTTTATGTCATCTTTCACATTGCTTTTAGGCCACGTTCACGTCCATGTCATCTTTCCAACTATCAATAAAATTAGGAAAAGCTCGATTAAAAATAAATAGGACTTTTATTTAATTGCAAATCTATACTTAATAAAAAAAAGCCAGCGTAATTAAATATTGATTTGCCTAGTATATCTCTGTTATATATTTAGGATTACTATTTATAAAACTGACATATATCCATCCTAACACCTAATCCTAATATACTATTAGTATAAATTACGACATTAATGTTCTTAGTTTTATAAGTTAATTTCGAGTGTTCAATTGATTAAGATAAAATATTAAGTAAAATTGAAAAGTAGAAAATCCGAATAAATCTACTCTATAATACACAATTAAAGTTAACCAATGATATACACATATTCACAACACAAGTCTATTTTTACAGGATGAAAATGATTCAATATATTATACAGCTCAATTTATTATTATTATTATTATTATTATTATTATTATTATTATTATTATTATTATTATTATTATTATTATTATTA
>JAYJMF010000044.1:4109089-4139577 GCA_036873715.1 Salvia sclarea | reverse complement strand
GGGCATTTCGACGAGGTTATGCAACATTTCAGCGGGGGAGCCGAGGTGATGTGAACATGGAGCTTTCCAACGAGAACAGACTGCCTAATAAATTTAATTTAATTTAATTTAATTTGACCAAATAAATAATTTTGATTAAATATTTTTTTGGTAAATTGCTAATATCTATATTTTATTAAAAGGGAATACAAATTCCCAAATTGATTTCAAATCAATTTCTTTTAAAATCAATGGTTAATTATACATAGTTTCTTGATGAACTCATATATTTATGACGTAAATTGATTCCCCGTCGAGTTTCGACGGACAACTTACTAGTATTCTCTAATATACATTGACCAAGTGCACCCAACAACATGTTGTGTCATCCTCCCATAAAATTGTCACTTTTTTTTTTTTTTTTTTTGACATTTTGATTCTTCCACAAGATCTTGACACTCTTCTTATTCTAATAGATCACTCTACTTACATTGGAACTATTATTGGGTCCACACTTTTATTATTTTATTTACAAATAATTAATTTTAAAGTACAATTCAAATGAGACTTTATCCATTCACAATACAATTAAAGGAATAAGCTAGCTTTGAGGAGTTTTTTTTTTTGGTTGGTGTTATGATCACTATGTTTTATTGTGCAGCAACTACGTAGAAGTTGAGGGAAACATTATGATATTTAGGGCAAGTAAGATATAGTAAAAGCATATTGTGATGCATGCATAATAATAAGTGAAGAATAATGATGGAGTTGAAACCTACATTCCATTTTCCGTTACCAAAAGTACCCCTTCCGAAAACATCAATACCCATGTAAACGTCATATCTTCTTTCCCCAGCAACCTCAGCAGACGACTTTGCATAATCCTCCTGTATATAAAAGAAACAATTTCAACGACATTAATAAATTAATTTTCGAGATAGAAACCAATTAAAATAGTACGTTAAATGAAGAGAAAATATAATTAAGTGAAGTACCTCCCATGCATAATTCACAAAAATGCCGTCACATCTGTCAAAGAATGGCTTGTTTTTTTCGTTTAATTGATTCTGCCAGAAGAGCTCACCGTCCACAGTAACACTATCATACCTGAATCAATCACATTAATATAATTTGTATTTTTGTTAATTATAATTTTTCTGTCAAGCAAAAATTAAGGAATTGAAATTACCAAATAACCTGAGAGCCAGGTGATGAAGAGTGCGTAGTGAGTGACAAAGTCTTGCAGAATGGGTAGTTTTGGCGGGTCCAAGTCAACCTCCATATTCATCTGTTAATTATAAACTAAAAATTAAATTAGGAAAAGCAGCATTAGCATACCAGCCAACCATCAAATCCCAAAGCAACAGCCAGTTCAGCCAAACGCTCAGCATACATTTGAGCAGATTTAGTTGTTGATCAGCAATGCTCATCCCTTCATCCCTCTCCAAGATCAAAGTTCCCAATACCTTTAATATTCATTTCCACTCAAACAACCACACCAAATTCAAAAGGCTTATTATTAACTTATTTAGTCCCAACTTATATATATACTTTAGATTAGAATTGCTACTTATTTATTGTTTGCTTGATAGTTAGCTATATAGAGTCAAAATTTTATGTCAACATAAGCTTACGTAAGTGTATAACTGGAAGCTGATTTCTAATGTTGTCTTGTTTTTTTTAACCAAATCAATTTTTAGTTATACCAATCCAGCTTTAGATCGATGGCCAGAAATTTTGACTTGAGCCGTCAAGTGATGACCAATGAAGATTAATTTGGTTGTGAATAAGTGAACACACGAAGCCCAAGTTTGGGAATAAATTTGAATATTTAGTTGTTGATCTCTATTTTGGATTATATTTTAAAACTCTCTCCCATTCAAAATCATTGTATACATAAGAAAGAAATTAAGAAAAAGCAACCCTTCACACATGTTTTGGCTTGTAACGTGACTTTCAATCTATTATCGATCAAATAATGAAACCGGCCGGCTACCCGAAAATACAAGTCACAACCATATCGTTTGACATCATATTATATATAAACCAGAAAATTAAGTAAAAGTGGTGTCATTTTATGCAACTAACTCAAAATTCTTGACCAAGCTAGAACTCATATATAGTTGAACATTTCCAAATGATTAATTATGATAGTAGCAAATTAAAAAGTAGTTAAAGGAGATTAATTTGAGAAGATGACCTTGACACCATGTGTATGTGCAGCGTTAGTCCAGCACGGCGGCGGTAGCGTCACCAAATTGTGCGAGAAATAGACGAAAACGTCGATGAGATACCAATGCCAAATGGCGTAGGCATCGCCTTGCACAATCCTATCGTCGGTGTACCCACCGGCCATGTCGTGGCACTGCACACCAGAACCCGCGGCCAGGCCCCAGCCGCCGCCGCCGCCGCCAACGGGAAGTGGAACGACTTCAAGTAGGCGCGCCACTCCAATTCCTCCAGCGGATAAGATATCGGGATCGCCGGCGCTATTCCACGGCGGAAGTCGATGCTTAATTATACTGGTTAATTACAAACACAATTTGCATGGGATTAATTGCCAATGAATTTATACAATCGAGTTTCTTAGATTCATTCGGTTTTGATTTCATTACCATGAAATTGGCGGGAGAATTTAGATGGGATTAACGATAGCTAGTTGTAATATATAAAGAATCATCTATAAATTTCTTCTGAATAAGACAACCAGACTTTGAATTTTGATAATATTTGTATTTTTTTTGAAAAAAATAATTAAGGAAGGAAGAACTGAGGAATCTTGACCGTTAACGTTACGGTTTAATAACCCAACCCATAATAGTAAAACCGTATTATCTATAGGGCATTTGGTTTCCTTGTTGGGATTAATTAAATAATTTAGATTGATAGGATAAATGATAATTGAATTATTTGGATTATTAATCATGTGTTTGGATTGCTTATTTGTTTGGATTGCTTGATTGTAAGGTTTGATAAATGACGTAATTATGATCAAAGTATTATATAATACCAAAATTACATTTTCAATCCATTTCCCCATACTTAATTATGACTAAAATAAATATAATAAAAAATAATTTTATAAATTTGCATTATGAATTGAAGGTTTGATTGATAATCAACCCAAATTTGGCTTGATTAGTAATCAAGCAAATGGTTGATAACATGCGGGCCAAATAATCAATCACTGGCCCAATCATGCAAACTAAATACTTGATTAGCCTTGACTATTTTATCAATTAAGGCTAATTAAGGAAACCAAACGCCCCATATAATTATATTCTTTGACGGAAAAAAGAGTTAACAATGGTGCACCTAACTATGACTGATGTTCCTCGTCCAATTATGCTTCCATGATTTTTGTCTTAGTTTATTTAGTTCCGTCCAATATATAAACTTTCTTTTTCCAATCTACCTTTGTTGTTTTATGAATTGATAACGGAATATTGAAGGTATAATATGAATCGGTTAATTCTTTTATTTCTCATTGCCTTGCTTTTCCTTGTCATCAAGCTTCTACAAACTTGTCTCATTGAGTTGAAACTTCATATTATTCCTTTTGCAAACTAGCTCTCATGTTTATTCCTAATAATGTATGCTTTGGGTCATAGTATATTTGATATCACTATATGACAACGGGGTTGAAATGTAAAAGGAATTTTACCGAACCTTAAAAACCATGTGACTAATCGCACGTGACTTTTACAATATAAAGAAAAATGAAATTGTTCCCTAGGGAACACCAAGCGTGCGATCTCCACTTCGTAAGTGTGCATTTAGCTTATATGTGGGTTTTTTATTTTTTGGGGAGATATCAAAACGACACCGTTTTGTCGTTGACGTGAAAAATAAATGTCCATATATCCAAATTCGACAAGGTGAATTATCATTTCAATGCTGAATTTTGTAGAGTGAGATATATTGTAAAAAAAGTTGAAAGATATGGACATATTATGAAAAGACGAAAGTTATGGACATATTTTGGAAAATGTTAAAAGATAGAAACACAAAACACTATTGACTCTAAAATAAAACAGTAGTTTAGAGAGCATGTTTTTCATCTTCCGTTTGCCATTTTTTCTTGATAAGGACTATTAGTTTCTTCAATCCTTTGAGTACTTTTATAAGCCTAGTAATCTCAAGAGGTCTCAAGTTCAAATCTAGAGTTAACAACATGTTATTCATCCTCATTTCTTTGCTGAGGAGATCTAGCTCAAGCAGCTAGGCTGAGGTACCTAGTGACTCTCCTTTGTGAGGTCTTGAGATCAAATTCTGTCTCTGTGCGGGTATTTACGCTCCATCACTAAATACAGGTATGTTTAAGTGCGTGAGTGAACAACATATATAGTCGATCGATCAATCAGAAATAGCCACAACCTACATGCTAATATATACTAATACCAATGAACACAATTACTAGATATCATCTTTAATCTGATCATATATGCTTATTAAGAGAATCATATATGCTAATTAATCATAATGATAGATTCAGGTAGGAAAGATAAATTTCATAGGAAATGGAGATGAATTTGAGCATTTGATTGAGTTAGATCAATGGTTGAGATTTATACTCAGTTGTGCTAAGTATTTATGTTGTGTGTGCTACGTGAACTGAAATATGTAAATGAAGTGAGGTTGTGTTAGGTGGTTGTGTTGGTTGTGCTAAGATGTGATGGAAGATATGCTAGACTAACCAATTTAGAATATATGTGCTACGAAATAATGAAATATGTTCTAACTCACATATTTAAAATCTGTGCAAACTAATAATACTGATATGATGCTACATACACATAAAAAGATGTGCTAGACAGAAATAATTTTTTCTATATTCCTACACCAAAGGGATTCCCACCATAATCATCCCCATTAATTATATATCTATGTCGATAGATATAGTATGACTCGACGTGTGTATATGCCATACAATTAATCAAAACCAAACACAAGCGGATATATATGAAAACAACATGACACGTAGGCACAGTTGAAGAAAATATATATATATATATATATGTAATGATCAAATGTTACTATATGTTGTGTGTGAAATTTGACTAACCCGATTCCCACCACCATCCCAAAATAGAAAATAAGTAAAACAAAAATACTGACAAGTACAAGCATTACTAATACTATCTCTCTCTCTCAGCCAAAAAAATAATAATGAAATAGAGAGTAGTACTGATGAGGACAAATGATGATTGATTAAGAGCATCTGAAACTGTGTTTAAGTCCATGAGAATAAAGAATGGAAAGGGAAATTAAAGTAGGTAGATGAGAACCCATTTTTTGTGGCCTTCAGCACCAAAGAATTTACCCCAAGAATATGTATGCCCCATCACCTTTAATTTTTCTTTTTTTTTTTCGAGTTAAGATTCTAATATTCCATAATTATTCCTCAGAATCTCACTTTCTTCTCCTTCTCCGGCTCCGAATATAATTCCGTGGTCATTTCTATCTTTCCCGCCAATAATCTCCTTCGCGGTCAACCAATCACCACCCTACATATATATATATATCATGATCACTCCCCCCTAATCATTGCTACGCCCCTATTTCTTGCTTGATTCTCCTATTTAGATTCTTTTACCTCTAAAAAATTTCTCTTATCAACTCCAAGATTGATTATATTTTGTCGTTGCATGCTACTATATTTTATTACGTACAAACATAGTTAGTTATGATGCAATGTTGTGGTTAAGAAGGAGAAGTAGATCTAGTTCCCCTATTATAAATTTTATATATAGGAGGGGATTGATTAGTTATGTATCAAGAGAACTTTATTCCCTATATATGCATATTCTCTCATTAATAACAAAATACTTTTTACATGTACGTTCCATTCCTGATTACTGTACGTAGTAAATATCGTGCTATTTGTAGCTTTCTAACTCCTTCTGAATTGGACTATATGTTTTGTATGTCTTCTAAGATAAGTGAAATGAAGGAGGGGAATTAAAGAATGGCAGTTTATAAAAGAATATTATAAACACTCTCACAAAAAATGGAAAAAGATGTAAACATAGGATTAAGTAGGTTTGTGTCTTGTATTCAATTCCCTAATCACGAGTAGGAGTAGATTAGATTCGCGATTAAATGCTGATCATAGACATGATTAACTTTAAAATTAATTTTGTGCTGCATTTTCCGATTTATATATATGTTTACGCCCTACTTATCGACACATTGCTCCCATCTTCAGGTGATTTCTATCTACAGCAAAACTGTTGAGGAATTTCTGCTTTAAAGCTTTAAGAAAAAGGTCTTCCATAGATTCCTCCAAACTGCATAAAATATCCAAACATATCAGAATCAAATGATCTTTCCTAAAAAGCTTAATGCTCAGAATATTATTTCCTTTTGCATCAGATGGTACATAGTTTTTAGCATGATTTATGGCTTTTCTACTTATATTTTACAATTCCAAGTATTGGGGCCTAAATGCCATTATCACCACTTGATAAGTAATTACTAATTGCATTAACTAACATACTAAATACATTGAATTAGATAGACAATTATATGCATGACTCTAGATCAATGTCAAAGTAGTGCCCCTTTGGGACGACGTAATTAGTGGATTAACCTACACGGTTTACTCTTTAATTTCAATGTCGACATTTACGAATTTTATAGTATTATTATGTAATTAAGAACGAAATTTACCCGTGACACGTCTACGAGTAGGGGCGCTAGAAAGAGGGCTAAGTTCTCTCTAGGTAGTTTCTTTATTGAGGGGTCCCAATAAGTTTGGGCCAACTTCTTGATGCCATAAGATCACGATTGGATGGATATGTTCTTAAAAGAGGCAAAACTATGGAAACATTAGGCATCAATTTTTTTCAAGAGAATACATACCATAGACCCCACCCCCTCCACAAATGAAGTAAATGAGATGATTCATCACTTGATAAATATAGAGTTAGGTTTCCAATGTTATGAAGATTTATCAACATTGATGCCTCCTCAGTCAACAGAATCTCTGGCAATGAGGAAAAAAACGAACTTGTTTTGGAACATAGATAGTGGATTCCTCCAATATTCCACATCAAATAAAAATGAAAAATATATTCCACCCATATTAATTCCAGGAATAAGGTTCGCACAAAAATATATGAGTGTGGGATCTATTCCAATATGCACCTATTTGTAAGGTGTTAAATTTTTCAACAAAGTCATAGTGTGAATGAGGGATTCTTACATGGCTGGTGCAGCTGTCTGAGAATTGGAATTGAATCTTCTCTCTCTGGCCCTGTTCCAGATTCTATATGCTTCACTTGTGTTTCACTCCCACCTTTTTGAATTCCCACTCTCTCTCTCTCTCTTGATATGTTTATATTAAGACATACCCTCACCCAAACTTCCATATACATGTAAAAGAAGAGTAAGATATAACAAGACAAACTAGCTAGCTAGCCATATCTAGTTCTAGCAAAGCAAGGATTGTAACATTGTAGATTATGCAAGCAACATAGAATGTACCATCATCATCAGCAGCAGCAGCAGCAGCAAGGGAAGAGCATGGCAAGAATGTCGGAGAGGCAGTTGTACCTTCAAGGAGGTGAAGATTCAGGGCTCGTACTCTCCACGGATGCCAAGCCGAGGCTCAAGTGGACCCCGGACCTCCACGAGCGCTTCATTGAAGCAGTCAATCAACTTGGTGGAGCTGAGAGTAAGCATTAAGCAATTAGCATACCCCCCAATTCCTAATCATCATCAACACCATCACCATCACCTAATTCTGTGTCTATATGTGTGATGCAGAAGCCACTCCTAAATCAGTGTTGAAACTTATGGGAATTCAAGGCCTAACTTTGTACCACTTGAAGAGTCACCTTCAGGTATCAATTTAATTCAAACATAACCTATGTTGTAAAGTTTCAATTCCCAAATCTTATGGTTTTGGTCTTGCAGAAATACAGGCTGAGTAAAAACATCCATGGACAGGCACACTGTGGGAGCAACAAAAACGGTAAGAAGTTAATCCTGTGATTAATTACTTGAAACCAAGTTTATGTCAAAAATTTACTCAAACGAGCTCTGATTGCAGCAATGCCGGGGGAAAATGTAGCGCAAACCAACAATCCAAACACATCAAACCAGACAAATAAGTAAGACAGCCTTATCAATTAACACATATATCCAACCTAACTTTTTCATGTTAATTACTTACATTTCAGTGTCCTATTTTGTTTTACCAGAAATATGCACTTAGGCGAAGCCATACAAATGCAGATCCAAGTGCAAAGAAGGCTCCACGAACAGCTTGAGGTATATATATCAAAATAGCAATTTTCATTTCTCTAAGGATAAAAATAGCCACAAAGGTAAAAAATAGTCATTTTTTAGCTCTTAATTCACGTTCAAGAAGCATTTTGGTCGTGAATTGTAGGCAAAATAGATTCAATTTTTCAATTCACACTCACAAGTAAGAAGTTTTATGGTTGTGAAAATTGTAAGGATGGCTATCTTATTAATTTGGAGAGCATGAAATCACATACTATTTCACTTGGATTAGCAAAATTGGCGTTGTCTTAACTAGTTTTGCACAGGTGCAACGGCATCTGCAGCTGCGAATCGAGGCGCAAGGCAAATATCTGCAATCCGTGCTAGAGAAAGCGCAGGAAACGCTGGGCGGTCAGAACATGGGCACAATCGGGATCGAGGCGGCGAAGGTTCAGCTATCCGACCTGGCGTCGAAGGTCTCCACTCAATGTCTGAACTCCGCGTTTCCGCAGATCTCAGATCTGTGCGCGCAACCGAAGCACGCGACTCCGCCCGCGGATTGCTCGATCGACAGCTGCCTGACGTCGTCGTGCGAAGGCGCCTCTCTCAGAGACCAGGAATTGTACAACAATCTCGTCGGATTGAAGCCGGTCGGCTTCGGACAGGCGAGGGAGATCAAGGACAGCGCCAACGGCACGTGCAGGCAGCAGATCGCGGAGCTCAGGTGGCGCGACGAGATCAAAGATGGTGGAATGTTTGAGGAAAAAGCGTACGATCTGTCGATTGGAATCGGAGTTGAAGCGGATGGGAAGTTTTTCGACGGCGGCGGCGAGGATTTGATGAAGATGGAGAAGGTGCAGAAGACGGCGACGGATCGGATGAAATTGCCATTCTTTTCGAGCAAATTGGATCTGAATACGGACGACGAGAACGACGCGGCGTCGAGCTGCAAGCAGCTGGATTTGAACGGTTTCAGCTGGAGTTGAATTTTTAAGAATTGAAGCGGAATTTGTTATTTCGATTTAGTCACATGAAACATGTAATGATCCATTTTGGATGGAAGAAGAAGCTTCAACAACTCCTGCGTTGTGAGGGTTAACAATTTTTCAAACCCCAGTTTATTTCTGATTACATATTTAGACAGTTGGAGATTATCAGATTAACGGAGATGAAGTCAATTGGATGATGTTTTTAATTTAACACTTGCATAGTTGCATGCTAACGTAGTCGGTATCTGATGCGCATATATTGAAAAGAAAAGGGATTAGATGATAATTGAAAAACTTCCACAATTAGTAGTTAATAATCATTTTTTAGAAATCGTTATGTTCGATAGCATATTGATACAAAGATTCCGATTTGTATTTATGATAAAAAAAAAAAAAAAATGTTCTTAAGGTTTTCTGTCTACCAAACCCTCGACCGATGCATGAATATAAAGAATAATGATGATTCGTTTCAAAAGAAAAAGAATAGTGATGATTTTGGGCCGCCAATATTGTTGAGCTGAGCAGTAGACAGGCCTAGACTTTAGGCTTCATCAGCTGATGGGATTTGGGCTTTATTTGGATTACTTTTCCATATTTAATTTGTTTGAAGTTTTACGATTTGAATTAGGCTGAAAGTCCCCAATCAAAAGAAAGGATAGGAAAAAGAGAATTATGCTGAAAGTTGGAATTGAAAATAGATAGTACTCTTTCCCCCCCATAGTTGTTGGGGCACGAAATTTTACTAGAGTCAGAAGTGGTGTGATTGAAACTAAATAGTTCTCTCTTCCATTTTAATTGGCCTACTTTTGTTATTGAGATGTTCCATTTCAATTGTTCTTTCTCAAAATAACAATAATTAACATACAAAATGGTGGAATCATGTTATTTTTTCGCTAAAAACAAGCACTTTTTTAATCCATGTACAAAAAATAACAAATCAATTGAAACGGAACGAAAAAAATATAAAGTTGTATTGTATGAGTAATAATGGTATCCTAAAAAGAAAAGGAGACAATAATTATAAGTCAACTCAATAACAAATGGAAGACAAAGAACTATGTAATGGGAGAATATAAAATAGGATACAACAATCCTCAAAAAAAAAAAAAAAACGGATACAACATATAAACTAGAGGCATCCGGTTGAGCTAATTATACGACTTTATATCCAATCTTGTTTAATTTCTTTTCTCGAGCTTTAAAAGTATTTATTTTGGCTAGTTTGACTTCTCTTTACCGTAAACAGGGACTGAAACGGTAATAAGTTCTAATTTTAAAAATAAGTTCTCAATTTGGGTAATTTTCTATTAAAAAATGGTTAAATGGAAGCCCTCCACATTAGATAGTAACTATGAAATCAATCCAGCTTGTTGGTCTTGATTTGATTAATAAATTATTCAAATTATTTTTTTTAAATAAGATGTATTTTCTAATTTATAAGATAATGTTCTTTTTTATATATATATACTATTCTCCCTCCATCCCAATGAAAGTGTTACGTTTATTTTTCGGGCCGTCCCAACAAAAGTGTTATATTTCCTTTCTAAAACATCTTTAATACCCACACAACTTTAAATAATAAGACCACCCACATTGTTGATTTTTTTCCCTTTTTTTACTAGAAGACAAACTACAAATTATAAAAGAAAAGATAAAAGAAAATACAACTTGATATTTTTCCCATCTATATGGGTATAAAATCACTCCACACTTTATTGACACATGTCACTTTATTCTCTTTTAAATATTTAATTAAAATACAAGTTATGGAGTAATTTTCTAGTGTCATGAATGGAGTGCAAAAAATTATGTAAAAATTAAGTTGTGAATTATGTATGTGGAGGAGAGAGAAATCAATATTTTATTCAAAAATTAGATTGGTTTGGATCATGAGTAAAGATGGTTTAAGTATAATTCTATCATAACTTTTTATCACTTTATACTTTTTTTTTGTCAGACAAATATCAATATTTTATAAAGAATGGCACAAGGGGTGCCTACCCAACATATTACAAATCACTCCAAGTAGTCTTCGACCATACTAAAAAATTGCCCCCATCCGTGTTTAATCCAACTTTAAAATTTACATGTAAATTACTTATACTCAACGATTCATAAACATATATGACTTAGTTGCATGAGGAAAATGTTATACACTACATAATAAATCAAGAGAAAATGTAGGAGGCGGGCGGCGACCGCCCAACTCAGGCGGGTCAGCCGGCCAAGTCTTGGTCCAAAAGGAGCCGATTTTTTAAGAGAAAAGGAAAACAGTGATGATGGATTATATCTATATTGGTGAGTGTGGGTGGCAAAAGCAGATGGCGACTGTTTTTGTCTCTTTATTGGAAAATTATCATCGTCAGTTAATTGTGGAAACTTTTAGTCGAGATCGGATCATCCTACCACTCTATTACTATTAATGAAGCTAATTAATAAGTACCATCGCATTAATTATATCTCACTCTTGTCAAAACCGCGAGGCCGGGGTAACAAATTACAACGAAAATTTTATCTTGCTAGGTAATTATGTAGATAATATTAGCGGAAACGAGATTTGAAAATATTAATTAATTGTTCAAAATCCTTGAGCAATATGGCTATATCTTTAATTCTACTCTACAGAAACACCAATTCGCGCGTTTTCATCTTTTCTTCTTCATTTTTTTAGTAATAAAACAAGTACATCCACTTCCTTTGTCTCCAAGGAACATAATTCTAGCTCTGAAACAGCAAATAACTTTTCTTAAATCAGAAATAAGAAACAAAAAAAAAAATTGATTGAATTCCCACATCGGACAAAACACTGATATGCTCCAAGCCTCCAGCTGGATGTTTGATAATGCAGAAGAAGGGAAAAAAAAAGAGATGGAAAGATGGGATAATCAATTATAATATGATCATCCAAGATGGCAATGCAACTTTGCCTTTATGTATATCGCAATATCTCAATCTTGCTACTGTCTTTTGAAGCAAAAAAATATCTTCAAGCCTACATTGTTGATTGCATGCATATCCTGTTTCGCACCAAACTTTACAGCAAAAGTGGAACTATTTCTTTATTCAAAATATATCCACCATTAGTTTTCAAAAAAGAAAAAATCCACCATTAACTAAGTTGCATGCATATATATATCTGCAATTGTCTTCAAACAAATGGCACCCTTAGTTGTCATCTCACTCATCTGCTAAATTCTTTAGCAGCATAGCTAGATATTTTCTTGGTCATAGATCATAATGGTGGATTCTCTTCTTACTTTTTATTTATTTATTTATTTATTTATAATTTAATTTTAATTTTTGTCTTGCCTCTTACTCAATCCCATATGCATTAAATATTGTTTGGTTACATCATATAATAGCTAAGTTCCTATACTATAATTTTGAGCAGACAAATTCGTGTCAGTAATTAATTACACAAACAAATGACATTAATTGCAGTATTAGAGTGTTATAATTTGAAACAAAATCAGTTAATTTGATAAAGTTAACATATACTTATAAAGTTAGCTAGCTAGGGAAAGAGAAGAAAAGGAGATAGAGATCTAGTGCCAGTTGATAAACAACTTGGTATCTATATACTCAAATAGGGGTTGGCATCCTTAAAAAGACTGCTGCTGAATATGATGATATATGATAAAGACTCTTAAAGCTTAATTTGCTCACTAATCACCAGTCGATACGTCTAACTCCACCAACACATTTAAAATAGAAAATAGTTTATAATATGCTCCATCTATGCAACTTTTGCCTGTACTTTTTAGTAGATGTGTATAGTTTCCATTTTTATTTTGTTTATTTATTTATTTGAATATCAAGTAGCTTGGTAAGCAGGCTTATATCAAATATGCGTGTTGATAACATCACTTTCCACTATTAGATATTCTACAACCATCCATAATCCATTATATATTTCACTATTGCCCCAAAATGGCCTCATACATCAAATTTCCAGTTAGGCTTCCTTCATTCATGATGAATACATACACACATTCCATATATATATATATATCATGTTACATCTTTCTCTTTTTTGGGTCAAAAAGCATAGAGCAGATAATCTAGTGCCCTTGAGTTCCTAAATGAAAAGGAACCCCTATATATGTCCTTTTCATTATTTTTACTTTTTCCTTTATATATAGTAAAAACTTAAAATGAGTTTATTTGTTGAAGATAAAATAAATTATGTTTAATATTTTTTGTTGATTTAGCATGCATGAAGCACTTATCAAAGAGTTGTATATGAAACTTAACATAGATTAATTCATCATTTTATTTTAGACTCTTGCTTGGCATGTTTCCTTTTTATTTAATGGGCAAAAATAAAAACCAAGTTGGTGAAACGTAGCAACAAAATCTTGGCAGTTTGAGGACCACCACAAACACCTAATTTTTTTTGTGTGAATCTCTTCGTCGTCGAATCAACATCTTTTTTTTTTTTTTAATATATATTTCTCTTGGTATTTAACATGCAAAATCCACTAACACGTGTATCCCATTTATAATTTTATTTCTTGATACATATAGAATACACTAATTTTCAAATCTCAAACAGCACAAAAAACTAGACGTAAAAACATATCTACATACCATCTTATGAATCTTGATTAGAGAGACTACATGTCACATAAATTTTGCAACAGATTACTATAATTTTCTCTGACTGCACGATCGAGTAAACCGTAAAAGTAATAACACTGAATTTCTTTAGGTCCAACCGACCTAATTATAAGGAAGGTTATAAATTCAATAAAGGAAAATAGTAGAGGTAGAAAGGCAGATAAATAATGGTGGTAGATTAATTATTAATGGAGTCAACATAATGGGGTAAACTATAGTCAACCACTAAGTGGGGAAATATTGGAATAGAAGTAGTAATTTCCTAGTAAATATATATATAGTTGGTTGTTCGGTAATGCTCCACTTTCCACAAGTGCTCCATTGGGTTGGTCTCGTGCTCTTGCTCAAGATTTACATAATTGTAATGGAGATAACAATTAATGCATGCCTCGGAGATTATGCATTTACTCATGAAGTTAATCATGAATTAGAGATTTTAATTTGTGTGAAATTAAATCACGTTTTCCTGCTGATATACAGATATACGTGTTTTCCACTCGTATAATTAATATTTTAGATTAGTAATTCGACTTTTATAAAATCGATATATAATTAATACTCCCTCCCATTTTTTTTATTGACATTCTAAGCTTGGGCACACTTATTAATAAAATAAAATTATACATAAATTAACCTCATATAATAATTAATGATTCTTTGACTATCTTTTTTTTGATGTGAAAATACAATGTACAAGACAAAACTCTTCGTAGTATGATTCATTTTCATTCATATAACAATTCTAAAAAAAAAATAAAGCTTTTCTAATTGAGAATGTGAAGAATTTCTAGAGTGCATACATTAATTAACAAGGGTAGGATGAAAAAAATCATTAGAACGACACTAATAAAATTATAATTGAAAACCTCAAAACGTCAATTAAAAAAAATGGGAGAGAGTATGTATCAGTATGATTCTGCACTAATAGATTATAAATATGTGAATTCCTATAAATTTTGATATATTTATAACATTAACTTATTAGATCAATTCTAAGGATAGTTTTAACAATTTGATATATTTAGACTTTTTTTATATTGATACATTATACTGTATAAATTAAATAATAACTAGTGTCTATCTTTTCTAATACTCCTTCCGTCCCGCCGAAGATAATACGTATTCTTTTTTGGGTCGTCCCAACGAAGATGTTACTTTTTTTTTTGGGACACTTTATTACTCACATAACTTTAAATAATATATATTCATATCATCACTTTACACTACTTTTCAACTCTCCTTAAACTCCATACCCAAAAGAAATGTATCATCTTCGGTGGGACGGAGGGAGTACAAGATACTACAAGACAATGGTTATCATGATCTTAATTAAAGAAAACATCAAAATTTAAGGCTCGAGAAATAAAAAAGAAAAGGACAAATTTAAAATTGAAGACACGGTTTAACCGGGTCGACATGATCACGATTGAAGTACATGCACCTATAAGTATATCATCTCCATGTCGAGGCAACATGATGGTTTTGCCTATATATGGGTGTAATTAATAATTATCACAGCCACAAATTACTATCTCTTACTAAGTCTACAAATTACGAACTACAAGCCAATATACGTCCAATCTTAAAAATTACTAATATTCCATGAGTAACATCATTACTACATACAGCAAGTCAAACAAATACACACGCGCAAAATTATTTCTGATGGAGAATCCAAATCCCATGAATAATTTCACACTGAGTTTATTCCTCCTTAAGAAAACTTTTCACATGCCAAGGCCAAATTAAAGTTGACACCTCCTAATTAGTACTAATCACTCGTATTCGCAAACAGCAGAGGTTAAATTAAATCATAATAATTCACAATCACAATCATGATCACAATTAATCACCACTCCCAACAAAATCATTAAGTGGGGCCTAAAAGTGCTCAATGGTTTCTTATGTAATATCAATAAACTATGAGGGCATCCTTATCTCTTTCCCCATATATATACCACCAACACATTCACCCTTCTTCTACACTTAGCAAATTTCAACTTCTATTCCTCATTCTCATACAAACAACAAGCAAACAAACATGGGAAACTGCTTAGTTCTCGAGCAGAAATCTGTGAGTATAATGAAAACAGATGGAAAGATCATTGAATACAAAAATCCCATCAGAGTCCACCAAATTCTGTCTGAATATTCTCACCATGCAATCTCTGATAAACTCCCAGTAGTAAAACACCTGCATCCAAACACCGAGCTTCTTCGAGGCCGCCTTTACTATCTTCTCCCCATGCCCGTGGCTCCCCAGCCGGCCAAGAAGAAGAAGAGGGTCCGTTTCTCGGACGATGTCGTGGAGGAGGAGAAACCACGGGCCACGGGGGCCGTGAGGATCAAGCTCGTGATCACGAAGCAAGAGCTGCAGGCAATGCTAGCTAAAGAGGGAGTTTCTGTTGAAGAGATGATATCTCAAGTGCAGAAGGAGCCACTCAAGATCGATACCATCGCTCTCAAAGGGCCGGCCTTGGAGACTATCCCTGAACTGGACTAGTTCTTGGATCTTTCCAATTTACCAGCTTTTTGGAGGATAACACAAGGAAAAAGGAATGATATGTTTAGGTTTTGGATCATATAGCAGGTTTTAGTAGGTTGATAGTTTTCAACTTTTGGGTTGATCAGAAATGTAAAATACACAGTTTAATAGATGTATACAGTCTGAGGTAAAGAAGCAATTCAAATGAAACTAGAAGATTTTGGGTTTCTCAAGTTAACATCTATCTCCACTTTGATATGTTAAGCAAACACACACACATACACACACACACGCACACTACTATTTTATGCAACCAGAGAGAAAAGAACTTATTTAATTCACAGAAATTGTCAAAAACCCACAACTAACACAAACCATCGATTCCAAAAAAGCTACTAGTGAGATTCAAATAATCAAAGCATCAGGAAATGGGGGAGAACTTTCTGCTTGTTGCACGGCTCCTTAATTAAAAGCATCAGCAGCCCATTAAGCTCTTAACAAAATCCAATAATAAATAATTAATACAACTTTGTAAAGCAAGGTAATTTCAAATAGCCAACGACTTTTGCTGAGAGTGCCAGGTGACTACATCCTTGTAAGGCAAACTACCGCCAAAAATATTCAAAGCGCTGCCAACAGTGACATCTACACGGCCCTTCCCCGCAGTTTTAATCTTCTCTAGATCAGCCATGGTGGTTACTCCACCAGCATAAGTCACCGGAATCTAACAAACATATAAGATATAATTCAGAAGAGATAATAGCCTCATGGAAAGGGGAAACTCGACACAAGAAGTTCTTTAAATATTAAGAGAGAATGAGAGATGCAATGAGTTCTTAATAAAGTTCTTTCATTTAGGATGTAATAATCTTTTACCACGAAGTGTTTTTGTAACTTAATTATGATGATTTGAATACTGGTTGCAATTTTACTTGTTGATATCTTCATAGGTTAGTCCATGTAGGACAAATAAGTTTCTCATTTTTATTACTTGTATAGTCATTACATTAATAAACAAATTAGATTACATTCTTATTTAAAAGAACAAAATAGACATCAAAACAGTATAAATAAGAGAACTTAACCGGTGACAGCCTGCCAAGCAATTCCACAAGCTCTTCATCAATTCCCAACCTGCAATATAGAAGTGGGCAGATAAAATGGATGCTAAGTATTAGAACTCAAGTTGTAGGACAAACCTCATGAATTTCATACAAGCAGAAGATTGAAAATGTTCCAGACAGTAGTTAACTTGTCAGGTCATTTTACGAAAATTACTTCAAGCAAATATAAGGAGCCAAATTAGATTTAAGACTTACTTTTTGCCTTCAACATCCACTCCATGGACGAGAAATTCATCAGCATGACCCGCAAGAAAATTTAACACCTCTTGATCGAGAAATACATCCGTGAACTTCTGCCATCTATCTGTCACAACTGCATATTTCCCTTCCTGCATGAGCAAAAGTAATAAAAGAAAAGAAAAGCAGGTTTTATTCATCTGCTAGCATCTAGACACAAGTTCTCTATTTGACATAGGAGCCAACAGTCAATACTTATATATGGTGCTATCTCTTGTATTTTAGAGAAAGTTACCGCAATCACCAATTCCATTCTATAAAGTAATCACACAATCTTGTGATTACATGGTGTTGCTACTTGCTTGTTTTCATCAAACTCTCTGTCTTTTCACACATATTATATAATGAGGAAGAGATGTACCTTCTTTCTGCAACTAAGATCCAACACAAGTCTTTCTTTCCCTACGACATGAGCAAGATCCTTTAGCCTTTCAAAATCAACCTGTCCATCACTGAATACATACTGCAATTGTCGTGAAGAAGCACCCATTAGTAAGGCTCCAAACATAAAAGACTTGTGGCAGCATATTAAACATCCAAAAGATATCTCATGTAGAATCCTAATCACTGGTACAAGTGGGTGAAAGAAAGTTCCAGGCAATGCATGCAACAACATGCGGGCTACCAAATATTTTCTTCGTTGAAATAAACAGAAAGTAAACATACTGATGTAACAATAACATGGCTTGCTCCTTCATCTATGTAAGTCAAGGCATTGCTTGTATTGATACCACCCCCAACTTGCAAACTACCTGTATATTTTCATCATACAGTAAGTATATTAGTAAGAACTTCTGTATGGCAATATTTACTTATTTAGTATCAACATGGAGATACTATATTATGGTTTAAGGTCATGCTCTACATAGCCTCTCAGTATGATTTCAAATATCTAACTCAAAATAGCATCTTTAGTAAGATTGGACAAGGATAGGGTCTTAATAGAGAATGACAATTGACATTAGTTATTCTAGGTCCAGCTAACTTATTACGTACCTGGATAAGCATGTAATGCTTCAATTGCTGCTGCTTTGCTCAATGGATCAGCTCCAAGCATGATCACGTGGCCACCAGTAAGCCCATCGTCCTTATACATTTTAGCATATTCTGCAGCTGAAATATCAGATTCGTAATTAGTGATAAGCCTTGAATCTTCCTCTTTAGAATCCTGAAGAGTGGATCCAACAATCTGTTTCACTTTCCCCTGAAAGATATTGTAACGATATTAGTGTTAGTCATCCACAGTCAATACTGATAAGGTGACACCACAAGAAGCGAAATATATCACCACGTGATGTGAACGACAAGAATCAAAAACAAGAAGGCAGCTAGTTCCCCATATAACTTCTCTAGTTTATTCCTCACATGTTATTCCTAATCATCAGAGGAAAGACCATCATGCTTCTACCAATCTCTATGCTTAAACCGATGTAGATGATTGCCATTTCAATTAGGCCATTCCACAACACATACAAGGCTTTGGTTACATTAGCAGCACAAGAGGACATTGAAAAATTCATGGAATCGAACCTTGTGTATGTCAATGCAAGGACGAAACTTGACCGCACATTGTATCGATAGCCTTTGACTTCCTAAAAGAAGTTCAAAACATTCTGATCACACCAATCGTCTGGTTCCCCAAAGTATCACAATTAAAATGTCGACGGGAATGATAACAGAAGATAGTTAAATACATACTGGACACCGCCAAAGGCGCACGATGGAACAAAGTCTGATTGCATCGAGGCGCATAAACCGCAGAAAGCTCACTAAAATCCTTCCATGAACTCGCTTGAAGATTTTGAATGCTCATAATAAAAACGGATTGGAACAAACCTAGAAAATCAGAACGAGCCGAAGAGGCATTTCATCAAACAGGTAGGGGAACTTTATAATCCTAAATTGAAGTAAACTAACGATATCAAACCCACAGTTACATTGAAGAGAAATGTAAGTAGATTTCCAAGAATAACGAATCAACAAATTGCAGGAAGATGTAGCTGACCTGAACCACCGGCGCCGGAGGAATGCTATTGACCGTTGCTGCTCGAGGTGGATGACAACGTTTAAGCGAACTTGTTTTTTAAATGGGGAATTTTTTGAATGATCCCCTTTGTTTAGCCAAAATATCAAATACCGCTTCTTTTTACGTAAAACAAAACGAAAAAGGCCCCCGCTAAGAAGGGCTTTTAGTGAAAAGGATCCAAACTTCAGGGGGCTATTTGCGAAGAGCTAACAATTGAGGGGATGCATTCCCAAATATGTTAAATATATGAATCATGAGTATGTTTTTGTGAGGAATAAACGACAGAGGAGAAAGAAAGACGCTCTTTATTTTGACCTCGCCGGAAATTGGCGCATCACCGGCAAAAGACGGCGGAGAAACAAGCAAACACGGCGGCATGTCCAGAAACACACCCCTAAGACGATTCACCAAACCCCTCCACCACCCTGCACCACTGCCGCCGCCGCAACACCCCGATCTCTCACCCTCAATCTCCGCCCTAACTTCCCCCACTACCTCCGCCAACGCCCAAACACATTTAACCCAACTCACCGCCTTCCTCAAATCCTCCCTCAACAAACCTGCCGTCGCCGTCAGACCAAAGGAGCTCCTCCACTTCTTAAAATCGCGCCTCCGCCACCACCCGACGCTCAGCCACCTCGACTTCCACCTCTTCCGCTACGCCGCCACGCTCGACTCCTTCCGCCATGATCACTTCACGCTGGAGTACATGGCGCGCACTCTCGCATCCACCGACCGCCTCGACTCCCTCTCCTCGCTTCTCGAGTTCATATCCGCCAATCCCTGCCCGTGCTCCGACGGTATATTCTCTTGCCCTAGAATTGAGCCTATTTTCCGCGTTTCGATTGGTTCCTTTTGTAGAGCGGGTAGATTTGATGATGCACTCCACGCGTTTGATATAATGAAACGGTTAATCGATGGGAAGCCCAATGTTGCCTTGTATAATATTGTAATCCATGGCTTTGTCAAGCTAGGGAAACTGGATAGAGCAATGGATTTCTATGGAACAATGCTTAGGAATAGGGTAAATCCAGATGCAGTCACTTTTAATATCTTGATTAGTGGCTATTGTAGGAATAATAAGTTCAGTTTAGCATTGGAGGTGTTTAGGGAGATGAAGGAAAAAGGTTGTCTTCCAAATGTGGTCAGTTTCAACACTCTGATCAAGGGGCTTTTCCAGGATGGGAAGGTAGAGCAGGCGGTTGGGATGGCACGTGAGATGACGGAGTTAGGGTGTGCGTTCTCGTGTGTAACGTGTGAGATCCTGGTTGATGGACTCGGTAGGAGAGGGAAGGTGGTCGAAGCAGCTGATTTGATGATTGAGTTCTTGAGGAAAGGAGTTCTGCCCAAGGGGTTTGATTATTTCGCGTTGGTTGAGATGCTTTGTGTCAATGGGAACATGGAGCGGGCGTTTGAGTTTGTGAGTGAGCTGTGGGGCAATGGGTGTGCACCGAGCTTGATTGCTTGCACGACTTTGGTTGAAGGCTTACGTAGAACTGGTCGGACTGGGATGTCTGTTGATCTAGTGAGGAAAATGCTGAATGAGGGCATGTTGCCGGATACTGTGACGTTTAGTTGTGTTCTTGAAGATATGTGTGGCATGGGAGGCGCGTTGGAAGCGAATAAGCTGAGGCTGCTGGCGTCGAAGAAGGGTTTGCAACCGGATGGGATGGTGTACAGGATTTTGATATCGGGTTACGCCAGAGAAGGGAGAAGAAAGGAGGGGGAAGTTCTGGTGAATGAGATGTTTGATGGAGGGTTTATACCTGATCTTGCAACTTACAATGGGTTGATGAGTGGCCTTTCCAAATCTAAAGCTTCTTCGAGTTAATGAGAAGTGTTTCAAGATCATCAACATTAAAGGTTCTTTTAGTCCATAGACTAGTTTATTCTATTGACTTGATAAAATTACTTGTAAACATATTGTAATTTGTAAGTACTTTATGTTGCTGAAGCATGGAAATCAAAGAGCAGCACGACACCAAGTGTACAAAGAATGTACTCCCGCCATTGTTGATGCAGATATTGAGAATAGATAGTTATTTAGATTTTCATATTTAAGCTTTCAAATTTGATTTCAACTTTCTTATCTTCCAAGTCGTAAACTAGATAAGGTCGTGACTCGTGTGATGTGACTGTTAATCCGAAGCTGCAAAACAAGTAAATATGTGAAATCAGTGTTCTAAAAAGAATTCTAACTCCACTAAATGACACCATATTTATTATCTTTTCGGATATTTGTCATTTTAATGGAAACTAAAATCGCAAATGGGCCCGATGGATTAAATTTTTCTCTAAAAAAAACTAGTAGTCTTTTTTACTGGTAAAATTAACGTCTTTCACCCGAGGAAAAGTAACGATCTATGGCATGTTTGTAGTCCACGGCGCTCAAAATAATAATTGTATATAATCGCTAAAACAAAAAGCCCCCAAAAAATCTGCCATCCATGGCCGAAAATCGAAGCAGAAACCAATAACAGGCGCTCCAAAATATCACAAAAATCAAGTCATTTATGGCGTCTATGTCCGCCTGCTTCTTCTCTCCAACTCCTAAAACTCGCTCCTTCGCCCTCACTCACAAACCATTAAAGCCTTCAGAATTCCTCTGTTTCACTCCTCTACCTCTCACCCGCCCCGCCAAAATCCGTTGCGGCAGAACCTCCGTTACGGTAATTAGGGCTAGCAGTAGCAACAGCGCCGGTGTCGATGTCGCCGCAGCGTCAGGGATTAGGCCCGGCGGCGCCGTCGAGAGCGATAAGCTGCCGACCGACGTGCGGAAGCGAGCCATGGACGCCATTGATTCCAGCGGGAGGAGAGTCACCGTTGGAGACGTGGCGAGCAAAGCCGGCCTCAAGTTGAATGAAGCTCAGCGAGCTCTTCAGGCTCTTGCCGCCGACACTGATGGATTCTTAGAGGTAAATCCTTTTCGTATTACTTATTGGATTCTAGGTAGGGATTCTGATTTCGGAGATGTTGATCATTTAGTAATGTTGCTTTAGGTGTCGGATGAAGGCGATGTATTGTATGCTTTCCCCAAGGATTATCGGTCCAAGCTCACTGCAAAGTCGCTTAAGATAAAATTCGAACCATGGGTGGAAAAGGGGAAGGTAAGTCACTTTGTTTGATGAGGAATTCCTCTTTGTGATGATTGTGTTTTGATTGGAGTGCAATTTTGGGTGACAGATGGCAGCTGAGTATGTAGTGAGGGTTTCCTTTGGGACGGCTTTGATTGCATCCATTGTGATTGTTTATACTACGATCATAGCTATAGTCACGAGTAGTCGGTACATCTCTTAATCTATGCACGTTACATTGCTGAGTTTCTGGACATAGCTGCTTGCTTATGCAACCTTTATGACTTATTTCTCATTCCAGTTTCTGCTTTCATGGCTACGAACAGTGAATCTGATGATCGTGGCAGACGAGGAAGATCTTACGGCGGTGGATCTTATGGCAGTGGAGTCAACTTCTTTTTCAGTCCGACTGATTTATTTTGGTAACATCTCCAACTCATGATTTATCCATAATGTATAGTGGAATAGAGTTCAATTTAATCCATTCAAGTGAGTTCTTGGAAGCTAGTTTATAATGGGCTTTATTTTGACAATGCATGTCTGGATTTAGTAACATCATGGAAACTTACTCTTAGCACCAAATGTTTATAACAAAAGAAGTTTTAGGAGATTGGTAATTGCCTATTGGACATGAAACTAGTATTTACAATGCTTATTTTCTTACTTCTTAGAATGTTTTCGTAGTGCTTTGTATGTTATATGGGCTTTGAGGAACCTTGATTCCAGTTTAAAATATCTTATATTATATGATATATCCTTCCATTTTCTCTATCATGAAAGGCACCACTTTGTTATTGAAACATTATATATTTCCTTTGACATTTAGTAGGGACTGTTTGTACTAATTTAAACTGGGGAGTAAAGATTGATGGATTTCAATGCACCAAGGGTATGGCTAAAAGACCTAGAGATGAAAAGTTCAGCTTCTAGGCATTTTAGATTAGATCCAATTGTAGCCAAGTGTTAGAAGAGGCATTCTCGCACTTACATGTTATCTTCCCATTAGGTTTTATTATGCAGATGACCAGTGCTACGCACGGCGAAGGGTTTACTGTACTCTATTATAGGCAAAAACTGAAATTCTTCTTCCCTTGAATAACAGGCTGATAAAAACTTAAAAAACCTATGATTTTGAGTTTCATAAAATGTTGAAGACTGTAGCCAGCCTTTTTCTTCGTTTGCTGGATTATATTGCATTCTTTTATTCTAGCAATTATCTGGCTTAGCTGTGGAATATCAGTACTAGCACATATCTGTGAACTTTGTCTGAACTTGAGATTTTTGGAGGCAACTGTAGCAGACACCCATTTGAATTCCTCTTTCCAGGTATTGGGATCCAAATTATTACAGGAGACGAAGAGCAAGAGAAAGTAGTGATGGTGGAATGAACTTCATTGAATCCGTAAGGATAAGTATATTTTGATTGTAGATTGTATGTTCCTGAATTCTAGTTTCTTCCTGTACTTCATACACTAACTGTTGGCTTTTCTTACTTTTCAGATTTTCTCTGTTGTATTTGGCGATGGTGATCCCAATCAGGGGATTGAAGAAGAGAGGTGGAAGTTGGTAATAATTGAGCACTGTTTCAGTGGTTCGTTGCTTTGAGTTTTTATTGCATCATGTTGATTTTACCATTGTTCTAAATCTTAAAACAAAATTTGTTCAAGGCTACCAATGTTTAGCTACATTATAGGCTCAGATAAATTACAGCTTGGAGACACATACTAAGTTATGCAACTATTGTTTAACTCCAAATTCCTTATTCTAAATTTTATTTCAAAGAAGCTGATGAATAAAATGAGACGCTAGGTTGGAAAACTTACCATTCTTGTTGTCAATTGTTTGTCATTTAACATTTGAACCTGTTTACATTTCATATAAGTTAAAACATGATTCTCTCTTCACTTGCATCTGAATAGGGTCCAGTGGCACAACACTAGCTTTTGAGAATGTTGGGAAAATCATCATGATATTTAGAAGTGGGACTAGAACTGATATTATGAGCACAATGATAGATGTAGATTTGACATGGCCACATGGGATATGGATGGCTCCCTGGAACTGAAAGCACTTCATCCTTTTGAGCACTAGAACCAACAAAAAAATTTATAACCTGGATGTCACATACCTAACAGAGGAATTAATGTAATCAAAGCCTATCCTAAAGGTTGAAAATATGATTTGCAACTGCTTAAACTGTCAGGACTACAAACACCAAAATCTTGTAACTAGGATAGAGGTTGCGCAGTCTAATTGTTAGCACATTGGTTCTCTGCTGTCAATCAAGTCTTCTTTTTTACTAAATGGACTGTTGGTCCAATATTTAAGCTAAGCCTTTTTTCTTTTCTTTGCTAAGCTGTTTAACCTTTCCTTTGGGTTCTTTTGTACATTAACTGATGCTGGCTTGATGGATTATGATATTATTCATGCAGATTGGTCAATACATAGCTTCAAATGGTGGTGTCGTGACAGCTGAAGAACTTGCTCCATATCTTGATGTGGAGACTACCGAAAAAACGGTATCTTTTGAACTTCACTTTTACATTGAGATAGCGAGTAGTCTTATTTTGCTCTTTCATCTTAGACACTTGTCATTTTATCTTCCCCAATTGTTAGTTGGTAAGTATTAAGAGATGAATCGAACTCGATTTGTCTCATTTAAAGTGAAGAGTTGAATGTTTATAATTACCAGCAGAATTGGCTGTACATTATTATATATAATTTGTGTTCAGTTCTGTAATTTGGTTGTGGTGGTACTTGTGCATGTCGGTATGCCAAAATATCTTTGTTTATTCCTGCCGAGGTCACTTTCTTGCTCGCCTTTGATTCTATGTTTTTTAATTGCTCCAGGATGATGACTCATATATACTACCAGTTCTACTGCGGTTTGATGGTCAGCCAGAAGTAGATGATGAGGTCAGCCTGAATCTTTGTTTCTTACTATTGCATGTTTTAATTTAATTCAAAACTGCACTAGTTATAGTAGCTCATAAGGCAGATGCATATCGTGTTAGATCAATAGCACTTCTTTTTCCAAGTAAATAACGTATATTTTCCGTACTGCAGGGAAATATTTTATACCGTTTCCCATCACTACAACGCACTGCTGCTCGACGTGGGAGTGGGAGTGGGAGGAAGGAATACGTTGGGAAGAAATGGGCTGATTGGGTTGGAGAAGTTGGCAAGTATTTTAAGGAAAAGAAATGGAAATTCAGGTATTCTGTTTGTTCTTACTGTTTTAGTGGGTCTATATCATGCATTTTCTGATAGTAATACTGTGTTCCACAGCAAAACTAGTGCTTCAGAGAGGGCACTGGTGATTGGTCTTGGTGGACTAAATCTGTTTGGGGTTATTGTTCTTGGTACCATGTTAAAGTAAGATTCTTCTTTGGTTGCTTTTTGTTAGAATAGTCTGAAGTTTTTTGTGATGGTTTTCTGAGTTACCTCATCTGGATTTTAACATGAAGGAATACAAATATCAGCACCACTGGATTCATTTCATTTGTGTCTGAGATATTTCCTCTGCTTCAGGTATGCTGTTTTTGACGTATTCATATAGAGTTTGAGCTGCTTGTTTATATGATAAAACTAAACGACTTTAGTTCGAGGATGCAACTAGCCATGCTTTTCAAAATGAATGCATAGTTTGCTGCTCAAATTTTCTAATATGTAACACCAACCTTGCAGATATATGCTGGCTCTTTTTTCGCAATTCCATTAATTCGATGGGTTTTGGTCCAAAACAAAAATGCAAAAATTATCAAAAGAAATAAAGCAAGGGAACAACGTGCCAGGGCACTTGAATCACCAGATCTTTCTCTGAGACGGAAGGTAGACAATTGCGAATTCACTCTCATATATTTATTAAAAATACCATTATACTAATGCAAAGTTTTGTTGAGCAGCTTTTAAGTGCGAGAGATATGGCGCAGAGGACCTTCATTGGGCAGGACAGGATTGTATATAGCACCGAGAGGGATTTGAACGAACAGGATTACGACTCCCAAGATTGGGATCGAAGATTTAAGGAGCTCGAGAAGTCAGACTAACAAAATTGGAGAGTGGAAGTGTATGCTGGGACGGACTGGGAGTCTGGACTTTGTAATGGAGGAAGGTGTGGGAATGGTGCAAAGGCAACAACTTTACATAGTAGATGCAAGTTTTGTTATTCAAAGTTGTACCAATCTTGACTCTACCAAGATCCTCAAATCTTCGAGTACGGCTACACATTCAATGCAAACCAACCCATAACTGCAGTTGCACGAGATCAGATAGTGAGATATGTAATTATACAGGAATTTTTGATGAAATTCTCGCTCTAAAAAAATTGATACAATAGTGGGAATGAAGGTTTTATTCAATTTTAAAACTTAGTGGGAATTACGTTACCAAAGTTTTGAAGTTAGTTGTCATTTTAGTTAATACGTTACTCTGACAAAAAATTTATGTTAAATAATGCCTTTATATTTGTATGGCTGTAAGAAACTGAATTCCTCTAGTCCCTTTATTATTATGGCTGTAAAAACTGATGGCTGTAAGAAACTGAATTCCTTTAGTTCCTTTATTATGCCTTATATTTGTATGGCTATTAAAAGACTGAATTCTTTTCTTTAAGATGACTTCAGTGGTGTTAGTTTCTAGTTTTCAAAAAATAAAAACTATCATTGAAGTTTTAGAAACTAATTTTTTATGAGATCCACCATAAAAAAAGAAACTAATTCTCAAATAAGAAATAGTTTTTATTGGATTCAGATTACTTTTTGCATTTTTTCTTTTTCTTTTCTTCTATTCTAATGTTTTCTTTTCGAATTATAGTGGGACTCTAGAATGAAAAACTAATTTCTATCATTGGAAGATAAAAGTAAATGAGTTCTCAACCATGTGGCATATGAGAAACTAGAAACTAATTTCTCCCTTGTGTTATGCCTTTATATTGGTATGGCTGTAAAAAACTGAATTGACCACAGTTAAGTCTGTGATCGGAGTTTGACCTGCGTCATTCACATTTTTTCAGCGCCAAGGCACGAAATTTATAGCACTAACATTTCTGCAACACAGTTACACAGATATAGATGATTTTTTAAAATTAAGATTATAGAGGAAAAAAGTTTAACGATTTCAGTCCTGTTCTTTTTCTCCGAATTATTATTATAAGTAAAAAAAAATTGAAGTTACATAATTAAGAGATGGATCAGAATTTTGGCTTATTTTCTCCTTGTGGAGAAAATATAAGAGCGCTCAGTTATTTCAGCGTCGAATCATCTGGGGAAAAAATCAACTCCATCTCAATTATGTTTAGAAATTCAGTTACAAATTTGAACTTGTAAACTACATAATTCTTGTAGTATGGATGCAATTTTCATAATCATTTTTCCTGAAGAAAATAAACAATTGATAATTTTAAAAATCAAAACTCGGAAACCAAATCTGGCTTTCACTCAACGTCTCATCCTTAAAACAGTTACTAATTTTCAAGTTTGATGCCTAAATGAGTTGATAGAATTAGTGAATTCAGGATAGAGCACATGCGAGTAGAAGAAAATTCTGAAAAGAAAAAAAATAGAGAAAAGAAGAATTGAGAATCAGAAATCTCGTGTGGAAAGTGCCGCTCATCGCACTACCGAAAACTTCCGGCAGATGCTGCGTCTGCACATAGCTAAGATTATCATCATCTTCTACTTTCAATCACGAATAGATCAAAAATCAACATTCCGAAATACTTACTCACACAAACACATAAATATATACACACAATTGCAAGAGTAGTGATGCGAATGAGTAGAGAGGTGGGAAGTGAGCTACGACTGAGTCACTGAGAAGAAGGGTGGAGGGCTATCTTATAGTTTTGAAATGGCGACCGCAGCCGCACATAATAAACGAATTTAGGGTTTTTATTTTTATAAAGGGGCCCAAATCAAAAGCAGTGCTTTGGTAATGGGCCGCACCCCGGAAAATTAATTTATTAGCTTAACACGGTCTGTCTAGACACAAAAATTATTGTGACATGATCAACTAGATGAATATATAAAATAGAGTAGGGTTACATTTGGACTGCCTAGCCCAATGGCTTTGTATTCGAAACGGCGTGGGTTCAACTCCCACTGCCCACTTTTTTGGTGTGTATGTGTGTTGGCCTAGTGGTAAGACTACTCCCAGTCGTGACCTCATCAAACCCAACCCAATTTCACTTTTTAATAAAATATTCATTTCTCTCTCATCCATATATACAACCTTCAATCCATTATAATTCTCACTCCCATTAGTGACACCAAGTCACCAACCCAACCTAATATCTTTCTTTTTTTTTTAATTTTTTTAATTATATATATTAATTAAAATAATTATTATTATATTTAAAAGATATAATAAAAATATATAAAAATATTTTATATTTAAATTTACATTCTTAATATAAAAAAGATATTATAATTGATATTTGGCTCAATAACACGCGAAAATTACAACAATTAAAATACATAAATCAAAGTAAATAAACTAAGCTCATAAATTAATATTTGAAACATTAAATTACAACTAAAAAAAATACAAATAACATATTTAATCATTAGAGCCAAATTTTTCCCATATGTGCTCAATCAAGTCATCTTGAAGGGCCCTATGAGCTTCTCTATTGCGAAGTTGATCTCTATTCGCCATATATGCAGACAAGCTCGCAATGCGTTCAGTGGAGTACTGGAAAGGTTCATCTCCTTCTTGTTGTACTCCTGTAGGTATATCCATATAAAATTCTGAGGGATCATAATAATTTTGGTATGTGTCTCGTTCATCCTCCACTATCATATTGTGCATGATGATACAAGCCATCATAATTTTTCCCATCAAAACTTTGTCCCAAACAAGACATGGGTGTCGAAGAAATGCAAAACGAGCTTGTAGAACGCCAAATGCTCGCTCAACATCTTTTCTGACGGACTCTTGACGTTGAGCGAACAACTTGTGTTTTCTAATCTGTGGACAAGTAATTGACTTGACAAATGCAGCCCACGAAGGATATATGCCATCAGTGAGATAATATGTATTATCATAATGACGACCATTCACTATATAACTAACCTTTGGTGCTCGACCTTCTAACACATCGTTAAATACAGGAGAGCGATGAAGTACATTAATATCATTGCACGAACCTGGTGTTCCAAAGAACGCATGCCATATCCATAAGTCGTATGATGCAACAGCTTCCAAAATAATTGTTGGTTTTCCACTTCTCCCTGCATATTGACCAGCCCATGCATTTGGGCAGTTTTTCCATTCCCAGTGCATACAATCAATACTTCCAATCATGCCTGGGAAACCACGTTGTTCTCCAACATAAAGTAGTCTTGCCAAATCTTGTTCATTAGGCCTTCTGAGGTACGTATCACCGAAGCAGGAGATGACACCTTCCACAAAATGTACTAGAGCTTCTCTTGTCACAGTTGAACTCATTCGTAGATATTCATCGACTGCATCAGATGATGTGCCATACGCCAACACCCTCATAGCTCCAGTACATTTCTGCAATGATGAAAGACCTTGTCTGCCAGTGGCATCGCGTCTTTGTTGAAAATATTCATCATTAGCAGTAACGGCCTCCACTATTCGAAGGAATAGAGATTTCTGCATGCGAAATCGGCGTCGAAAAACATCCGAATTATACGTCGGACTGGTCCCAAAATAGTCGTTGAACAAACGCTCAGCTCCAATCTCACGTTCCCTATC
>JAYJMF010000044.1:4063018-4091621 GCA_036873715.1 Salvia sclarea | reverse complement strand
CCCCCTCGCTCGACTCATGGCTTAGAATAGGAGCGACAAACAATTGGCCTAACGTTAGGCCGGCCTAACGCAAATATGTGTCTAAAATCTAAAGTTTATGTGTGCACTCGCACACTTTCTAGATTTATAGTTCCATAATTTCATTATTCAGTCAAAATATTGGGATTACCATTTATAGCTAGTTTATAAGTTTTGTCTTGTTGTAAATTCTTGTTAATTCTGTAACAAATAATTAAGATGAAAGTATTAAATTTTAAAATAAAATCCACAAGCATGCACTAGAAGATTTTATATATCACGGGTATACGAGTATATATACATGTATAAAACGAAATATTAATTAATTTATGAATACTTATTTGATTGGTTTCAAGATTGAATATATTATTAGCGCGCAGCTATATATGAGCGATATATCCAAGTAAAAGATGTAGTTGGAGAAACATATATATATATAAATTTGGTTGGGAAAATGAAATGAAATGAGTGGTGGTAATTTGGTAAATGGGCGAGGTAATGAAGGAATAGAGATATATATATAGGTGTGGATTGAATATATCCACGTGAGGGGTAGTTAATTATACTCCTACATTTGTTTCCAAACAAACAGTATCCATGTTTTCTGGGGATCACACACAGACACACATTCAATGTCACTTAGCCATGTAAAATTAAGCCCTTTCTTTATCAATTGCCCACTACACTACTCTTATAATTATTAGGCACTCGTCACTCACCACAACCAAAAGCTAACATGCACATGCTTCCTGCTCTCTCTCTCTCTCTCTCTCTCTCTCTCACACACACACACGCACAAGGTCACAAAAATTATTAACGTTTTGCATGAAATTAAGATCCCTAAAACAAACGGTAAGTGTGTAGAATTCTTGACATCATCTAATGATACGCAGCGGGAATAAAATAGTCAAGAACAGATCTAGACTTACAATTGATTATGAGATGAGCCAATAAATACGTATTCTGCAGCAACTGAATGCAGGACAATCCACGATACAGACTTCAATCAGAGAAAGCTAGGAAATCTCCAATTAAATTTACTGGCGTGCAGTGATTGTGTTCATCGTGTTTGACTAAAAGAATATAACTCTTATTTATAGATAAATAAGACAGTCTCCATGAACTTTAGAATTATGTGCTTTTATTCTCAAGTCCACTTTAATCTAATTAAAGCCCATATATCAAATATATCCTAATCTACTCCACATATATCTAATATATCTTTCAGTAACATGATTCCTTCTATCGGCTAATGGACTTACCTAATAGTGAGACCTCGGAGTAGTGCTATTCGGACATAGTATGTCCAGCCATACAATAGATCTTTTTTGCAAATCGAACCAATTCAAATTAGAATCGAGTTATCTAAAAAAGGAAAAATATTATTCATAAAATACCTTTACATAAATTTGTTTTCCATTTATTTATTTTAAAAGAAAAGGATAGATTAATATCTAATATAGTATTAAATCTATGCAAGGAAATAATTACACAGGAAAATTTAAATTTAAAATTTTCAATTTCAATTTGAAACCAAATTTTAAATGTGAAAAATGATAAAATTAAAATATAATTAATAAATTAAGTTTTGAATTTAAATTACTAATAATTTATTAAGATTATGCATTATATTAACCTTGTATGACTGGCCATAGTATGTCCGAATAGCATTATTGTTTCGGGTAATTTGAAAAGTTAGGATATATAACAAGGCTTTACACAATCTGTTTATTATGTAAGGATGGTTTAGCCATTCATGGAGGGCTTATTACATAGTTAGATGCTTACATTATTATAGTTAGATAGACTTGTTGGGCCTATATATATATGCTAAACATAAGTTCCATTCATTGAAAAGACTTCATTATCGGATAGATTACATTCAACGCTAGATGTGAAATTCGTCGACCTCAAAATTGTAATTCAAAGCCACGCATATATATATACTAATCCTCGTCGCTAATATCGATATTTCCATAATTCCATCACCCAATTAATCACGAATTTGTGATGTAACATCGAAAATCTCATGATGGGAGCTCCCAACTTTAACTACTCTAGCACGATTTCATTTGTGGAGTCTATCGTAATGAATGCTAATCTCATGATTTGGTTAGTAACTTTTTGTTTCTGGATGGAATTAATTTATGATATTTTCACATATATACAGTATTTGTTTGTACTTTATTTCCTAAACAAATTATGATGTTATATGTGTTATTAAAGTATATAGTTTTCAGATCCTACTAGTAATAAACAATGAATGCAAGTATCCGCTTTATAACTGAGTGTATCTCGAGTTAATTTATTTTCATTGAATTTGGTTGCATAAAGTGGCCTTAAATTAATTATTTGGAATGAGAGACAACAGTTGAGCTTTATTCGTTTTTTTTTTTTTTTTTTGGGATGATTGAGCTTTATTCTGATACTTCGACCATAGCCCTTAGAATGTGGACTCATTTTGAAGCATATTAACTGTCACACTTAATTAAAAAATACTACTAGTGAACCAATGCAGCGGTTTCACAGAATGCTACGTACAGCTTTTATTAGATAACAACCAGCTGTATTTTTGGACATTATACTTCAGCCTTTTATTTCCCAAATTTGTAAATTATAATAGAATAATTTATTTTTCATTTTTTAGTTTTTCAACTTTTCATATTAGTTTTATTAATTTCTTTTTCCTCGGGAAACGCAGACGGTACGCTAGCAATAGAGTTATAGAGAGCGAGGTCATAAACTTTGTTTAGTCAAGTTGAACTAATAACTATACATATATGATAGTTCTATATATTGCTTCAACATGGCAAATTTTATTTCTTGAACTATATATATGATAGTTCTTTATATATATTAATGTTATCAAAGTTAATAGTACTTATTTCAATTAATTTATACACTGTGATATTAGAAGTGCTTACTATTATGTTGTAGTTTCAGTATACTCCCTTCCGTCCCAACAAAGTTGAGGTGTTTCTTTTCTGCATAAAATTTTACAAGAGGTAGTATAATGTGATAAGAATATATATTATTTAAAATTGTGAGTGTAATAAAACTATCCTAATAAAAAAACACTTCAACTTAATTGAGACGGAAGAAATATTACTTTTAATATTTTCAATTTAGTAATAAGATTGCGTGTTCAAGACCCAAGTGGAGGCTTTCGTATACAGTATGCTTCATGTTCATAAAGCATAGGAATAGATGTTGATATTAATGATACGAAATATTAAGGTCACGCCCAAGAGGAGACTGTGGTGCGATATGGACTTTTATAAATAGATGTTTTATCATCTATTTATGTTTTACTTTGGTTGTTGTTGTACCTATTTTCGACTCATATATAGTGGAAATCTTTCATCAAACAGTGATTTTCTCACGTTTTGGATTTCCTCATAATATGTGTTCTTTCTTTTGTTTTCGAATTTTCTACTTGTTCTATATTCATGACAACAGCTAAGGAGAACAAGATTCATCTTGGTTTTTGATACTAACTTAGTATAATAATGAAGAAAAAATGTACCAGGATCGTGAGTTCTATGGAGTATTACATGCGATCTTGAAAATGACTCTATAATTTAAGGAATTTAGAGAAAGATTAAATATGCTAGAGTTAAGTGAAATATCAAAACTTTTGCAAATAAAATTTGGGTGGTCTCGCATGTTTTATACAGCCTTCTTAAATTCTAGCTTATTCTTCTTGCGCAGAAAACTCGCAATGTCCTAATAAGAGATAGGGTGAGTTGAATATTCGATTTTGTGAATAAATTTAAGATATGGGACTTTAATATCACAATTTTCTATGTTATCTTTTGAAACAGATTTAAGAAATTCCTATCACCGGAGATCATTCTTCCCATTATTCTTTGTCCACACCACATCAATTACTTTGGTCATAAACACCCAATCTAATTGTCACATGCGAGATTACGTTCAAATTCGGCAAGATTTTTGGTTCCGACGCAAGTAAGTTTGCACAGATATATTATAGCTCTCAAAAAGAAAATATATATAGTATTTGATATACTATACGACCAAATTGCGTTCATGCGAGAGTCGAAACTGTCCGACGAAAACAATTACTACTAGACAAATATTTGTGTTAGGTCGGCCTAAAGTTAGGCCAGTTGTTTGCCGCTCCTATTCTAAGCCATGAGTCGAGCGAGGGGGAGCCGAATGCGAACCCGGAGCGAGCCGTAAAAGCATAATTGTTGCCGGTCTCATTATCTATATATTAATTATCGAAGCCGAAGGCGGAGCCGTTTGTTGTTTGCCACCTCCTATTATTGTTGTCGGTCTTATTATTTATATATTAATTAATTAGGCTGAGCCTAATGTTAGGCCGGCCTAACGTAAATGTGTCTTCCTCCTAATGTTGAAATCAAATAGACTGTTGAAGTAAATTGGTAATCCCCCATCCATAAAACAAGATGCATGCTTGGATTGGGCACGAATTTTAATAATTAATAAGTATTGTTAATGAAGTAGGAGTTATATAATTTTAAATTAATTTTTTTATGAGCGCAACAATGGTATGAATCGTATGACCGATTATAAGGTTAAATTAACTGATTTGCGTGGGTGGAATAAGGATCGTAATGGACGTTTAAATTGCTTTTTTGTATTATGGATAAGTTCAATAATAGTAAATGTGTAAATAATGAGTTGTAAACACATACGGATCTAGTAAAGGAGAGGGAGGGGCTTAAGCCCCTCCAAACATTTTTTTGTTATTTTTTCTATTGTTAAATTTGTCAAAGTTATCATAAGTTATCTTCAGCCCCTACTAAATTAACGCCATAGAAGATTAAATTGTCAAAAGTTGGAGATGCGGAGGGGCTGAAATTGAAAAGAAAATTGAAGAGATTGAAATTTATAATATTTTTAATTTGAATTATGACTTAAGATTTATGAATATTGTTAACTTTCTTTTATTGAAAAAGAAAAGAGTCTTTTTGCATATCTAGAAATTCATTTTTTTTAATTTCAAGACCACCCAAACATACACAATGTAAGAGCTCTTTATGTTTTCTAAGTAAACTTATCATTAAATCGATGAAAAACTATCATGAGAAAGAAACAGTGGAGCTCCTACCACCATATTTTCCTCCGTCTGCCACTGGTTGTAAATTGTTAAAAATAAATAATTCGATATATAATTTACTTACGAAAAATGGAATGGAGAAGTGTACTTGCATTTTATTTGTGGACAAATCACAATAGAAAAATATACATCTTTTTTCGTGAATGGGATGGATCATGGATTACAATTTTGAACCAGGGAACAGAGGTATAATTTGGGGCTCACTTCAAAAATCTAGTAGATATTTATTTTGGGCATATTTTGTTAAAAAGCACTAGTAATAAGCCACGCTGCCCACTGCTTTCAGATATTGTGGGCCTTCATTATTGGGCTTAAAAATCCCTACTACTACAAGCCTACAACTACTCCTTAACTTTTAAATGCGTTTGGGTTAAATTTTTGGAAGCAGGCTATCAAAAAGTTGCTACTTGGCTACCGCTTCGCAGAGGGATCATTGAAAATGGCGGTGGCTGACGGACGACGTGACGAAGACGAAGACGGCGCCGCTCTCTTCGAGGAAGAAGGCGTGGACTATGCTGACGATATCGATCACTCCGATATACCTGTTCACCTCCGCCCCCTCGTTTCCGCCGCCGAGTCTGGTGACCTCGACGCCCTCCGCCAAGCCCTAGGTAACCGCTACTCTCTTCCGCACGCGACTTCTTATGCGTTTTAACTTAGTTCCTCCATTTCTCTTCTAAAAAATTAGGTGCGGATATAGATGTTCACGTGATTCTAGAGAATGAATGTCGTTTGCCTTGTGTGTCGGATTAGATTTGATGTTTTGTTACTTTTGGCTGATTAAGCCTATGCGTATTAGCTTGTCCTACTAATTAGCTCGTGACTGAACTCTGTTGCTGATATTGTTTTCATGTTTTCTATTTTTATGGGTGGATTTGTTTGAAGACTTATGCTATCATATTAGTTTCACTTGAATCTGCTCTACCTCTGATGATTTTCAGTTTTCATTCCTGTGTTCATGATTTTGTCTTCTCGAATTTGGTTATGGTCTAGAACTATTTTCTAGTTGTGGTTTAATATCTGTTCTATGTAATAAGTTGTTAAGCTTTGTGTTTAACCTTCTCTTTTGCACATAACATGTCAGACTTGAGTAATGAATTTCAATCCTACATTTGTAACTTTATTTTGTTGAGAGTAGTATCTGTGTATTACATGACAGAAAACCTTTTATGAAATTATGATGTAGAAACCTAATAATTACTCTCAAGCATACTATCATTGACTTAATAAATCTGGCTACACTCCATGTGGTGATAGACTCCAGTGGATCAGCTCCTCTGTCATAATGCTGTTTAAGGTTTATGGTTGATTGTTCAGCGAACTTAAGTTTTTAAGCAGCAAGATCAAAACCAATGGCTGGCTGCTCGTCTGAGTTTCTGAATCTTGTCTATCGCTTGAGTTATCGCTCTTTCTGAGAAAACATTTATACTATTTATGATACATTGAGGTTGTTTTATGTTCTCACTCTCAAACCTTATGCACATTTTCAGATGCTTTTAATGGCAGCATTGATGAACCAGTGGAAGATGGTGATACTGTTCTTCATCTCACATGTCTCTTTGGCCATTTGAATTGTGTCCAGGTTAAACAGTAACATGACTAGATGGCTAGGCCGCCAGAGCGAAAAACCCTCATTCTCACAAAATTTATTTGCAGATAGTTAGATGAATGTTTATGTAAGATTATAACCTGTAAATTGTGTTATGTCACACTGTTCAGTTTTTGTTGGAAAGAGGAGCTAACTTGGAAGCAAAGGATGAGGACGGAGCAATTCCGTTGCATGATGCCTGCGCTGGAGGTAGTTTATTGCTTACTTGTTACTCATATTACCATCTTGTTCCTTGGGGTGTCTCTTAACTTCTGTTGCTGAAACCACTTTGCAGGTTATCTGGAAATTGCCCAACTTCTTTTAAATTCTGCCAATGACCCTGACCGTGTGAAGAGAATGTTGGAGACTATTGATATGGAAGGAGACACAGTAAGCCTATCTTGTCATGCTTATTTAGATTATACTATCTTTTAGTCTTGTTTCAGCTTTAAAAAGTAACCTTTTTTCCTTCTATGTTAGCCTCTTCACCATGCTGCTAGAGGAGAGTACGCCAATCTTGTAAGCTTGTTGCTTTCATTTGGGGCTTCTGCAAGTATCACAAATTTATATGGGAAGGTAAATATACAGTCGAAAATCTATATTCTGCAATCCTGATATATATTGATAAGGAGTTACAAAATGAGTAACATTGACAGACTCCGGCTGAACTTGCTGATCCTGGAACTGAAACTCGGAGCGTACTGGAAGGTGCGACAGGTGCTGTACTTGGCCACTAGTTCCTAAAATTATGATAGCAATATCTGTTGTGTCCATTTATATGCATGTAAAGGATTTCTAGTGCAACCTACTAACTTGAATTGCTAGGTTCAACATTGAGTGCAAAATATGAATTTGGATACTTAAATGTCCGAAGATGTTGCTGGGCCAAATTTGTTTTGATGTGATACTTCTCCTTTCTCGAAGCTATATCAAGCATCTAATTATTCTCATCATTTTCTTGCAATTGTCGCTAGTTCCAACTTCCAAGCCCCCATTCACCTTCCCCCTTCCCATTATCCAATCCCGAAGTATTCTTGGGTCTGTGTTATGCATGATGTGGGAATAAAATGGAAAAGGTTTGTGTGCCATATTAAAGTTCATAATCTTAACTGTAACCATGAGAGATGTTCATCTAGAGATAGCGGAAAATTATAGTATGAGATGGGAAGGCAAATGGAAAATTTGCTGGATCTTATTGGTTGGGGGTAGACCCTAATGCTACTTGCATTTAATTTGGAATAAGCCTTGGAAGTGTGGTAGATCCAGAAAAGGAGAAACATGAGCATGCACGCAGCCCCACAAGGCCACAACAAAATAAAACTATGCCGGTTTGTTCGGTGTTGCTGAGTATTAGAATTTCTTGTGATTAGAAACTAGAAATGCTGATCTTCTTCGCCTGCAAATGTGTGCTTCCAAATCGTATACTCCCTCTTTCCCAACTAAGATGAGGCGTATTTCTTTTCGGGCTGTCTCAACTAAATTGATGCATTTCCTTATTAGGATACCTTTATTAACTCACAATTTTAAATAATATATATTTATATCATAATTTTATAGTACTACTTTTGAACTCTTCTTAATTCCCGTGCCGAAAAGAAATGCTTCAAGATAGTTGGGTCGGAGGGACTCACGACTTTAAATAATATTATATTTCTATCATAACTTTGTACTATTTTTCAACTGTTCTTAATTCCCGTGCCGAAAAAAAATGCCTCAAGATAGTTGGGATGGAGGGAGTAAAAAACATTATTAAAATGTGGTTATATGTTTATTTCTTTACTTGGATGTTGTTTCTCCACACACCAACGCGGTGAAAGATAATGCTGAGGGACGATGAATACTGAAAGCAGCAATAATAAGCAAATGATGCATGTACATAAAAGCCAAATATCAGACTATTCAGGTGTATCCTCCACATAAATAATAAGATCGGGACACCAAACCGGTCAACAACTTTACACGAGCTAACAGTTCTTACAATAAACAGCGGTGCCGCACAAGCCCACTCGAAGCACGAAAGCAGTAGAAGGAAAAGAAGCAAATTATAATTTACACATTGTGAACGTGAAACCCGCCACTGAGAGAGCATGAAATGTTATCCGGCACTTCGTAGTAGTGCTTCTACGAGCAACAACCACCGCTGGGAGGTGTTTGATGTTCTTGTTTCTGTTTCAAGATATTCCTCTTCACTGTTGATCCTTCTTCGAGCAGTCTTGGCACCTCCATTATCTGTGGAAAATTGAAGTCATGCTTAACAAACGAAAACGAAATAGAGGAAAAGACAAAGAGTCCCTGAGCTTCAAGCAATTGCAGCAGCAAAACATGTTTTCTTGACTTGAATTAAACGTGTCTCTTATTCATGTAATAATGCACTTGTCTAACCTTCAGAGCCAGTTCTGCAAAACATTGCTCAACATTTTCTCGAGTTCTGGCGCTACACTCCAAGAATAGACATCCGAGCTCTTTTGCGAGACTCATTCCTTCTTCCCTGCTTACAACTCGTTCAGATTCCTAAACGTCAAAAAGAAATGCTTGATTAGTTAGAAATAAAGAAGATGAAAATCAAACTTGAACAAAAGTGTGCAACAGAACAAAACATTTGGAAGAGAGAATAGTTTAAAACACCCCAAGTTAATGAAAGTGGTAGTACATCAACATATCTTGCCTTGAAATCATATTCCACTTAAATAAAAGAGATGGAAAGGAAGAGAGAAAAGGACTAACCCTATCAACTTTATTTCCAACAAGCATCTTCAAACAATCCTGATTGGTGGAGTAGAGCTCCAGTTCCTTAGCCCATACATCAGATAAGTTTGTAAATGTATCTCTTCTCGTTACGTCATAAACTACAACAAAGATGTCAACCAATTGAAACCGTGAGACATCAAAAGCTAAATTTTTCTAAAATAAGATCCTGACAGCGAGAGGATCCATAAGAACACAAAGCTATACCCGCAGAGGAAAGTAAAGAAAGTGGAAATCACAGCCAATCATCTTTATCTCTTTCAAATGAAAAGTGAATATAAGCATTAATCCCATTTCCCATGTTCTTAATCAGATTTTTGCATTTGCTCCAACTTAGCATAGCCAATTTCTGAAATGGGTTATCCAAGTGATTAGCCAGAATCAGCCAGATAATCGTAGTGGATGTTAAGACATTAAACTAGAAAAGATATCAAGGATAGGGGTGTCTTAAAAAACCGGCAGAACGAAAACATGCATTCTATAAATTAGCAGTACTACATTCCCATCCCTTCAGTAATAACTGGTCAAATAAATTCTAGCAGCATCAAAGTTATTTTGCTATTTCGGCAGCAATTAAGTTTTGAAATAGAGATCTTCCAATTATGTTTTGAAATAGCGATCTTCAACATTGAAATTGAAATCTCAAGAAAAACATGAATAACAGAGCATCTCAACCAGGTAAAACTTATCAAGCTTTCTTGGTTCTCATCATGGCTTACCAAGAATGATTCCATGAGCACCTCTGTAATATGAGCTTGTTAACGTCCTAAATCTCTCTTGTCCAGCTGCAAAAGACAGAATAAGATTCACTGTTGAGAAGCAAAATAACAGAAGCATTGTTATCATACATCTTAATCTCGGAATGAAAAAAAAAAAAACACACACACACGAAAATTACTTATAGCTCCTTCTCAAAGTTCTTACCCGTGTCCCAAATGGTGAGCTTCAGTTTCTTCCCACCAACTGTGAGAAACTTGATCTTAAAATCCACACCTAGATTTTCAATAAAGGGTTACGACTACAAAAACAGAAATACACAATAAAAATACTAAGTAATTCTCAGATGAGTAATTTGGAAATTTGTAATCTAAAAAAAATTCCAAATAAACCACAAATTTTATGGAAATAAGTTCTCACCAAAATATTACAAAAACTATTAATGAATAAGGGGGGCACTTAGTTGAACAACTCAATAATCCTTCAAGCAACATCTCGTTTGTCACAAGATTGCGGCTAACCCTCCAATTATTTTAGTGAAGTTCAAACATCTACCTCGAGAACATCACCGTCTGTATATTGTGTTTAATTTAACGCAGCATTCTCAACAAATATATTTGCGTAATGTTCAATTAAATTCTAATCGGAGGTTGCATGAAAGCGACACCGGCGAATGAAGTAAACTTCAAATAATTTGACCAAATAAGAATTGCAGGTTACTCATATTATGCCAAATTTACTCTACATCTCTGATTTTTCTTATGTTAACCCAGAAGAAGAATGCCAACAGCAGTTGCGACAGTTTCAACGCTACCAAAATAGCTCCAACATCTAATTATCTACAACAAGTAAAGAAACAATAACCGAAATTCCTGTTTGCATCAACTCAGACTAGCACGAAACACACAAAACCAAACAAATCAGGATCGAATTCAATACAATTCAACACAGAACTCAAATGACTTCCACTCAGATATTGAACAAATCGTAAATCTGTGAGCTAAGAAACTGGTGAAGCTGCGATCACAACTTGACTAGCTGGCTAGACTTGAATGGATTTTATAATTGGTAGCGAACAAATACCTACGGTAGGGGAGAGATCGTCGACTACGTTAGAAATGAAACTGACGAGCAGGCTGCTCTTGCCGACGGCGGAATCTCCGATGAGCAGGATCTTGAAGGACAGATCGTAGTTGCTCTGCCCCTGCCCTGAACTCCCCATCCGATCACCTTACTTTCTCTCTCTAAAAACCACAACAGTAGCGTTTCCTTCTCTCTAAATATGTGGAAAACAAAGTTAGATTAAATAAAACAGGAAGTCTCAGTCCTTCCCACAGAGCACAGCTATCTCGAAGCCGCTCAACAACCACAACAGCGACAATGCGCAATCAATTGGAGAGAGAGAGAAAGGCGGAGAGATCAAAAGGCTAGGCTTATGAGGAGGAGCTTTTAATACAAACTTTCTCTCTCTAAAAAAGATGCAACTCAGGTGCAATGCGATAGGTACAGTAGAGTTGTATGTATAGAGAGAGAAAGTGGAGGAGAACGTTTAAGCAGAGGACAACGTTATTCTTTTCTGTTGTTATTCTTTTCTTTCTCGAAACATATTTACGTTAGGCCCGGCCAATTAATGTATAAATAATGAGAGTGACAATAATAATAGAGGGCGGCAAACGACAAACGGCTCCGCCTTCGACTTCGTTAATTAATATATAGATAATGAGACCAGCAACAATTATATTTTTACGGCTCGCTCCGGATTCGCCTTCGGCTCCCCCCGCTCGACTCATGGCTTAGAATATGAGCGACAAACAATTGGTCTAACGTTAAGCGGCCTAACGCAAATATTTGTCTTTCTTTTTATCTCTCGTGTGTGTGTGTGTGTGTGTTAGCTTATTAACTCACGGCTGAGATGCGATTCCCGTTTTTGCGCGAAAGGAACGCAACGTGGTTCTTTTGGTTGCTCTGGCGGTGACCGTGAGATGGCAATCTAGTAAATAAACAACAAAGGCAGGGGTGATATGTTAACGGTTGGGGGGTATGATGGACTGGGCTCCATGTGTTTATTTTAGTGGGCCTATTCTAATTGTTATTTGGATTTTAGAGGGCCCAGTTTTGCCAGGTTTGATTATTTTTTATTGTTACTTAATCAGACGTACTTTATGCAAGTTTAACGCTGTATTAAATGATAAATAAATAAATCAAATTATAAACGTATTAATGAAATATTGACAAATGAATTTCTATAAAGATATATCAAGGATTCAAATTTCACTATCGATAATTTTTTTGTCAAAAAAAAGGTATCTCAAGAGTTTACAAGATATAATATCTTAATAACTTGTATATTGTCATAGTGTTGGATAATTAAGCTTATAAATTATAGAAATAAAACACTTCTAAACAACTTATATACTCCTAAAAAAAATTATAAATTCAGCAAAGCACCCTCGCAATCGTATTAAGTTGGTAATTTTCTTTTAGGATTCATGCGGAAAAAAAAAGATCGTTAGGCTTTCACAATCTCTAATTTGTTTACCTAGGTAATCTATAGAAAATTCGTACCATCTCACCCGAATAATTCTGTTTTGATATTTATTATACTTTATTCTAATGCTGGCCCATATGAAGGCAGTCTCATTCTTTTAAACCTCAACAAAAAAAAAGAACTGAAAATATCATACCCTAATCTGTCTAAACATAATTTTGAGGGACACTAATCATAGTTATGATTGCAATTGTGCATCTAAGCTAAGGCCCTCATGTACCCAAAAAAAAACAAGGGAATGTCCAATTAAAACAAAAGAGGCTACGACCAGAACCTTCTACAGGGAAAGACTATTAGATCTGTGAAATGTGGAATTTATTAATGGTGCATGCATCTTTTTCAAAGGGAGCACCTGACAAACCATCACTATAGGCAATGTCACTATCTGCAACCCCATTCTCTGTGTGAATGGAGCTAAATAAGATTCATTGCAGATCTTGAACAAGAACCATTTTTGGAAGCATACAACAATCACAAAAACTGGCATGTCGGAGGAGAGTGGAGTATGATTTCCAGATCTGAATGATTATTAAACACCAATCACCAAAACAGAGAAGGTAAAGGTAATTCCCAACACAATTATAAAAGCAAAACCTTTGAAGAAGTTTCCTTTTAAAAACTTACTTGAATGGCCTGCCTACAGAGGAGATTGGTCTAGCCTGCTTTACAAGAGCAGATATACAGCATAGATGATGATCACAATTACAAAACCAGCTAGGTAATGCTGATTACAATCTGATTCCAACGAATGAGAGATCTAAATAGAAGACAGTTGGGTACTAATGTCATAATATTCTCATTATTAATGTACCTCGGAATGAACTGCATGTCAATTAGCAACAAAGGACTCAGGGAACGCATACATGACAAAAAGGTTGACCCATCTATAAACTTATATCTTAGGCCTGATATCTCAAGAACTCGGACTCTCATCCTCTTCAGCTTTCTCTTTTACAACAGTACCTTGCTTGGCCTCTGTCAGAAAACGCCCACTCAGTGGATCAACTGGGCGCGTGTCTCGTGGACCTCCCTTACGTCCCATTGCTAGCATGGGTGGCGGGGGCAACAAGCCTGCTCGAAAGAGGAGGCGCTGAACAGGATCAGAGGGTTGTGCACCAACTGAAAGCCAATACCTGTATGATGATTGGGACATCAGGATATCGGGTCATTCATGCATTTTAGCAAAGACACACTCTTTTACTATCCCTGGCAGGCTGGCAGCTTGAATAAACCTATGAATTTACAATGGCAATGGCAATGCCAATACTAAATGTCATAACTGAAAGCGTGTTACATCTCGTAGACTACCTCCAAGAATGTAATAAAACCCTTTTAAATGCGAACTGGCTCACAAGGCAAGGAACATGGACAAGAGGGATATCCCAGAAAAATGGAAGTTAAGTTGATTCACACCATAATTGGAGAGTATCGCATATTCTCACACTAGCTAGCCAAAATTCAAAGGTTGACATCATTTTGTGACAGAATACCATTTTTTAGATTCTCCTAGAGTTTATCCAGGGATGCAAATCAGAAGGCCAGAAAAGAGATGATCACTAGAAATTTCAAACTTAAACAAGTCTGCCACTACGCAACATGCTCAGTTCTTCATAATACTTGGACATATAGACGGGGAAGTTGAGACTGCCTATTTTAAAAAAGCAGAGACAATAGAACAGAATGACAATAGACTATCACAGTTCCATATAGTTAAAGTTACTGATGGAAAATAGATGTCGTATTATAAAGGCACTTACTTCACTCTGTCAAAATTAACACCCATTCTTTTACCACCATCCTGGCCTGCATAATTTTGCAAAACAAAGCTAATTAGCATTTTCTGGAGAACTGCAGCTGCAATCAACTTCGTAGTCACCATGAATATAGAATCACACGGCCGCGTGAATCGTATAGAATAAAATATAATCGTTGTCGAATTGAAAAGCAGATGAATTTCAAATTCGGGGATCCAATCGATTCTACAACAGAAATCAAACTTTGCACATCCTTGCGTAATCAATGAATATCTGTGACATTGAAGTTTTAGGGTTACCAGGGAGGGGGTTATAGTATCCCAAGACTTCCAAATGCTTGCCGTCTCTCGGAGATCGGCTATCTGCAGCCATCAATCTGTAGAACGGCTTGTTCCGGCATCCCAATCTCGACAGCCTCAATCGCACCACCATCTCTCTCTCTAATTGCTGTATGTATTCCAGAGGGAGAAAGCCTCAAAGGAGGGTTTTGGAATGGGTTTTATCTTTTCTGTGCAGAAAATTTAATCGACGAAATAAGAAACGGCATCGTATCGCTCAAGCAATTAACTGACTTCAGTCAGTGCTGTGTGAATGGACCTAAATTCATTTGGGCTTCTTTTCGAGGCCCATAAAGGGAGCAGAAACAGGGCCCATTCTTAAACCACAATGATATTTAATCGGAATTAAATTAAAATATTTGCTATAAACGTCTTCATCTCTTTCTTTCATCCTCCTTTCCGCGCAGATTTATACAGCAATGGACAGAGAGTGGGGTTCGAAGCCGGGAAGCGGAGGCGCTGCCACCGCCCAGAATGAGGCCATTGACCGACGGGAGCGGCTCCGCCGACTTGCCCTCGAAACCATTGATTTGGCCAAGGATCCCTATTTCATGCGCAACCATCTTGGAAGGTAAAACCCTAGAATTTCAGCATCTAAGTGCTATTATATATACTTTACTTGCGGCGACTTAATGGTTTCAGTTGTTCCTAAAATTGCTTTGCAGTTACGAGTGTAAGCTCTGCTTGACTTTGCACAACAATGAGGGGAATTACTTGGCGCACACACAGGGTAAGCGTCACCAGACCAACTTGGCTAAGCGAGCGGCTCGTGAAGCCAAAGAAGCTCCGGCTCAGCCGCAACCTCATAAGCGCAAAGTTACACTCAGGAAAATTGGTAAGTGATCAGTACATCTCCTTCTTTCACCATTTATTCAATAATTGAATTTTTGTTTCTAGTCTTGCTTCATTTTGCCTTGGCTTTCCAAATTGTTTTTTATTATTCTTTTCTCCTCGTCACTTGTCGTTTGGTTGATGTAGAAAATTTATTTTCTGAGGAATTAGTTTATATTTTATTTGCATCGTAAATTCGTGAATAATTGAAAGAACTAATCTATTTTATTTAAAACTTATCATGCAATTAAATAGAAAGAGTCATTTTTCATTTTTCATTAAAAACAGTGTATTAAAATAAGTTAGCATAATATAACTTCTTAGTATAAGAGTAAAATTGGGAAATTAATCATTTCATTGAAGTTGCATTACATTTTGTAGAAGATATGAAGTAATCGATTTTGTAGAGAATTTGTTCCGGAGTCTCTGAATCATCATAGCTTCATAGGATTTGGTATTGCTGGATGTCTGCTTTTGTTGTTAGATCTGTTAAGGGCTATTTTTGTACTGACTTAGTTCTCTATTCATGTTTAGTTGATGACTCGGTGATTTTTCAATTTCGCCTTCCTATATTTTACATGTTTAAGATATGTTCTTATTGTGGCAGTTAAAATTGGTCGGCCTGGATATCGTGTAACGAAGCAATTCGACCCAGAGACCAAACAGAGGTCACTGCTTTTCCAGGTACATTCTGCATTTCTTGTATGTCTTTATCTTGCAAGTTAAATATTATGTACTTCTTGTAGTAAAATCAGGATTCAGATATGTAGAAGTTTTTGTTTTGCTTTGTTCTTCCTGATCTGTTTTCGAAGTTTGTTGTAACTGCAACTTCCAAGTTCTAATTGCTGTTTATTACAATGAGTTAATTCTTGTCTGCATTTAGCTCTGTACTGATTATTTCGGCCTCAGCATGGGGCACTGGATGCCAAACAGTCCATATTATTTTATGATTAAAAGCAATTTCAGCTTCTTAGTATTTCACATTAACAGCCAAAAATTTGTCCATTATTTATTATGCTGAAGAACTTGGATTGTATATTTCATATAATTAGTGTACTTGGTAATTTCAGATAGAATATCCTGAGATTGAAGACAATACGAAGCCAAGGCATCGGTTTATGTCATCCTTTGAGCAGGTAATTTTTGTCACTGGTGCAAGCTTTATACATGAAATATTGAGAACCAATTATTCGTGCTGATTTACTCAATCGATCTTCTTTTTGGCAATGCACTTCCATTTTACTTACGCCACTCTCAATGCAATTTGCAGAAAGTTCAACCATTTGATAAAAGATATCAATACCTATTGTTTGCTGCTGAACCATATGAAATTATATCCTTCAAGGTAATACTCCAGAGTCCAGTTGCACTCTAAATGCAGCATATATGCATATTCAGCTACTTATACTGATAAGCTCATACCTTAATGTTTATCTTTTAGGTTCCAAGTACAGAGATTGATAAGTCAACTCCCAAATTCTTCTCCCACTGGGATCCAGACTCGAAGATGTTCACAGTAAGCACCTCTTCTTTTTAAATAATATATTATGGTATTATTGATATACTGAGCATCTAGCTTGGTCCACGGTTAACTGGTGAAGTCTGCACAAACTGTACACTTTAAGATCTACCTAAGTCATTATATGTTATCCCTGTTTCAGAAATGAATGCTTAGATGCCTGAATTAATTAGGTCTACATACGCAGTTTGGGGATATTTTCTCTTAGCATAATTTAGCTGATGGTTGTCTACTGCTTAAATTCTAGCAGACTAGCTCTTAGAACTTAGTGCAGCAGTAACCTAAGTCTGCTCTGCATACATGAATGCAGTTTTTCATTCACTTTTGCACCAAATAGCATACTCATGATACTATCTTTTTTCTTGAGATTGTATCCTTTATACTTCCGGATCTTGCACCTTAATCATGTTTTCTTCATGGGATGTTTGAATTTGCAGTTGCAGTTGTACTTTAAGACAAAGCCACCAGAGGCAAATAAACCTCAAGGACCTCCTTCAGCTAACGGGACAGCAGCTCCTGGTGCCCCACCTAGGCCCTTGCCACCACCACCTCCTCCACAAGGACCTCCTCCAGCACCACCAACTGGTAATCCTCCTAGGCCTCCAACTTCTATGCCAGGATCCTTACCTCCTCCTCCTTTATCCAATGGGCCAAGGCCTATGCCTCCCGGTGGAAATCTGCCTGCCCCGCCTCCTCCCCCTGTTGGCAGTGGTCCTATGGCAAATTTTACCCCTGGTGCACAAATGGGAAGGCCTCCTATGCCACCACCTCAAGGTTTCCCAGGGCAGCAAATGCAGGGCCATGGGATGTACCAACCCCCTCCACCTAACATGGGTTGAACCTGCAACACATTCTGTGTGATGTTACATGGCAACAATCTGCTTGTATAAGGTTGTTTCATTTATACAACATTAGCCTACAATCTTCGGCAGCCGTCTTGGGATGTATTTCTAGGATGGGAGGGCAATACAGATTTAATTGAAGGCGTGGTGGTTTGTTGTGATTGTGATTGCAGTTTTGATTTGTGCCCTTTCTGAGCGACTAATCTTTGCGGCGTTTTTGTAAGAATCGTGCAGAGAGGATAGATATTATCCATGTTGTATCAATGGAAGGCCTTATAGCCTCGTTAGATGTTAATTGGGATTACTGAGAGTTAAGTTGTAATCTACCATCTTAATATTGATTTTCTTCAAGGCCCTCAACAGCATTGAAGTTTGATTGCTCATTTTGCTGCAAACTTATTGTCCATGTTTGCCTTATGCATGTCATCATTGCGTATTTTTTTACTTGTGTAAAACTTGTAAAGACAGGGTGGTCTATAAGCAAATTTGATGAATAATTAGCAATCTCTATCTAGTTAAATCAGAATCTAGCTATTACAGTTATCTATGTAATCCGAATTATCTATGCAATTCAGAATCTGCTATTACTCGAAATATTAAAATTTCTCCAACTGAAAGGGTGCAGCTGAGAGGAATGCATAAAACCTAATTTTTAGAAGGGAAAATGTTCATTTTAGTCCTCAATATTGACACCGAAATGCAACTATCTCCTCATATTTTCGATTGCAAACACGTCCCCGAGGTCCCGTAAAATAGGCAGATTAGTCACCATATTGATGGAGAGGTAGATGACCGTCTGCTAAATTTCGATTTTTAATTTTTAATTTTTAATTTTATTTGGTGGGTCTCCCAAACTCGGAAACTTCCTTCCTCGTTGATTTATTAAGACTGCCTTTGCTTTCCTGCGGATCATTTACAACATCTTGAAACCGACCTGTTGGTCGGGGATGACGACGAGGTTCTCGGTGATGGCGAAGTCGTGCATCATTGTGGGCTCCGCCACGGGGATCTCGACGTCGGGAGACTTCTCGCCGTGCTTGTTGAAATGGAAGCATTTGAGGTGGGGCTGATTGATGACATCATTGCTTAGTGCGAACATTTCTCTGGTGGCAGGGTCGAGTTTCGGGTGGGCAATCATGGTGGAGTCGATTTGCCCGTCGAAACTATAGCGGCCGACGGTTTTGAGGTCGCCGGAGGGGGTGATGCGGACGTGGTAGGGGAGGTCGTCTTCGGACATGGCGAGGAGGCGGTTGTTGAAGAAGACGAGGCCGGCGTTGGCGATGCCGGTGCCGTGCGCGTGGTCGACGAGGTTGAAGGCGCCGCAGGTGTAGAAGAGGAGCCGGGCGATTGCAGAGTGGCCGTGGAGCTCGTCGATGGCCTTGGGGAAAATGGGGCGCCCCAACGTGCGATCCTGGATCGGCCGCTGCGTCTCTGTGAACCGGCATGCATAGCTGGCGGCGCCGCCGGCGGATTTCACGGAGTGGATCATGCCGTCGCCGTCGAAGAAGTGGTGTCCGGCGACTCGCTTGAAGAGCGGGTTCTTGCCGTTACCGGACGTAAACTCCCCGGATTGATTCCTGGATTTTTCCGATCACCGGGAGATTTTGCTTCACCGGCTGCTCCGGAACCGGCGAGAAGTTGCCGGCGATCTGGACGCTGGGGTCGGCGGAGCTCGTCGCGGTTAGGGCGGCTTCAACGGCCTAGTTGATTTATTAAGACTGTAACTCATTTGGGGAACCCACCAAATAAAATAAAATTAAACCAAAAATCGAAATTTAGCAGACGGCCGTCTGCCTCCCCGTCAAAATGGTGACTAATCTGCCTATTTTACGGGACCTTGGGGACATGTTTGCAAGTTTCGGAACCATGGGGAGTAAGTTGTATTTCGGTGTCAACATTGAGGACTAAAATGGACATTTTCCCTTTTTAGAAAATGCACCTAGTGTTAGCAAATAAATACAAAATTCTCAAGTGGTTGATTATTGAAGTAGGGAAAAGGGAAACTTTATTTAAGGCAGTGTATCTGTGTGGAAAGTATAGTCTAACAGCCATCTACTGCCAAGTGCACGTAGACGGGATGGTAAGATGCCCTAATGCTCTTGACAACACAAACAAAATCAAGTTCTTGAAATTGGACAAATGAAATTTTTAGTGTTTATTTACTAAGGGAAGTCGTAGAATACAAGAACAAAATTACAGAGTTTATGCATGAACTCAGAAACAGATAAATCAGCTCTGCTCAACCTCAATACATACATAAGTTACAAGATCCACAAATTTTCAGCCAGCAAAGACGGATTGCACTGGCAGCTATTTTATGGCTTAATGGTTGGAAAACTGGCTTTCTTCATCAGCCAAAATGACAAGAGGTAGCATGGGACTTCTAACTCGGGACGCCATTTGATGGAAACACTTTTTGAATGAATTCCAGAAAGCGTTCCGAGTAGAATGTCGGGTCAACAGCAGAGATCTTCACTGAATCAAATTGCATGGATTTGTAGGCATGCTCTATCTTTTTAGTTATATTGTACTCTTGCAGGATGTCAATGATGCCCAAATATAAGACCACGTCATAAACCTCGTGAAATGCCTCCCTAGCATCATCTCCATGAAGTTTCTCGGCTCTTGCTGGCATATTCACCCCTAGTTGGATTTGGAGCCTGTCAAATGACACCAAAACCTCTTTAGTGTGACGGATAAAGCTGCAAGACAGAATACTGGTCTGGTGGTTTGGAGAAGTATGAGGCTTGCATATTTGTTGCTTCAATGGTTTCAAAGGTTCAACTATGATTGAAATTTTGAAATGCTTAAGTTGCATGGTATGATGTGTTAGACACAAATTACCTTGCTGTTCCCGGGAGGAGAAGATCTACTTCCTCATCCCCAGTTGAAGATGATGCACGCAGTCGACTGCCTCTAATATGAGGTCCCACAACCACACTACTGTCGTCACCACCACGTGGGACCAAAACAAGGCCTTGTGGTGATATTTCATCCTCCATGGACTCTTGAGTTTTTTAATCAGCAACAAAAGCAAGAACATCATCAGAAACTTGGAAAGTGTCAATTTTAGGCTTTTGGCAGGGATCCTATAATATTTGAAATCATGATTTTGAACAGGAACTGTATCCTTTTTATCGGCTAGCTGTCCTATGCAAGGTTGTTTTCAAACATGAATTTTACTTAAAGCGAGAAGCAGAAAATCAAATGCTAATGCCACTGTCTATTTCAGGACAAGTTCAATACGCTCCAGAACTAAAGACTAATTGAACATGCCGAACTTACCATCTTCAGCGACGATCCCCAATCCATCTATGGAAATACGCTGGCTATAAGACATGAGAGAGCGTAGGTGTTGTGGTGCTCGATAATGAACACCGAGTAACAGGCTGTAATCCATTATGTCCTCTGATTCCAAGAATTTGCTGTCTATTTCAATCTGCCTGCACGTTTATGAACCAAAGAGCAAAACTAGTGAGTTATCAAGTAAGTCAGGGATGTTTACTCTAGAATCACCTCATTTTTATTTTTACTATAAGACAAAACCAAATACAACCAATATGCTGAGTAAAACCGGGAATTAGTTTCTTCTGTTACACTGAATACAATGAAAGTTGGAATCGGGGATCAAATTTTGAATGGATGGTGCGTTTACTTTACCTGCAAAAACTATGTTACTGGGGACTGGTCCGACTGGAGTGCAGTGAAAAGCCAAACCACTAGGACTAAATGGTAAACTCTTGGTGATCGCATATTGAAAGAAGAGTTGAATAAAAACAGATCTAGTTTTTTAACTTCATATTATTTTACCATATTTCATACCTACAGATATCAAAGATGGAGTTCCATGATAGCAAAAAATGGGGCTAGGATCTTCAAATAGTGACAAGTGAGGGATGGTCATTGCATGGAAATAGAGGAAAACCAAGAAAATGGATAAAGTCCCACTTACTGTAGGAGTGCATCCCGCCAAGTTGGTTCCAAATAGAAGCAGTAATTCAAATCCAGGTCTTTAAGTATAGTATTCTCATCAATTTCAACTTTGTCAGCAGATCGCCCCAATGAAGAACCTTTCAAATCAAATCTTCGATGGATTCGTAACTCCGTGCAGAACATATTTCCCATCACAACAAAGCGAAACTGCAAAGCAGTAAGGAAGGTCGGCATAACATTCAGAAAGCATGTAAAGTTTATACAGCAAACCAACACAGAAATAATTGCCTGAAAAAACTGTTCCAGAAGAATAGATTTTATCACTTAGAAGGTGCTAATAGTGCAAAAAAAATTGTTCAGGAGGCCTGTATGTACTGGGCCATCAATTCACCAACATCTGCATATATGAAGACGTAAATGGAAGAAAGGTCCAAATTATGTCTCACCCTTCCCAGTTTAAACTGTGTCAGTGATTCTTTTAAAAAGGTTCCCTGAATTGGATTAAGTACAAAATCATTTTGGTGTTCTAGACAAACGTTTTGGATCCATCACTGCGTATGTAGTTTCTATTGGGATAATCGAGCATGAAACTTAACTATACCTCAAGTGAAGCAGAAATAATGGTTTCAACGGTACTATCAATGAGTAGAGCAGTTCATGTCGTATATACGTGTATTTCTGCGGTTTTGATATAAATATTAAATGTTCCATTGATATAGTGAGGTTGAGTGCTACACTGGAACAGCTGGTAATTATATAAATTATACAGGAGTTCGATATAAAAGAAGAAAAGGATAAAAATGTCATGATGCGATATCAATCACACAGAGAAATTGTCATAATCTCCCTTACCTTTTGACCACTAGAAGGTTTAATCCTGTGAAGACCAAAAAATTTAGTTATAAGGGTGTTATCATATCTGCGCACATGACGATGATAGTTTGGGAGCATCCGCAGCAGAACCTACAAGTAAGATCATTGGTCATAATAGATCTAGCAGCAGAATATCAATATGCTGAAATGTGAATGACACTTATGAGCTAATATAGAAGGCTATAAATTACAAAAACTTCTCCAGTCTTCTCCATTATTTCAGCTCCAAAGTTTCCTTGTGCATGTTCTAGCATTCCAATTTCTATCTCTTTATTGACTATTTTCATTAATATTTGCCATCATTCTAGTTACTCCAGTTGTCTAGTAGGGTAATATTAGAGTCTAAAACAGACTATCAATGATACGAACACATCCTGCCCTGCGAAATCAGTTTCTACACATCTCTCCGCCAATTAGCCTCCTTGGAACCAAACAAAAATAATAATGAAAAATAAAAGTCTGCCTATGGCCTTAGAAAATGGAAGATAATTAGGAATTAAGAAATACAAAGCAAGACGGTAAGAGGATCAGCAAATTGAACCTTGACTTCAGATTTCCGCAGTGTTTTGATCATAAAACGATCATCTTGAGACAGGAAAAAAACACTGCCACTCTTCCCTGGAGATGAAAGTTCTCTTAGGGCATCATTTCCACATATTGACATCATGTAGTCAGCAGCATCAATCTTAAACATCTCCCTTAGATTCCTATACAGAAAAGAGAACATTTAAGGGGACTAAATCGAGGTAAGAGGAGAAAATTAACAGTAAGCCAGTAGACCCTATAGTTTCAGATGAAGCGACACATGAATCCATTTAGGTGCAAACAATGAGAAACCACATGGGGCACAAATATGTGAAACGGCAAGAAAACTGAAAGCAACAGTTTCGTTGAAAATCTGGAGGCATAAAAAGATGCAATATAAGAAACTTGAATGACTTCACTAATCTCACAAGTATTTGTATATTGTAACATGAAAATAGGTACCCAAATAGCTGATAAAATGACAAGAATGTGATGCTCCAGGACAAACCTGAAAACCATAGGGCAATAATCTTTCCACTTGAAATCCTCAGACTGATGTGAAGGTGTCAATTGTGAGCCCTCTTTAGGAAAATTCATCCAAAAGCTGGCACGAGGACCAAAATCGGCAGTCCTGACTTCTCGCCTTTGTATGGGAGTAATTTTACCCACAGTATATCTGGTCATATTATGGTAACTCTTTAGTATTGATTTATGATACAGACCAAGAAGACTGAAAGATAACGAGAAAAAAAAATGGTACAAGGTAATAAGATAAGAGTAGCAAAGTCATCTTCCAACCTAAACAACTACTAATATTTTACTGCATAATCAAGAACAACTAAGGAAGGATTGTGCAAGCACTAAAACCATTGATCACTTGTTTTAGTGAACTTGAGAAAATTTTTGGAGTTGGCGCACATATGTAGGAAAAATATGAGATTTATTTGCTGTTAATATATCTTCTTACCTAATTCCAAGCTGCAAACTTAACATCAAATCATAACTCCTATGGCCTTTGATAATTTGTTCACCTGGCCTCTTTATATCTCTAGCAAGTTTCTTTTGCCGCCTTTTTGCTCTTCTCGAGGAAGGTGAAAAGCGGTTGTTTAATATGAGTTCAGTGATCAGTACCCCTTGCATGTATTCTCTCTCCAGGATTGGAGAAGTCAAGTCCTCATCTTCTTCACCTTCCAGAATGCTATCAGAGACACTGGATGATCTCACATGACCGAGAACTTTCTCAATGGATACCTCAAGGCTCCAACGCCTTTCCAGGGACACATTTGAGGTGTGAGATTGTTCCAGGTTTAGTAGGCCTCCCTTGGAGAGTTTATCTGATGGATTCTCAACAGAAACTCGGTTAGAACCAACCTTAACATCTCCCATATCTACAGCGGTTTCATGCTGATTATGGGAAACCTGATTCTGCTTTCTAAGGTCAGGCAGCAGTCCTTGTTTTCTCAAAGCATTAAGGTACAACTGCTGACCAGCTGGAAGCTTCCTTCCATTCGGATAAAATGTACCTTTTCCATCCTTCAGCCCCCGTGTCCAAGTACCAACGTAGCAACCACCATCAACCCATGTGTATACTCCAAAGCCATGCATCATATCGTTCAACCAGTTGCCTTCATATGAATCACCATTTATCCAAGTAAGAGTTCCTTTACCAGACATTTTCCCCCCTTTCATATTTCCCAAATACACATTTCCATTGGCCCAAGTGTACTTCCCAGGTCCTTCTGGTGAACCCTGAATCCATGATCCTTCAAAAACATCTCGGTTCGGGAAATCTTGATAACCCAAACCATGCTTTAGATTCAACCGCCAACGACCCTTGTAGGTCATCTTGTCAGGTCTTGTATATGTTCCATTACCATGCATATAACCACCTGAAAACTCACCTTCGTAAATGGCACCAGATGGCCATTGAAGTTTTCCTTGTCCATGCCTCATCCCGCTACTCCACTCGCCCTCGTATTTACAACCATCTGACCAGACATAATCCCCCGACCCCTCTGGCACATTGCCAAGCAGGAATCCAGAATAAGATTCTCCATTGCGCAATAAGATCTTTCCTGCTCTGAAGCTGTTACTTTCTGATGAAGAATGAGAAACCTCTCCATTCAATTCGCTTATGCGGCTTTTCTCATTAGATATTACTGCATCAAGTGACCTTGTCCTATTAGATATAGAGAGTCCTCTTTCAACATTACTCGCAGTGGCCACAGGGCCAGACATGCATAATGCTGAAGAGTTTCAGTCGTCAAAGTGCTCTTGTGAGCTCCTGAAAAGGAAAGCACTGCACAATATCCTCTGAAATTTCTCTTCTTCGTGACCTAGAAAAGACAATTACAATTGTTAAATAGAACAATTTTTTCATCCAGGTTAGGCATCAGAAAATAACATCTCCCTCTAATACATATAGGCATTTCATATAATTTCATACAATAAAATGAATTTATCATACCAACTTCTTCGGCACTCAGCCAATGTAGTTGAAAGCAAAGCAGATTGGAAAATACACAGAGAAACAAAGCAGATCCCACCCGTAGTTGATTTATTTATTTAATTTCTCAGTTTCAAACATATTAGAATGACAACAAAAATAAAAGCAAAAGATTCTTACTGTTACAAACTTGATCTTGCAAAGATTATTGGCTGACTGCCAAAGAATTCAATCCAAACCAATATGCAATAACTAGATTAAATGGAAATCAATTATTTTCTTGAGATTTTCATCATACTCTCAAATTATGGACCACTGAACATGTCAAACATATAAAACAAACTCATAAACATACAATATTATCCGAATTGAATTTTTTAACAAAAAAGAAGGGGAGAAAATAATCCGAAAAGGCTGAATTAAACCATAAAAAACAGTAGAAAGAAATAAAGTAAGAAAACAAAAAGATCGTACTAGCACTGCGGTTTTAGCTTTCAGCTGCTAGCTCAAACTTCTCTCTCTTCTCCCTGCGAAGTTTGAGCGAGTATAACAATGTCAGATTAACTCATATGATAAGCTACATACGTTGACCTCCATAAACCAATCACCAACATATTACTATAATAAGATCAAAGAAAAATAATAATTTCTTTTAAGAAAAAGAAAAGGAAAACCCCTAAATCTTTACTTCAAAACAAAACAAACTAGTCAACCTACACGAGAATCTAGTACATCGCAAGAAAAAAAATACAATGAGTATAATTTTTATAAAAAAAACAGAATAAAACGAACCTTTAATGCAGCGGAAGAGAGAGAGAGAGAGAGAGAGAGAGAGAGAGATAAAATGATGGTGAGAGATGAGAAGGCAGAGGTGAGCAGCAGCAATTGTGTTTCCCTTATTCTGTTAAATTTCAGTTGAGCTCCTTTTCGATGGATTCGATCCTGCTAAAAATAAATTTCCGAAGGAGGCGAATCCCAATAAACGCAATAAACTGGAGTAACTTAAAACTGCAAAGTGCTTTGTGGACATTAAAATAACGTTAATATCTTATCACATCAAGCACCATCTGTTATATATTGTATATTTCAAGTAATTTATCATTTTTCAAATATCACGACGATTTTATGGTCTATGGGGTCTCCATCAAATTTCGATTTTGCACCAATTTTTGGTTCCCCTCACTGTTTATTATTTCGTACGTGCCAACTCAATTTTATTATTATCTGTTTATCTGATTTATGTCACGAAAATTCAAATGCTGCTTTCATCCTATTTCAAGATTTTCAAAAGTTTCCGTTACTTGGGTCTATAATGAAACTTTCCGTAATATGATAGAGTACCATGGTAAGATATGTTGCACAATAATAATTTATATATATATATATATAGGAAATGTATAAAAATAATCATTTTAAAATAATAAAGATAAAATTTGGCCTGTTAATATAAAAAGATAAAAAAAAATAGCCTCTTATTTCATGAATTTGCACATGCGAATTCGTGAAATGGTGTTTTCACACTTCATTTCACGAGTTGCACATGCAAATTCGTGAATTGGTGTGTAAAATGCATCATCTCACGAATTCGCATCTGCAAATTCGTGAAATTGTGTTTTTACACTTCATTTCATGAATTCGCCCATGCATATTCGTGAAATGTGTGTAAAATTCATCATTTTACGAATTGACATGTGTAAATTCGTGAAATGAGAGGCTATATTTTATGTTTTTATATTTACATGCCAAAATTTATTTTTACTATCTTAAAATGGTTATTTTAATAGTTGCCTCTAGAGAGAAAATTAATAAAAATAACCATTTTAAGATAGTAAAGATAAAATTTGACATTTTATTATAAAAAGATAAAAAATAGCCTCTTATTTATATATATATATTTTTTTCTTGATAAATATTTTTTTAACAAAAATTATATTGCGTTTTCTTAATAAAAAAATATTTAACTTTCCATTAGATACAAAAATAAGTGTTATTCGATATAAAAATTAATAAATTATTCATGATTTGACACATATTTAACATAAATAATCATCATTTCTCAATTTTTATGGCATAAATTTATTATTGGACATTGGAAAAAATAAAAACACAATCTACAAACACTAGAACCTTAGTATAAAGTTAAAAAATGAAGTAATAAGGATTAGATCGGTCAATCCTTAAGACAAGAGAGTTTAGCCAAACATATGGAAATATATCACTTAAACTAATTTTTGAAAATTGAAGTAGAAAGAAAAAGGAAAAGGAGAAATAAATTTGTGACCTCTAATTAAGTTATACTCACTCCGTCTTTTTAAGCTTTACACCATTTCTACTTCAGGTTGTCCCATTAGTAATGGTACTTGCTAAAAAAGAAAATAAATTTATCTTAGAAATTGGTCAACAAAAGTGGCCATACGGCTACACCATTTTACACACAAAACACCAATTTTTTAATCTCTATGCCGAAAAAGTATATGTCAAGCTTAAAAAGACGAAGGGAGTATGAAAAGTAAGTATAGAGATAAAATAGTGCATACATTTGTACGAAATTTATATTCTGACTTTCGAGAGAGAGAGAAGAAATAAATTATCATAGTTCGTTTTTTTAAGAATTACTAGCACAGAGTACGTGCGTTGCACGTCAAACATGTCAATTAACACATTAATTCGTGTTAAATAGTGAGTCGTATCTTTAGTACCAATATATAAATAAAATATTCATTCTTAATCTTTTTTTTTCCAAATTGTCATTAAAAAATTTCAAACCAACATTTTAAACCAAAAGTTGTCTATATCAACAAGTTGTAATATGTATGGAA
>JAYJMF010000044.1:4014553-4049802 GCA_036873715.1 Salvia sclarea | reverse complement strand
GGTAGCGGGTACCCATAGCTAATTTCCCAAACCCGACCCAAACCCATCACGGGTATTAGTCTCCAAACCCATACCCGTCCCAAACTCATACCCGTCTCAAACCCATTTCATACTTACCCAAACCCGATCCAATAGGATTTGATAAGTGTGGGTACTCTTGAAAACCCGACCCGTTGCCATCCCTACTTCACATCCTATCAATAAAACGTTTGTACTAATTAGGAATCTAAGATATACAAAATTCACTTGGATTTCGAAACCATATCAGAAAATACATGAAAAAAAAAAATATTATAAGTGTGGCTGAATCTAAGATATACAAACTCACTTGGATTTCGAAACCATATCAGAAAATACATTGAAAAAAAAAAATATATTATAAGTGTGGCTGAATCTAAGATATACAAACTCACTTGGATTTCGAAACCATATCAGAAAATACATGAAAAAAAAATATTATAAGTGTGGCTGCTGGGATTCGAGCCCAGGTCTCCACGGCCACAACGTGGAATTCTTACCACTAAACTACAGCCACTGTTGTTGAACTCAATGTGTAAATACATTATTTATCGAAGGCTCGAGGCAAAAACCTCCAACCTTTATTCAAGATACAATTAATTATCATATCTAACCATCTAAAGTTGCACTTCCCTTGGATTTCATTTTCCAATCCAAGATTAAATTATTACTACAACGGGTTCTTGATTCAATTATTTTTAAGGATTGTGGTCTAAAATGGCTTCTCCACGTCCTGATCTAATTTCCACTAAAAAAAAAAAATTACATATGACTTCACAAAGTGCCTAAAACAGTTAATCCAAAAGCTCTCAAATTGACTTCGTGAGTAATGCTACCACTTGGAAAGTGGAATGTTCCTATTTAGGCAACTAATTTGGACCCCCTAAAAAAACTCTAATAATTGTTGAATTAAAAGACGCCAGAAAGTGAATATTGCTCGGCCACTCACCCTCGTCTACTTGAGGTAAAATAAAATAAAAGTAATTAAAAAAAAAACCTTAAGATTTAATGTGACCGAACAATTAACAGTAACCTCTTCTATCGTCTTATATATATAAACAAGTTAACGCCTTCGTGTTTTCTCCATATTATAATTTCTTCTTTACCCCAGTTGAGTATTCTGAAAACCCCTTTTCACTGCGAAGTAAGTAATCTTCTTAGATTCAAATTTACCATGATATTCTTTTCCTTGTATAAGTGTGTACAAAAGCTACTTTTACTTTAATCTTCTTAGATTCAAATTTACCATGATATTCTTTTCCTTGTATAAGTGTGTACAAAAGCTACTTTTACTTTTCATGTCATTTTGATAGATATACTATAAAGACTTGAGATGAGTAGTAACACTCTCCTTTTGAAGAAGATGAAAGTGGTGGCCGTTGCATTGGCCGTGCTGATGATTTCCCTACGCTTGGCGGCACCGGGGAGAGGTCTAGTCAGCAGCGGAAGAGACGACGTCGTGATGAAAAACGCCCAAGTCGATGGCACCATAGAGAATCACCATAACATACCAAGGCAGTACTACAGCGAGTGGGGCAGCCGATCGAGGAAATAATAATGGCGACAACAATGGCTCACTCATCCTAGCTGCAACTACTTCTGTAATATGTCGACCTTGTGCTGTTTCCACTGGTTTTGTGTCTAAGACCATAAACTGTATGTGTTGGGATCTTGCCTTGTTCTTCAAACAACGTACGATTCTTGTCGGTTACACGTGATCATCTAACCATTTTGGATTGGTCACACCAAGTTATCAAGAAATTAACAAATGATCATCTATCTCTTTATGTGAATGATCTATTTATTGAGTTATGGCATCATTGCCTTGCTTTCTCGTAGGGCAAATAATTATGCAAGACTTACCTTGTGTTGGACAAAATAGTACATATATACACGTGTACCATAGTTATGTTCGTGTCTTCTACAAGAAACAGAAGGCTTAGCAATGGAGTTATGGAGAGGGAGAGAGAGACAATACAGCCATCCATATTTGATACACTCTACACTCTCTAAATAGAATGAGGAAATAAGAAGGGGAGAAAGGAAGAGAATGCCCATAAAAAAAATTGTGACAGAACATCACAAAACTGAAGGCATTAGAAAGTTACATCATATGATACACACTAATATACCTAAAACTGAACTAAAGGATGACAACTTACTTCTTTCCAAATTTAAGCAAACTATAGTAAGACAAAACCCTAAAAAACATACCAGTGAGGATGAGGTTAAGTAAACAAATAAGCCAGCGATGAACATTGTACCCTAAATCGTTTAATGAGGCGCATCGCGTTATCAACCAAACTCCGGAGAATCTGCATATAAAAACAACAATGTTTATCACAAGCACTTGATGCAGGATACAGCTAGTTTTACAGAATCCCATATCTAAAATCCACTGACCTTTGGGCATTTGCTATCAGAAACGCTTCTAGAGCCCAAGTTGGATAACAGTAGTTACGAAGTATGCTTCCATATTTGTCAGCTTTATCTTGATTTGCGATGAGAGTAAGAACAACGGGAAGAAGCACACACCACTGTTAATAAAACTGCATTGTCAGCCAAAGAAATAACACAGATAGCACAAAAACATGCAAGTATGCTGGCAAGTACCAGTTGGGCTTGAGCGGGCTGAAATGCAATAGCAAAGACGTATCCTATCCCGGTCACACAATACACAAGGCAGAGCAAAACGATATAGTTTTCTGAGAACGTTGATCTTGGATTGCTGAAAGAATAGAACAGGGAAAGGAAAACCAAAGGCTTGATAAGGACGTTGAAAAGATCAACCGTATCCTTGGAAAGGAAATAAGCTAGGGTGCTCATGCCAGCTTCACTCTCTCTCCTGTAGTGTAATTTGTCTGTTGAGAATGATCTTATAGCAGCAATCTTACACAAGAGTGCTGCAAAGTGGAAACTAAAATAATAAATAATCGAGGAAAAGAGGTATACGAATTTGCATGCTATCAATCAAGTGTTCAAAAACTGAAGTCCACTAGATCTTCCAGAAGTAATGCTCTACTACAGAAGATGAAAAGTATCTAAAAAAAGAGTTAGCATCATGTCAAGAATAAATAACCAAGAAAGGAGAAATTCAGGAACTTGAAAGCAATAAGCAGGTGGAACCACACAGAAAATTCAGTGAGACATGGGATAAGGATAACTGGTGAAATTCTACTTACAGACTGCAATCACTGAATACATATAGCCGTAATAGCCAAATGTGTCACCCTTCGTGTTTGAAAGAGTTCCTAAGCATGCTCCAGCTACCAGAAGGATCAGAAAATCAGCTGCTTGTAACTGAGCTTCTCGCAGTCGTTGCTTGCAAATTCTGAAGAAATTTAAAGCAGATCAATGATGAGCAGCATAGAATAGAAAGCATTGTATACTATATCACACCCAGGAGAACCAAGTGCATGAAATTCCTCAAGCTTTATGCAGTCTAGTAATGAAGGTTGTGTAGCATTATAGTCCAAACAAATGCGAGGGTGATATGGTAAAATAATGATTTCAGAATCTACTATAGGTATGGGCTTCTTGGAGGTAGGCAGAAATTGTGCAGATGTAACAAAGGAAGAATAATGGGAAAATATTGACTCTCATTTTTGGAATAAGAGAAACAACCCCCTATATAAGATTTTCACACAACAAATCAGAAGCATTGATCAATTAACAGCTAATATCACACAAATAGGTTGTTTCAAGGCAACAGGACTCATAAATCACAATAGCTACGTAGATGAATCGGGTAAGTATCCAATCAAATGTAAAATCACCAATCCTCATGCAACTTCTTTAAAAAAAAATTTACATTGTACATTAGAACGCCTCTCTTATCTCCAAGAATTGGCAATTGTATCCCAGGGTTGGGTATTCAAAAATGATGAAATGGAAGCTATTGTTGCTGGAAAAACTAAAGAAAAGACAGCTTGCATACCTTCCAAGAAAATATTTATACTGCTGCATGAAACCAGGTGTTTGGCGATTAGATAAGTCATGTTTTTTAAGGAATTTGATTGAAGGCTCCTGTTCCTCCTTCCACTCACTTCCTGGAGTAGATGGTTCTGGGGATCCTTGAATAGTACTACTACTTTCACCTTTAGAGGCAGATGAAATTTCGTCACAGTAATGTAGCATATCTGGAGGCACAGCATAACCATTGTGAAGCATCCATCGAACAGGTAGCTGTTCAGCAGTCACACCAGGGCATGGCTTTACGATACCCTCAAGTATATCAATGAAATGATCTGGCGGATTAACACGATCAGGAACATGGATTCCAAAGCTTCCAAAGTATTCTTCTACTTTCTTCACCGATCCATGATATACAGTAAGACCACCTTTGGCCAAAAGCACCAGATCATCGAACATCTGGTACAATGTGTAGCTGAAGCAGGAAAGCAAAGAAACTATAACATTTAGCCTTAAATTTACAGATTGATGTGCATGCATTATGTCATAATTAGATTTAAAGTATAAATGTGACTACAACAATGAATTTGGAACCGTACTCAGTTCACATAAGATTCTCATACACCTTTTAAAACCTCATATTTTTTTATGACTAGTAAAGTTTTCCCAGACTTCCCCAATCTCCCAATAGTTGTTAGCCTTTCTGATTTTCTGGCTCTCTCATAACCCTCGCTCGACCAATTTCATCACCCCAGTCCCAGTGTCCTCAAGTTTGACCACAACAAAGACAACACGTACTGCAGTTGAAAGAGGATAGGCTATTGCGCACCCATGAACTAATAAATATGCACACATTATTGAAAATAAAAAAAGGGTGCTTCACTCTGGAAAAGTTTTATATACATATAATTGGTCCATGTATTTTGCAAGTCATCAGGATTGAGCTATTCGAATGAAGTCAGATATTGAAATTTGATACAGCCTGTCCAACACAAAGGTAAACTCGCATGATGAGTAACTTTTTTTGGTGATGGCATCCTTTGATTTCAGGGGACAGAAGCAATGAATAACCATTAGGACTTACCTAGGCTGGTGAAGAACCATGCAGACATTTACTCCTTCAAGAGCCTCGCGTTTAAGGGCTCTAATAAGTAAATTGGAAGACGAACTGTCTAAGCCAGATGTCGGCTCATCCAAGATTAGCAGAGAAGGTTCCATGACCATTTCTAGACCAACATTTACTCGTTTTCTCTGGCCTCCAGATATACCTCGCTTCTCAACAGTTCCAACAAGAGAATCTCTAATTGCCTGTAGTCCAAGGGCCTCAATCACTCTTTCAACAATAAGAACCTTATCAGCCTTCGGCATGTGATCAGAAAGCCTTCATAATGTTGAAGTACATCAATGAGTTAAGCAACATCAGAACAGAGAAAACAACCAGGAAGATATCATAATAAAAACAAATTATACATGACCAAGAAAGACAATTCAAGAATGTTAAGAGCCCAAAAAACAAAAACAAATTCTATTCCAAGTCAAACTAGGACTTAAAAATAAATAAATAAAAATTTGACTTATCAATTAGCATAAGTTATTACAGGGAGCAGTCTGGCAAAATTCAAGAAACATAGCATGTTACAGTACTCCGGAATATCTTCTACAGATAGTGCATCTACAACCAATGACAGTATGTATACAGTTAGCATGAACTTATCTATGTATGGTTTCTTGCCGAATGATGAGAAAGAGAACATAAAAAAATAGCATCCAAATAAAGGATTCGAAAGATTTAGCTTAATTCATGATGCGCACTCACAGACGTTTCCAATTTTACGCCCGATGCATCACAAGACAAAATGAGCCAACTTAGACTGTCTTAACGATCACCTTGAAAAGGTTACAACTTAAACAGATCAAAAGAGGAGAATAATAAAATCAGCTAGAGGAATGATCTCAGTTAGAAATCTTTAAATTGGAAAGACAAATTCTTTAATCACATATATTAGGCTATGGAATCATGGTAATTGCTCCACAGGGGTAATAACTAACGCACCTGCACCGAGCACTAAAATGGAGATTTTCTTCTACCGTCAAATTCCCGTGAACAATATCATCTTGTGGGACAAAGCCCACAATTTTCTTATAGCAATGAATTGAATCAGGCTTCCCATTTATGAGAATTGAACCAGAAATATGGCATCCCCTTATCTTTCCTGCCACTGCAGAAAGAAATGTTGTTTTGCCTGCTCCTGATGGACCCATAACAGCAGATATTCGTCCTGGCAAAATTTTCCCAGTCACACGCCTCATCAGATGTTTGTGTTTGTTTCTCAGAGTTATAGTAAGATCTTTGAAAGCCAGTTCAATGGTAGGTCTGGTCTTCATATCTGTCTCACTGGCCATTGAAATCACACCGGAGAAGGTTAAGTTCTGCTGCATCTGTTCCATAGCTTTCTCCTTTTCAAGTTGACCATACGCATACTTAAATATCTGGCTCTTAGTGTGCAACTGTTTACCCTTTGGCACTTGCTTCTTAACATGTCTATCTCCGATTGCCATGTCAAGACCAGATTGAGAATCTAGATCACTATCAATTGATTGTACCATCTTAGTGAGATTGCCTGCTTCCTTTTTTGCATCTTGAACACCTGGTTTATTTGAGATAACTGGGGCTGGCGCATCGCCTTTATTACGTGAAAATGTACGTGATAGCTGTTTCTGCAAGCCTAGAGCTCCCTTTCTTGCCGCCTCTTTTGCAACGTGCCACCTTTCTCTTGCTTGTGCAGTTTCACGGGCACTTTTAATTGCTCTTTCTCTGGACTTGGCCATTCTTTCATAACGAGTTGTAAGGACTTGATCGGAGCAATTATAGAACACTATCAATACCAAGCTCAACGCACCCTGCATGTGCAAATCAGATCACATTTTAGCAGGGGAACTTAGATCCATTTTCATCTTCCTTTTTTTTTAATTTTTATTTCCAGGAAGGGCAGGGAAACAAACATATGAATTTTTTTTTTAAAGTACGATAATATCAGTAGTTAACAAGGTCTAATGCCAAATAATCCACTTACAATGAGCATAAATCCATAGGCATGCAAGTTCTGTGTCTCAGAATTCGGATTACAAGTACTTAACTTGAAGCAAGCTGCAAATGTATAGGACAGTATTAGACTGTGAAACAGAATCTGCTACAAACTAAATGAGTCAATATTAACAGACCAATATTTCCTTGTCAGATACAGATGAGAAATGTCGATACAGATAACCCCGATAATAATGATAAAATGAAAGTCCAATAAGCCTAAAAGATACCATGAATGAAAACTGTACATCTTGTCAAAGTCTATATTCAGTCATCTAAAGTACATAGCAATTTGATCAGGGCAATAGTATTACATGCAAATTACGAAAATATGCCTTTTCTATGACAAGTTACTCAGTACGAACACAACACGTCAAATATGATAGAGGGTGGATAACATTGACTAATTCCAATAAAATGCTTCGTCCCTGCCATTTTGACATCTACAGAAATAATATCACCTTTGAATATTATTATTATTATTATTATTATTATTATTATTATTATTATTATTATTATTAAAAAGAGGGTGTATGACATTGACGATTCCAATTAAATGCTCCCTCCCTGCCATTTTGATATGTCAAGGAACTATGTCATAAAACAAATCTTATTTTTGAGTCCTCTATGCATCGTACAGTTATGAAACAATCTAAGAGGTTTTACAAGTGTTTCCTCAAAATCTATATATGACAAGAAACATTAGAGTTAAGCCCTTGATAACTAATAACATTGTATTTAAACAACATCCACAGATGAGTAAGATATGACCCTAGCTGGAATTGTTGTAAATAATACTACATCCCGCAAGGACAAAATTCAAATTACGCACTCTTCGAGTCAGTGGAAGATTGTCAAGAAGAAGGGAAAGAACTAGGTCCTGTAATCTAAAATGACTAAATTAGATATGAACAAATGGAATATTAGCTATACTAAATCTCTGAACTTCATACTAACTACTAATAATTATAAAAGATAACGGTGTATCAGAGTAATGATTCAGTTCTTCTAAGAAAAACTACAAGTTTTTACCTGTTTCTTCGGTAGATCCCAGCATGCAGTAATGTCTGGAATTGAAAAAAAAAATTGAAAATTACTAAATGGAGATGCATATTTTCAAGTATAAAGAATGATTGTCAGTTAAATGGTCAAGAAGACTTCTTGATGGTACAGATACCCTTTGCTGCACTGAATCATTTGGATAGTACTATGACAGTAAGATCCTGCTGAACAAAATATTTCATCACTACCACCTACACCTGCCCATACATCTGCTCCACCACAAGAGTGATTTGTGCTACCAGGAGGCAGTTGATATGCATATCTGCAAAAGCTTATCACCCAAAATGTCAAGAAATGATTGTAGAAATAACAAAATTGAAGCTGAGCTGCAAAATGAACTTACGGTTCACATACACCAGTTCCTTGGTTGAGCTGCGCACGCGGGCAATATGAGCCTAATGGACAAGCTTCAGTACAGAAACAAGAGAGATATGAGTTAGTTGCAAGAACTTCATTCATTGGTCCATATTAGTATGATGCATTACATGCTTTGCATACGCCAATGGCTTTCACTGATTTGCCCACCAAGATACATGCAAAATATTTCTATCAACGAAAGTTGAGGATTTTTCATCAGAATACAACCAGATGAAAGCTATAGTCTATAGATAGATATGTGAGTATTGTTATCAGATACCTAAGTATATGACCCGTAAAAGCATTACCAACATATTGCAACCCAGTTTCTATCATGAATAGAACTTGAATTGGTACTCTGGCGCATCAGAGTAAAGAAAAATGGTAAAATCCTCTTTAAAGTACTAACTCAGCCGGTTTCAAGCCTACAAGCTACCACAAACTAAATGATTTATATGATGAGAATAAGAGTTCCTCTGGTGCAATATACAACAATATTGTTGGCTTGATCCACCTTACTTGAGAAATTTTGCAGAGTCGGATAAACCATTTCTTCTTTGAATACTGCAATTTAAACTTATAAGATGTGTTTCGCCTTTATCCCCAGCTCATCATTGGAGCTGTACCACACTATTTCTAAATTAGTGAAACTATCGTATCCATCTGCATTTTACCATATGAACTCAGGGTCAAATTTTTCATCTAAAACAAATTCAGATTATTTATTCATTGTTCTGCAAAAGAGCCAACCTTCGAAGGTTAATTGGGTACAATATCAAGAACCTAACATGCAAATCCAAGAATGTATCATTGGATAAAACACCAAAAAAAATCAGTAAAAAAGCAAAAGCAAATATAACTTTAAATATGCCGTTTAAATATCTATATGAAGACCTTGTATTCTACTCATAAGCCAAAAGTTGGGATAGAAGTAGTCTTAAAATTTGAAGATGCACTTACGAATCATGCAGGTGAGACCTCTGGGACAGAAGAAACCCGCACAACAAGGTTGACTATCATACACTCTATCAGGAAATTCTTTTATGTTTTTCAGGTCAGCCTGTTCTGTCTCTGGAACAGAACAAGCCCAACCGGGCTCACATCCAGGAACCCACGAGGTTAAATTACAGTTCCTGTTGAGTTTTAAGATTTGAGCGTCTGCGTCTTTATTAGTGTTCATAAAACTGGAAAAGTAGAACTTCATTTCTGCTGCTGTACAGATCCTCTTGGTCACATCTGTCGAATTGGGCAATACAGCGCTGGAAATTAATAGATATATAGAGATGAAGTATTCAAGTAGTACGTGTCATTGACATTGATTATTATGCAGTAATAACAGGTCCTACATTACAGAGAAAGCCTCGTTTTCTTAATTTTTGTCGTTCAAAGGACCACTTATAAAACAGTTGAAGGTGGTTCAGAATAACACATTGAACATCTATGAGAATTGTAAAATTTAATTAAGTTGCACATCCCATCTGTTGGCATAAATAATCGATTGGCACAAACCTCCCATTCACATACACATTACACTATTAGAACATTAAATAGGGAATACCTTTGGTCTCTTTAACACAATTGCTAAGAAACTCCAAATTGTTCTCGAACTCAAATGCCCCATTAAGATCATGATCCCTGGGATAACGAAAACACCTCGATCAAATTAGCGAATAAGCACATTAACAGCGCCTCGTAAGCATGTCGAATTCAACTCACACGTCGCGCGTGCAAAATCCCAAGGTGGAAGCGATCTCCTTGCTGAATATCTTGGTGAGGTTGCGAATCTGGTTGTAGATGAGAGAGGTGACAACCGGCAGCACTGCAGGGTTACCCGACTTGGAATACTCATCCTCACCCTGGCACCAGACGCTCCGCGGAGAAGAAGCTACGATCAGAACATAAATAAACACCAGCAGCGATGCAGCTCGATAGGAATTCCCCCTAATCCCGCTCATTTCAATCGTGTGAATCCTTAGAGCACTCGCACATAAGGATAATCATCAAAACGATCGCGTAGAAGTTTCCGAATTCTTTTGTGGAATTCTCCTGCGTAATGCTCCTCGATTAAAAAGTCATGCGGCGAGCCCAGGCTTCTGCAACGTAACTGCACAACTGCACATTTTCGAGCACGGGCTCCAACAATTGATGGATGAAGAAATGGACAAGTGTTTTTCTGAATAGTTTTGGAGGAAATTGGGGATAGGAAAAAGCTTTTTTGGTTGAAATTTTGTTGAATTTGAGGTGGGAGAATGATGCTTCCATGGCGATAGGAGGAAGAGTTGGAGGGGAGAGATTGATGGCGCAATTTTTGGACTCAAACAAAGCGGGAGATAGATATTCCTTCTTTTTAATTACTTATCTACTGCAATAAAGGATGGATTAAATGTTCATTTTTGTCCTCCCTTTTCAAAATTTAAGCGCAATATGTGTTTTTATAATTGCTTACATATCTGAATTTATATCCTGTGTGGAAATAGAATTATAAAATAAAATAAAAATTATCCTTGTCTGAATTTTGCAGGGGTCTCTTTCGCAGTCAAGTTTGGGGATTTGAATTTCTTTGACTTGTTATTTTAATCCAAATAAATGTGTAATATTATATCCACATCAATCTTATTACGGTTCAGTTTAAATTGATTTACCTATTATTTGCATCGAGAATTCTAATTTCGATATGAAATCTATCATACTTTGTTTGGCCTTTCATAACCAAAGTGAAGAAAGAATTCTAATTTTGATATGAAATCTATTGATATATAGTACAATATGTTAGTTATAAGTTTCAGTAACCCACCGCCTCTCTTGTAGTTTGCGATGACCACCATCACCTCTTGAATGCATTACCAACACTTCTGCCTACGTTTCCGAACGTATTGTCCACTGTCACTGGTATCGTCGTCGCCATCATCTTAATTAAATTGTCGTCAAAATAGTGATTCCTACGTCGTCGTTATTCATTTACAACATGAAAATAAAACATCATTTGTTCACTGTTGTGGTTTTAAGTGTTTTGTGCATAAAATTTCTTTAAATCTTGTGTTTAAGAAATTCCAAACACTGTCTCCATTTTTATGGTTTGGAAAATTGTTAACGAATCTGAGTAGGTATGGAATAATTATTGATTAGTTAGGATATGTTATGAAGAATATATATTATTGTAATTGTATGAAAACATTGTTGTTGATGATTATGTAATGCATACCCCTTCCTTGAGTAATACTATGAGTATGGATTCAATATGGGTTTTGATATTCTTGGATGCATGAGAGTATACAATCTTTTAGGTTGACATTATGAATAATTACTTTAGTTAATTTAAATATAAAATGATCGATGATATTTCAAATATATATATATACATATATAGCTCCCATAGTGATACATACACGACATGCTAATATTTTATGATGCAGTTATGCTTATTGAATGCACCCATGCATGCATCTGCATGACGTAGGAACTAATTTGTAATTCATGAATGAGGAGATATTTGCGTTGAACTTTGTAGCCAACTCAACTTTTACTCTCGAAGTAATTCATGTTTTTACCAAGTCCAATACAAATTAGTAACTAGTTTGCTTAAAAGTTAAAACTAATAGCCAGTATTTGATTAAATTAATTAGTCAACTTATTATCAAATTAGACTATTCAAATTATGATGATCTAAATTGAAAGCCCAATCATCGATGCTCATTTTTGTTTGTCCCCTTTGTAAGAGTGAGGGACAAGGGTACAAATTTGATTTTCCATTCCCACCTCTAGAAAATTTTACTTAAGTACAAATTTAGAGCAATATCCGCGGGCACCGCTTTGCTTTCAGCGCTGCAGCCCGGGGGCGCGGTCGCACCTGCGACCACCCAGGTGAGGCGGCGCCCGCCACGTGTCGCCCCTCGTCGCGACACGACATATTTCATTTTTTTTATAAAAAAAATTCGTTTTTTTTTAAAAAATTTATCCACAATTTCAACTATAAATACTCCTTTTTTTATCCACAATTTCAACTATAAATACACTTTTTTTTTATTCACAATTTGAAATACAAATACTCCTTCTTTATCCATATTTTTTTGAATATTTTTTTTTCAACTATAAATTTTTATCCACAATTTGAACTATAAATATTCAATACAATTTAATTATTTTAATTAATTGTATTAAAATTAGTTAAAAATAAAAATTTTAAAAAATAATTAAATGTTAAGCCCTCCAATATGGAGGTCATCAATGCGAGCCCGCGGGCTCTGCAATATTTTATTAAAATATTAATACTTTTTTGGCAAAGCTCCTCCATATTGGAGGCTTTGACGTGGTTACTCTTAATAATAGTACATAATTTAAGCTAATTACAAATCAGTAAATTCGTTAAAGTTTTATAATTTTGTTATATCACTATTATTATAAATAGAATATGAGAATTGCATCAATAATTATATATTATGAATTTTGTAAATTACGCACTACAAATTTATAGTGGTTTAAAATTCACATTATGTGATGATGATTGATGACCACAAATAGTGGTTTCAATATAGTGTATTAGGGAATTAATTTATAGTATTTTATTTTCCCCTTTGTTAAAGAGATGTAATATGTATATGTAAACATTCCTTGTGATTCAAAGATGTGCCTCTGGCTCTGACTAAATCTCCCTCGCCTTCTTTATGTAGACATTTTCTTCCCACAACCATTTTCTCTCTCTAATTATCCACTTTGGCCGCCTTCACACCTAATTCCCTGTTTTATGCTGTCTCTTTCGCCCAAGATTGTATAATGCACCACAGTGATTGCTGCTTATGCACATTCTGTATTTACATTCTTGCGTTTAGCATCTGCAATTATTAAACTTTTTAACTCTCACGGTGTCTTGTTTCGTTGAATAAAGACTTTTGATGAGGAGCCTCTGCCGCGTATAGACTTCCTCTTTCTCAGACCCGCGTTTCATCCGCCACTTGCTTCTTCCTTCAAGCTCAAATTTATGCGGGAAATTCGACAAGGAATTCTACAGGTTAGATTAGCTCGAAGATCTGTTTGCTTTATGCGATCATCTTTTCGGGAACGAACAAAGGAGTTCAGACTTTCCGTTTTTAGCTAAGAAAATCCGAATTAGCATGATTAGAATCAAGTTGAGAAGTCAAACGTATGAAGCATCTTTCTTTTCGTTTAGTATAGTTTGATATGGATGTTTTCTGAAAGTTTATTGGGATTTATTTGACCGACTTATTGATTTTTGAATACAAAGTAAGGATCGATTTTCAGCACATGGCTGTTTCATGCTTCGCTTGGGAGTTGGTTGGGCTATATTTAGGATTGTATGATCACTCTTATCTAAAAATATTATGTTTGATTTAGGTTTAGTATGAGTTATGATCCGTCTTATCTGAAAATGAGGGGTTTCCTACAATACCTGTGTGTGTGTGTGTGTGTGTGAGAGAGAGAGAGAGATTCATAGTTACTAGTTTGTGCTCAAAGCAGAGACGAGTATGGTCTTTTTAGTTTGTGCTCAAAGCAGAGACAAGAAAGTAGAATCCGATGTCTTGAGTTGTTTAGAGATTTCCACCAATACAATAGGATGTGAGTTTGATTTCCATTAACACTTGGAGGGTGTTCACTATTGAGGATTAGCCCGGATAGATGAAAATAGTATAAGCTAACCCATTTTTTACTAAGACGAACTGGAACTTTGGGATATTGCAAGGCCCTTGATATTTTCTATAATCCAAGCTAACTTGCTTGAGTCATACTCATATCCCATTGAAAGGGGTAAGATTGGAGAAATCCTAGTAATGATTAATGAAGATAAAAATACTCAATCAAGTATATTATCAATCATGAAAAGTAAATGCCACCTGAAGTTTTTATCTAGTAGTGTAGAGCCATTCTAGTAGAAAATGCTGAGGGGAGGTTATCAAGTTTTATGACGTAATTTCCTGTTACAGCATTGGTTTGTTTAGTGGATGTGTTCTAGTGGCTTTGTTTAAGTATGAATGGTACTTGTTTACAAGTCATAGACTGCTTTAAGCTATTCTTGCAGTCAGATCAGCTGGATGCCTAGGCTGTAGGTTTTGGCTCCCTTCTATCATGTGCAGATTAAATTTGTACAAATTTGCTAAAGGTTCCTCTTTCTACTGCTCCAGCTTTTGCCGCGGATCTGATTTATTCTATGCCTCTTCATGCAATTTAATGGAATCTGAGTTAACAATTTCTTTGAAATATTTAGCCTGTTGCGGGGTTTTATGTTAATCTCTTCTACTTATTTTGTAGTGGATAGTACTACACACCAGTTGATGGCCATGAAGTGTTTTCAATTCTACAGTGGTGACAGAAAGGACGAACCAAAGACACCAACTGCAAACTCGACTCAGTCTTCGTTTACTGATCATGAAATAAAGCAATCTGGATCGGAATTAAATTCTCAGGATGTATCAAATACAAGCACGGAGTCCAGAGGTCGCAACCAGTTCCCAAATTTGTCTGACAGAGCCAGTGATCTCAAGGTTTTTACATTTTCAGAACTGAAACAAGCGACGAAAAATTTCGGTCGCACTACCAAACTTGGGGAAGGAGGTTTTGGATGTGTATTTAAGGGAGTCATAAAAAATTCTGATGATCCAGCAAAGAAAATTGATGTGGCTGTAAAACAACTTGGTAGAAGAGGACTGCAGGTACATTGTATTCAAGTTTGCCTGTTCTTCAATTTCAATTTCCTGAGACGCATGATATTTTGTGGTCCTATGTAGAGAGAATTCGTTTTATTTGTTAGAATAGAAGAAATATTGTTACATTTTGAGGGTGAGTAGTTAGTAGCAAGTTCTAAGGTCTTTGATTTGAGACTAATAATGCCACCATAACGTAACTCGGAGAAGCATTGTCATTGGCTACTTTAACATGTCAATTTTAAGTATTAGTGCCCTGAAAAGTTAAATAGTACTGTGTATTGGTATCTCTAATTAGTGTAACTAAGAAATAAGTATTGAACATCATTTTTTTAAACTGGTGAAGATGGCCTCAGATCCTCCCCTGCAATAATGCTGTATGTCATTTGGGGCTTTAGTTAGAAACTGAGATTATTTGAGCTGCGCCATAAATGAAAAAATTACAATCCCTTTTTCTATTTCCCAGCATGTGCTGCGGCATGCCAAACTCAATTTATTCTTTCTTCCAGAATTTCTGGAGGATTGTTTTGTCCTGCAGTTCTCTAAAAGTTTCTCGGTTAGGATCTTGTTGACTTGTTGAGGTTACATAATGATCTCAATGGAAATAAGCAGTCTTCACATGTTTAATATTGGTGTGGGCATTAACTAATACTTTGACCTTTACATGTCAGGGTCACAAAGAATGGGTAACAGAAGTTAATGTTCTTGGTATTGTCGAGCATCGAAATCTCGTTAAACTTATTGGTTACTGTGCTGAAGATGATGAAAGAGGTATTCAACGACTTCTAGTATATGAATACATGCCCAATGGAAGTGTGGAAGACCATTTATCAATTAGGTCTGTCACTCCCCTTTCTTGGGATGCGAGGCTGAGGATTGCCCTAGATGCTGCACGTGGCTTAGCATACCTGCATGAGGAAATGGATTTTCAGGTTGGCTTTTAGTGTTAACTGTTTTCTCTTGCAACCTATTGCCATATTACAGTCTATCTTTTATTTCACCACTTTAAATCAATTCATTAGTTTATAGTCTGGATTGAAACCTCTAGATAGAGCTTGCATGCGCTGAGCTTTACTAACTTACTTGATATTAACGCTAATCATATCGTACGTCCAGATCATCTTCAGAGATTTTAAATCTTCAAATATTCTCCTAGATGAACAATGGAATGCTAAACTATCAGATTTCGGATTGGCTCGATTAGGTCCCTCAGAAGGACTGACACATGTATCAACAGCGGTATGTTCAATGCTATATGACTATTTCCCTATTTTACATAAGCGTTGTTATATAAATCTCTTCGTATAGCCTTTTTCATTGAGTATGAATTGTGTTTGACAAACTGAGAGTGGTTCTCTGAAGCCTCTAGAATAATGACTGTTTAGACTACATGATATTTGAGTTATCTCATTTCCTGTTACTAGTGTCTCATGTGATAATTATATACTGTTATCAGGTTGTTGGGACTATGGGTTATGCAGCTCCTGAATACATTCAAACGGGCCGTCTCACATCAAAGAGTGATGTTTGGAGCTACGGGGTGTTCCTCTATGAACTCATCACTGGTAGACGCCCGTTGGATCGACAGCGTCCCAAAGGTGAGCAGAAGCTCTTAGAATGGGTAAAACCATACCTTTCAGACGCCAAGAAGTTTCAGCATATACTGGATCCAAGGCTCGAAGGAAAGCAAGTCCTTAAATCAGCTCACAAGCTCTCACTTGTTGCTAACCGCTGCCTGTCCAGACTTTCAAAAACTCGGCCCAAGATGAGCGAAGTCCAGGAAATGATTAACCAAGTCGTTTTGGCATCTACAGGCTCTGGCAACCCTCAGCCATCTTTGAAGAGTAAAGACGAGAAGAAAACTTCTGAGGAAAACCATAAAGGTAAAAGGAGACTAAGTGATATCAAAATCATGGACAGCACCTGGCTACTTCGTGTCTGGTCATCAAAGCTCGTGAAAACTTGCTGATCAGAAATCAGTCGACTAGGATGGGACAGGTTTTATTTGGTACATAAAGATGACATATTTACTATTATCAAGACACCACCAGTAGCAAACTAGCTGCTGTAGATAGCTGCAAACTTGATTCTGACTCTTGCTGTCACTAGTGTTAATCTGGGGAGCTTAACAGGGATCGGGGTTGAACGTGTTTTTGGAATGTGACCGGCCTCATATTTGCTGATAGTCGTTCCGTGAGGAAGCGAAGGACTTCTTATAGGCGCCTCAAGAATGGCGCGCTCTAGAATCTGAACCGGTCGATGGATTCAGTGTCGCAACTGATTAAAGGATGTGGAATTTGTTTGTTTAGTTGTTGTAATACACATGACGTGGGCTGAGATGTCTGAATCACAATGGATTTAGTCATTCTTGGGAAAAACATGATTGTTGAGTTAAGTATCGAGCCTGTATATTTTCTTCCATGACGAAATTGTTGTGATTTTTGGTGAATATATGTATGCAATTTTTTGTGGAAAAACTATGGCAAAAACTATTTGTTGTTGTAATATGTTATGTAATTATGTTATTCATTATCAATATCCATTTTCCTTTTGGGGATCTTATCTTTCCTCCGTTTTCTTGTATATTTTTCTATCATGTATGTATTCAGATGTCCACTATATTCTGTCTGCCAGTCACCATTTGAGGGGTGGAATCTTATACTAGTGATTTTTTCTCAAAAACAATAGGGATCAATTAACAAGAAAATATGAAGCAATATCAGATTGACTCAAATCGAAAATCTTTGGCTTTGAATATTAATTATTTTACCACAATTGAGACTCGAATTCGAAATCTTTAGCGTTGAATATTAATCATTTTACCACGACGGTAAGTCGAATTCGAAATCTTTAATTTTAAATATTAACCATTTTACCCCTAATCGACTGGCTAATTCACAAATACTAGTGATTGTTTTGTTTACCTTTTACTTAGGTAGACATAATGTGAAGCCAATGTGAAAAGTATAGAAAATGGCCAATACTAAGTGCTCTACATGTTAAATGTATAACGTCCTAGACCATTAAAATTCCATCGTTAAAAAGAAAAAATATATATTCCATCGTTGAAAAGGTTGAGCTGTATGTGTATTGAATCAATTTGTCCTTTTATTTGATTGATTTAGATGGGACAAATAATATATATACGTACATCATTACATATGGCATATACTATCTATTATCCAGTATATATGAGGGATTTTTCAACTCTTGTTGTGGAGATGGGGGTCCAATTTGCTGACTAAATTTTGCACCCATGTCCAATATTATTAATCTGATAACATATAATAATTCTAATAATATTAATAATATGACACGGTGATGTGTCATTTGGTGGGTCATGTGGAATCAATTTCATGCTCAAACTTGAAAGCATGAATCATCAAGTGAGTGACCGTTTTGTTTTACCATTTTAATTGCAGCAGGTTAATTGTGTCATTTGAAAATAAAATTATATCTAATTAAAAAAGTATAGAGACCAAATTTAACTACAATTTTAATGAAATATAATTCATGCGTTATCAGTATGAGGATGTCCTCGCACAATTTTTTGTGTAAGCTAAAAAATATATGCAGCACACCAAGTAAGAAATGAATATAAAAATTATCGTGTTTTGACTGATTTGAATATTTATAATTTTAACATTTAAAGTTAGAAATGTTGATGAGAAGGTGTGTTTGATTTTCGATCAGAAAATATACGATATGTTAGTACAGAAAACATATACTGGTCATTACTAAAACCAATTTCATCGAGAATTTAACCTTTCTTTAGATTACTATTAACATTTTGGGAAAATTCATGAAACAAGCTAGGTTATTCAATTAGTCGTATGACTATACTCCTTCCATCCTCGAAAAGCATAAATTTGTTAAATTTAAAATTAGTGAAAATGTGATTTTCGTGTTCATAAAGAGAAAGTGAACAATATTTGTAGCAGACGAAAAAAGAAATAAATGAAAGTTTTTCATGAAATGAGGAATTATATATTAGTTGCATATTATAGTGACATTTTTACGTTATAATAGCACTACTCTACACTTTCTGTAGAATATACTCCCTCGGTCTCACTTTGAATGACATAACTCCCTTATTGAAATATCTCACTCTAAATAACACATTTTATGAATGAATTGGTTTAGAGTGCAATTATTAGGTATATAAATATATTATATCATTAATTTAACTGGACTAAATCCAAAACACCATAAATAATCAAATAAGTAAATAACAAAAAATCAAATAGTTGTTTTTTGTGCAGATTCGGCCGCCGCCGTACCATCCTTCTAGAATATGCTGAATTTTATGGGAAAATCGTGTCACTACGCCGCCCGCCGTAGCTGAATTATATTAATAGAGGTGGTTTTTTGCACCACGTATTTATGAAATACTACATTAACTATTTTTTAAAACATTAAATATTTTTAATGAAAATGATTAAAAACACCAACACATTCATCTTCTCTTATCAAAAACACTTAAAAATTATACCAAAATACTCGTAACATGAAATGAGATGAGCACAAATATAGAGATCTTCTTTACCCATAAACCATCTTAATTTGTCTTTTCATCAAATTAGGCCCTATAAATAAATCTATACCGCGTGAATCATACTTTCACCAAAAAACTTTAATCTTTACTCTAAGGCTCGTCATTTTCGTCGCTCTTAAATGAACACAATAAATATTAAAACTGATTTAACCTGGAATATTTATGTGACACGATTTCCACGTTGTAATTGAGAGGTTGGAGGTTGAAAACTTCCTCCCTCCTTTAAAGAAAATTGAACGTTGATAATTGAAACTCTGCACAACAGTAATTTTATATCCTGTTATATTTGTGTCTATCTTATGATATTGAGCATTTTGAGTCATGAAGAAATAAATGAGATGACCAAAGAGATAAATACAAAGATGTGTTGCAATTTTTATTAGAATTACAGAATATAAGAAATATGCTGATTCAGAGAATCGGACCACATCTTACGCTGCAAATGCAGGTTCATCAATATGCTGAGTCATCAATATCACAAAAATGTTTATGAGTGTTGGTATTGGCCTATTTGGTCGGATTGGACTAAAAAAGTAACTGAACCAGATTAATCTAATTTTGAAAAATAAATAATCGAATTGAATGATTTTATTCTAAAATTAGAATTTGTTCCACATCAATCAATAATTTAATAAAACCCATACATAGAAATGTATGATTTACAATCACCACCAACAAATAATTAATTTACATACCTTATTTTGTTTTGCAATATTCATAAAAACACCATTACAATATAAAGAACAATTATCACCAATAATAAAAATATTATAATCTTCAAAATGTAAACCAAATCTCTAACAATAAAAATGAAAATAAACAATAGACAGAAAATAAAGCTTGCTTAATCTGTTGAAGCATTTGGTGCTATCCCATGTAAGCTTATATCTATTTTTCATGATCATGCATGGATAATGTACATCGTAGCCAATTCTTTAGAAAATTTTAAAACCGACCGAAAACTAAATTACGAATGTTTAATTCGGTTATGACAGAATTAACTGAATCGAATTTAAAATTTCAATTTGGCTAAATTGGTTATTCGATTTTCAAATATTTTGGTCACCCCTAGCTAAATGTGTACCCAACTACTCTATTTGTACGCGTAAAAAATGAGCATGAGTGCTATATATTTATCTGAGAAATCTTATACTCGTATATTACATTATTAAAAACAAAGCTTATTATAATTTGAAAAACCAAGCAATATCATGCTCTTGGCACGACTATCTCCATGCCTCTTTGGCATGTTAGCAAAGAGGATTAACCACATCTCAAGTGAAGCCATCCTCTCAAAAGAAAATATTGATGCAGCGTAAATGCGTGGAACAGGAAACACGAACGATGAGGGATAAAACTCATTTATTCAATATCAAAAGTTGCCTCTAAAAACAAGATTACAAAGATTAAATACTAACTCTAATCTCAAAGAAACGAGAAATCACAAAAAAGCCCAACAAAATATCCGAAATTTGCGAAAATACCCCAAAAAACACGAAAACTGAAAATTAACATATTAAACGATAGAATTTGACCGAAAAGCATCTTCGATCATAGCAGAGCGATGAGTATTGCTCGGAAGGCCGTTTCCACTAGAAAAACACTGGAATCACGCCAAAAACGAAGACTTCCGAAAATTCTTCGGGTGACCCGCGCGACACATAAATTGCACCGCATCAAATATTATATTATATTTAAACTTCACCAAAGTTTTGGGTATGAAAATTCATATAAATGGTGGTGAGGGAGCACCCGGGTGCACAATACCCCCTTTCACTGTGCAATATTAAATTAATTAATTTAATTAATTTAATATTGCGCAGTGAAAGGGGGGTGCTGTGCACCCGGGTGTTTCATGGACAGAACCGGAGCTATGGGGTCCCTCCCTCTCCCTAGTAGGCTATATATGTAAATGCAACATCATAATATCAGCATGAAGATAATGTGACGTGAGAATATATGTTGAGTTAGGCAAATGATCTTTCAACATTATTGCTCGACCTCATTTCTAAAAACAGTATTATTGCCTAACATTTTCCTTAATTCGGGTGTTAAGCTATTCACAAATCTTGATTAAAAAGGCATAAAAAATGCAAGGAGAAGTTTGGCAAATTGGCATCACTGATATAAACTCAACTCAACTCACGTGAGCGATGGCAGTTTGATTTTTATTCTTACCTAAATGAAGGGCAAGAAATAGTATAACTGTTGTTGAAGGAAAAGGGCGATTAACTCAACGGCATCTTTCGATCTACGCAAAAGCCACCCATAAAGCGTTTCCAAAAGCTTCCGTGCGCCACTCACCATTCCCGTTTCCCTCAACTTGTTCGATCTTTAGCAATCAAATTGTCCTTTTCCCCAAACCCAAACTGTATATAACCAAATAATGATATTACGCTCGTTTTTACTCACTCACACTTGCTGCAACTACACCGTATTCGTACTTGCACTATCGCGTTTGTGTGCATTTCTGATTGTTTTTCGCGGTGTTTCTGGGATTAGATTATAATTGAAGGTGAGTTTTGCAACTGCATACCACATCTAGTTTTTTTTTTCGCTTTGGTTGGTTTCTATTGGATTGCAACCGCGATTTGGGATTTACTTTCAGTCCAAGTTTTCGTACTGTTTTAGATTGTGATGCAGTTTTCTTATGGTTATGTTGCTTTAATTGTGCGGAAGATATTAGGATAATGGAATTTGTGAATATATTCATGATTTTTGTTCCTATGCTAAACGCTTAATCCAAGGATTTACTTTGGACGTTTTCTGATTGTTAATGGCAATATTAGTGTTGAATGCTGTACTTTTTTTCATTGGAGTATGAAATTCATGTTTAGAGACTTCACAAGGAGGTTATGAGAATTACTCATGCCGTGTGGAAACAGAGTAAACCATATCATGATTTGGTGCTCATGCTTCGGTTATGCTGCAAGATTCATTTGTTGTTACAACAGAACACACCTTTGACATGTTTGTGTTCTTACTTCGTATTTGTGTACTGGTTTCTTATTCCTTCTCTTTGAATGAGTTCAATTGAACCATATATATCAGCTTCTGATAAGTCAATCAATGGGATTAAAAAGAAAAAGGGAAAAAACAAGGAGCTTCAAGGATAAAGGAGTTTTGGCTCAACTATGTTGACTTGCGCATGAATATGATCAATAAACTAATAACTTTGGAATAATTGTTCTCTTCATTAATTTGGCGTATATCTCACTCAAATTTCTATGTTTTTTCTTTTTCTTATAATCCCGGAACTCCAATATTTAAGATTTGAAGAGCTACGGTGTCGACTTCTCAAAAATAATTTGTGGCGCTCTTTGCACCTAAAGTTAGATAGTTAATATTCGGTGATACTGTTTATATGAATGTGGTCATAGGACTTTTCAACCAAGTATCTTTTGCATATATAGTGTTGGAAAGAGTGTGCAATAATGTTTTAGCTGGAAGCATACACAATCTGACTACCTAGGAATTACTGCAGTTGTTATTGGATGAGTGCTTGTTTGTTTCTGTGAGCATCCACCAGAAGAAAATATGCATGAACCAGAGCCTGATGCTGCTCCATGGAGTTTTCTCAACATTGACAGTATTTTCAGCAACAATTATTATGGAGATGGCACCCAACATGATGTGAAGATTTCTCATGAACAATACATTAGAGATGTTCAATGTGCCAACACTGACAACGATGAAATTGTTGCACATTCTCTTCTACATGAAGAATTATCACAATTGTCAATTGAAGAACATCCCGAATTATCACATTCTGGGGAGGAATACTTTCAAGATTCCACTGTCGCCCCAGATTGGCATAATTCTTCGAGTAACTATTATACAGGAGCAGGTATATACTTTCTTCTTTTCCTTCTTGCTTGTTCAATGTTTATCTTCACTAGAACCTACATCATTAAATTTCCAAGAAATCTACAAAAGGTGCAGACCGAGGGGGTAGTGCATATGAGAGTGATGATGCAGGGAGCCCATGCTCGAGCCCTGGAGCTAGATCATGCGAGGGAGATGATTACTCTTGTACTCTGGACATTACAGACGAGACTGAACTCGATGGGGAAGTTGAGAAGAGGTTGCACCAAATGATTCCTGTTCCCGTAAGCATCAGCTCCATGAAGTTTATAGAATTTGACTAACTTGGAAGTCATTACACTGTACATGATTCGCTAATAGATAATTACGCCCAAGAGATACCTTGTCACAGCATCAAATTTTCATCTTTCCTCATGCTAATTTAGTGGCTTAATGTTTCTCTCCTAATAAATATAATTTCCAAATATGCCCTTGTCATCTCGTCCTTTTAAAATCCAAAGACACCCCTGAATCTGTTTCTTGGCAAAGTTGCACCTTTGTATGATTAACTTAAACTGCTAAAAAATTGGTGCAACTCTTAACTCTGAAGCAATTCAACTTATAATAGGACATTATTTTGTGTGCTTGACATGAATGAAATTTACATTAGAACGACCCTTTGAAGGATATCTAAGTGTTCTGTTGGTGCCACTGGCAGCATGTTCCAAGGATTAATGGGGACATACCTTCAGTAGATGAAGCAACATCTGACCATCAAAGGCTGCTGGATAGGTACTTTTGGTCTTGTTATGTTGTTGGCTTAGTGTAAGATTTGAATCAGTGGATCCAGATGTATAATGTTTTTCTAAGTTGTTTCTTTCCAGATGCTGTCTGGATTTCCTTATTACATCCATACTTGAAATTTGTCTTTCTCAATATCATCACCTCCCTTAACCCAACCCTCTTCACCTGATATTAATTTTACACTTGGATGATTGGATCGAGTATTCAATGATTTGCCAAGCAGGAACTTCTTTTACCTAACAGTATAAGTCAAATATTCTCTTGATAAGCTCTGTTGGCGTTACTAAGTGAAGAATAGTTAACTGACTAGTTGGCAAAGACTCATGTATCTTTTAAAGTCTATAAGAAATGTGATTTGAACTTTAAATTAGCCTCTAGCAATAGCGAATACCTTTGATTATGCTTAAAGCCTGCTAGCTTCGTAATCTGGCGCTTAATATTTTGCTCTGGGTTTGGATTGTATTTGATATTGTTCGCCATTATTTTGCATAGCTAATGAATTGGTTAAACACATTCGTGATAGTTGATCTTCTTCGTTTCAGATTAAAGCTGTATGACTTGATTGAGCACAAAGTTCAGGGAGATGGAAATTGTCAGGTAACTTTGTGAGTTTAGGCAATTAGTGCATTCCACTTTTACAGCGGATAATAGGTTAGCCAGAATGTTTTAGTACCAGTTGATATAAATTTTCAGAACACAATGAGCTGAAAATGTCTATCTCGTAGTATGTATTGAAAACTAAAAGCTACAAATCTTTCTCCACTATATGTCTTGCTACTCACTGATGAGCATACTCTAGCTATAAAGTATTTGTACATCGTTGTACTGTAATTTTGCAATTTAAAATAGTTCCATTGTTTCTTTATGTTTTTTTCTGCAGTTTCGTGCTTTATCCGATCAGTTCTATCGGACCCCTGAACACCACAAATTTGTCCGACAGCAAGTTGTCCGCCAGGTGATTGTAGTTTCAAAAACACAGAATCTATTGTTCTTCCCTTATCTGCCTGCATCTTGGAGACTCTTTTGTAGTTTTTAACTGTAAGCTAACATGCTTCTGTTTGTTGGAACGTTGCCAGCTCAAAGCGCATCCAGAAATGTACGAGGGTTATGTCCCCATGGAATATGCTGACTACTTGAATAGGATATCCAAGTATGCTTCTTTCTATCTTGATATTTTTCTTAGCTTTTAGTTTTACCACCTTGGAACACCCAAGTTGCTTACATAATTAGTATCCAGGAGCGGGGAGTGGGGTGATCATGTCACGCTGCAAGCTGCTGCAGATTCGGTATTGTTTGCATAACTTCCTCTGATCATTCATGCCTTGTGGTCGAGTGGCAAATAACATCTTGCTATTTTCCTTATGACACAGTATGGTGTGAAGATTCTTGTGCTGACTTCATTCAAAGATACCTGCTACATCGAGATACTCCCCAAAGACCAAAAGTCTAAAAGAGGTCACTTCTGCATATCCTTGAATGGTCATTCAATTCTATTGTTAATTTGCAATGCTTGAATTCTTAGGAATCATTAAGCCTCATGTCTGCTCACGATGATCATCTGATATTGAGCCTTGAATGTGTTCATCTTGTATTTGCGGTTTATCGTGCAGTGGTGCATTTGAGTTTCTGGGCTGAGGTACATTACAACTCCATTTATCCTCAGGGAGGTAAATCGTCATTTCTGTCCTGATTTATTTGCCCAGAAAAGAGTAACAGTTTCACTAATTAATTAGTACTACTTCTACTTGATCCATCAGATTTGCCTCCCAGTGATTTTAAGAGGAAGAAGAAGTGGTGGAACTTCCGAAACAAGCAGTAGAAACCCGTTTGGGTGAGCATTTGAATCAATGGAAATGGCTGATATTCTACATTCACACGACATATTTACCTTCATTCTTACTTACTTTGTCGTACATAATTAAGGATTACACGTATCAAATCATAAATTCATACTCCATTATTTGTCTCGTGCAGTTTCGGTTGTTAGATAGAAATGCATCCATAGTTTGGATTGGGCTCCACAACCACAACATACAATGTACTCTATTAATTTACAATCTAAATTGGTTATGAAATTCCAAAATAGAATTCCAAGCATGGTGAAGTTTTATACTTTCCAGCTGTAGCACGTGTTTGACCCACTGGAAAGCATAACCAGTAAATATCACTCATAATTTTGTACCAAAATACTCCAAAAGCTACAGATTATTTCTATACTAACGCTCTAACTAATAGACAATTAATGGCTAATTACTTGTGCGGATATCTATCTATTCATGATCTCCGCCTAAATCGGTCTGCTTTTCCTCTTCCACCGTGGAAGGCTGCAGCAGCAGCGCCGTGAATGGCATATGGCCGTAGCCGTTTGGTATGAATTTCAACTCCATGGGCGGCGGCGGCAGAGGCAGAGGCTGGCACAGGTCCAGTCTACAGCTAGGTGGCGGCTGGGCTACAATCAGCGCGCCGCTCCCCACCGTGGTGGTGGCGGAGGAGAGGAGGGAGCCGGAGGAGGTGGAGACGGCCTCGGCGGGGACGGTGCCGGTGCCGGTAGCAGCGATTATCGAAGGCTCTGCGTGGCGTAGGAGCCACTCTATGGTCTCTCCATCGGTGCGGTGGCCGAGTTCCCGCGTGAGCTGGAATACACGGGCTGCGCAGAGCGCCGGCATCCGCACGCGGCGGCCGCGGCCGTTAACCTTGGTGTGGCGATCCTTGCTGGAGGACTGGCCGCGGGACTTTCTTATGGAGAGCGCTGTGCAGGGCTTGGGGATGAGGGCGCCGCCGTCGGCTGTGGCGGCGTCATCGTGTTGAGGGAGGGTTGGTGGGAGAGGGTGAGAAGAAGGGACGAGGTGGGCGAGCATATCTGAGGAAGAAGAAGAAGGCATGGTGTTGACCGGTGGTGAGTTAGGGTATTTTTGATCAAGTGGGGAATGACCCCACAAAAGTTACTAAATATTCGAGACGAATGAGAGTGGGATAACCCTAAGATGATGACATGTGTGCCTTGGAAATGGAGATGGGCCTGGCCCATCTATTTTTTTTTTATTAAATGGCTACATTCTCTTTCAATTCTAATATTTGATGTTCAATCAATGATTAAATTTGTTGTTGCTGAGTTCTAACATGATATTATATACTTCCTAGTTTTAACTAGTAGTCCATCATAGTTTCAACTAGTAGTCTTTATTAAAATGTCTTATTTTTATTTTTTTTAACTAAGACACTGCATAATATATAAAAAGATGATATATTGATATTGTGACTCCACTCTCACCCGGACAAAAACATGCCCTATCGAATAGGATTTTTTTATATATATATTAACACAAAAATCAAATAAAAAATGGGTAACTAAAACTAATGCTAGCTTAATTTTTCCTTTTATTTATATTTTACATCATGAGTATAGCTTGGCATTCCATCGTTTTATTGTAGTGCATTATCAATTGATTATCCAATCACCAACTTTAAATAAAATTGTGATTGGCTTTCTAGAATAGATTTTTCATCCTAGACTATTTTGTCATATATCCACATGTGAACTTTTTTTTACTTTCTTTTACTAAGAGGACGTGTGTTGTGAATTTTTTTTACTTTCTTTTACTAAGAGGACGTGTCTTGCACGTCTATGATGTTAATTTTAACATGCATAATTAATTTATTATATAAAATAATATTTTTAATAATTAATAAATTAAATGTCCGTTCTTAATTTTCTCTAATTATCATTAAATAATTTCAAATCAGTTACTAAATATTTAGCATCAATATGTGAAGTTGTAATTTGCTTATTTGAAGAGGCATTGTCTAAACATCAGTTGCTAATGAAAATTAGCTTAAATTTTTTACCTTTGAGAAACTCTCTTTATTTCTTCTTCGCAAATTTAAATACGTATGACACCTCGTATGGTGGAATCCTTTTGGTTGCTAGACTTGTGTTTGATTACGACGAACTGAAGAGGGAAAAGAAATACGTATGAAGAAAATTGCTACTTCCATGGCTATATGATTATGAGAGAGACAGAGAGGAATATGTTTATGCGAAGGATTTTGCATATATAGCCACAAATTTTGATGAATTCAAGTTCATCTCCTAAGATATTTGAGGCTATTCAGGTTTTTGGAGCATAAACATATTTATGTTGGGGCTACTGGGTAAAGTAGTAAATTTATTATATTTTATTTATTTATTTTTAAAGAATAGGCTATAAAAAGTAAAATGAGGCTATGAATAGAATTATCCTTTAAAATAAATCGCGAGTCAAAGTGGGCTTTATATGAAAATATATTATCCAACAGGCCCAATTTGAAATTAAATTAAGCCGTGATACTGCAGTTTTGACGGGGGTAATTTGGTCAGTCTATCTCGATCTTAAAAATCGAGAAAATCCTCATCCATTTGGCGATGGGTTTATCCCTGCTCTCAGGCCAGCAAAGCCTTTCTCATTTGCTTCATATATTTCTGCAACTAACAAAACTGAAAACAAAAATTCCCTCATTTTTCGGTGTTCGATTATTTATGTTTACCTTCATTTTCCAATCACAAAAGTTGGTATATGGAGGCAGGAAGGAGCTTGGTTTCTTCTCCACTTCAATTCACACTCAGAAGTGCTCATCTCAGGAACCGCTCCTCCTCTTCAGGTATGAGGTAGCTCAATTTTTATTCATTTAATTGAATTAACAGTTGAGTTTGCGTGCTTGTATCTGTGAGAGAAACTGAAGTGAAAAAATGGTATTGAATCACCGTTTCTGGAGTCACGCTGTTCTTTCTTATAAATTGCTTTAGTGTTAATGCGTTTGAATTTGAATGTCGATGGAAAGAAAATATAATTTGAAAGTTGTGGTACAAAATTTTCCATCTTTTTAATTGAGATATACATGAGTTCCGGCTGTGGATGAAAGCTAGTAAATGACGCATTGCAATCCTTTTGCTGTGGTTGTGCTTTAACTAATAGTTGGTTTGATACTTTCTCTGTATTGATATTATGAAATTTGAACTTACTATGCAAATGTTACCATGAAAGACTTCAATAACTACTTGCAGATAATCTCGAATTCTAGAATTGCAAAACTGTTGGATACCGACCTCATGCATGTTGTTAGTAAAAGGTGTTATTTAATCATTATTTAGGTAAGCTAAAATAATTGTTTGCTCATTGTTGAGTTGTGGCCTTCCTAAGGATAATAGGTCTCAAATTCTGTAAGGATTGTCATTTAGTTTCTAATCTGCTAAAACTTTAGAATACTACTCCTTTATCGGTTTCAACTGCCAATGTTAAAGTCAGTCATTTTGATTTATGTTTGATGTTTCCAACCAGGCTCATAAATTGGGTGTGTATGCCTAGATAAGGACACAGTTACATAAGATGGAGCACTATATAAATTCAATTGGCTTCTTAGCAGCTATAATCTCTTTTCGTATGCTATGGTTAGGTGGTTTGAGTTGCAAATTCTTTATTTCCCAACTTCATGAGACATCAATCCCATGCTACCTCCAAACTCTGTGCAGTTTTGCTGCTGCATGAACAAGTAACTCCGGCTCTTACCTCTCCGTCAACTACGGTCATTATTCAGGATCAGCGTAATGATAGCAGGCCATTGCTATGTATAAAAGAAGACAGAACATTTCAGGTAATATTGTTTCCTCAGCAAATTTATTTGTGTGATGTTGAAATGTCAAATTACTTTAACTTATTAAAGAACCAATGTGCTGTTGTGATGTGCAAGTATCTTTTCTTCTCATCTTCTACACTGTAATCATTTTGTTATCAATTAAGATATTACTTACTTTTTTATAGCATTTACCAACTTAGTCATGTGAAAACTGCTTCCATATCTGATTTGATTGTTTATGGTTGAAGAAAACACTAGATAGGCAACTTGGACCTGCATCTCCATCACACGATGGGAGCGACGATGTTTATCCTAATCAGCAACAAAACAACATTGAGCTTCAGTTGCTACGCAGGCCAGAATTATGGTATTTGTAAGAGTTATCAACTATCAGAAATACCTGAAGTTTTATTTGCAAGAAACTTTGCTACGATTTTTCTCTGAGCAGTCCGATCCACTTATTATTAATCTTTTTCTGCTTTCGTACTTTAATTTTTTGGAATCAGATTGGCGTCCTTACAAAAAAAGGAAATGTCCTTTCCTGTGCCAGCCGAGTCCATTTCGAGTAACACAATAGATTCAGCTGGCTTAGAAGCAGATCATGTTGTTGCACTTGCACGAGAAGCTTTTTCAGCATGCAAAAAGGCAATGTCTATTGCTAAAGATGCCAAAACTTTGGGAGTTGGCGTTGACGATTCTTCTAGTATAAGGTATGCTTCATGTTTTTATCTTTTTGCCTCTATCTGTACAAGGTAATACCTAATGCCCTTCTCCCATTTGGCTTCCAGAGGTTTGGTCAGCGATCCTGTGCGCACAACTGTGAGGTCTACTCGTCTGCTGGATAGGCAAACTAAGAGGAGGAGGGTACCTAAGCCAAAAGTCGAGTTTCAGGAGACCAATCATCACAGGAAACCAGGAGTGCATAAAAAACTCGATACCAGATTTGATCCCAATGATCCTCTTAGACTCTTTCTGCGGGGACCAGAAACAACAGAACTTTTGAATGCAGCAGAAGAGGCGGAGCTAATAAAGAAGATACAGGTTCTTTTAGCGCTCATTGCCTTTTTCCATTGTGGATTTCTCTAAAATGATGTCAACCTGATTGTATGGTCACAACTACTCATTCATGTAGGAGTTGATGAAATTACAAGAAGTGAAAACCCGGATTCATGCTCAGTCATCCAGTGAACCTACAATAGTGGAGTGGGCAGCAGCCGTTGGGATCAGTGTTCGGTCCTTGAAGTCACATATTCACATTGGGACCAGCAGTCGCCAAAAGTTAATCTATGCCAATTTCCGCATGGTTGTTCACATTGCTAAGCAGTACCAAGGGCGTGGTCTCAACCTTCAGGATCTCTTGCAGGTGAAATCCAAGTTTTTCATTTTTTCTTCTTGAGCAACTCCAAATTTTTCGTAATATAGGAAAAAGTAGTACTCCATCAAATTCTCTTAAAAGTTTTTTCTTCATGTAACCGTTTTACTCCATTTTAGGAGGGAAGCTTGGGTCTAATGAGGAGTGTAGAGAAATTCAAGCCCCAAGCAGGTTGCAGATTCGCTACTTATGCATATTGGTGGATAAGGCAATCGATTAGGAAATCGCTATTTCAGCATTCTAGGACAATTCGCTTACCGGTAATGCTCTCTTACTTGATATCTCGTATTCCATTTTCCTAAAATCTTGTTCTAGGGGCTGTGTATTTTATGTGGTTTCAGCTATTCTCTAATCTCTTCTTCCTCTTGCTCTCTCCAATAAAACGAGCACAGAAATCATCGAAACCTGTTTGATGTTTCAGGAGAATATTTATGGACTTCTCAACAAGGTGTACGAAGCTAAGAAAACATGCGCCCGACAAGGCAATCACAACCCTTCTAGAGAAGAGATAGCAGCATGTGCTGGAATATCAGTTGATAGAATGGAGAAATTGCTAATCAGTGCTAGACTGCCTCTTTCCATGCAGCAGCCCGTGTGGATGGATCAAACTACTACATATCAGGTAATTTTATTTTAGAAAAAAAGTTGTTTCTTGTGGACGAGTTTACCCTTGATCGAGAGAGACCCTAATGGATGACGTTTACCCTGTGTTCCCACAGGAGATAACTGCAGATCCCACAATCGATATCCCAGACGTGGGCGTATCAAAGCAGTTGATGAGACAGCATGTTCGGAATCTCTTGAGTGTTCTCAACCCTAGGGAGAGGAAGATAATTCGGTTAAGATTTGGCATTGATGACGGCAACCAGAAAACCCTGTCTGAAATTGGTGCTGGCTTCGGGTTATCAAAGGAGAGAGTTAGACAGCTTGAGAGCCGGGCGCTATACAAGCTCAAACAGTGTCTCAGCAGCCAAGGTCTTGAAGCTTATACAGATATGCTCATCTAGTCTACATATTGTTCAAAAGGCCGTGTATTATATTTGCTCACAATGTGGCGAATGTACATAAAACTGCCACTATTTTTGCTTTTCTTTACTTCTTTTTTCCCCCTATGATTAATCTTTTTCAGTAGAATGTCAATTGTTGGATCTATAATTGTTGTATTGCACAATTTAAATTAAGCATTCCCAAATCCCTTGCTATCTGCTTTCCAGTTCTTCGTTTGTCTCAGATCATCATCATAAGGTCATGTAGCAAAAACTCCATTGTTTGATGTATAAAGCAATGCATATTACACACAAAGGATTTGATCATCAAAGAAGCATCAAATCTCATTACCTCATTTGAGATTTCAAGACTAATTTTGAGTGGCATGAAGGCTGCCCACAAGAGAAGAGTACACGGTATCATCGGGCATGACACCAGAATCCTTCATCTCATCGTACAATTTGAAAGCCTCTTCTGATCTCCCCTCTTTGGAAAAACCCGATATCAATGCCGTGTAGGATATTACATCAGGAGTTATGTTCTTCGCCTGCATCTCCCGGAAGAGCTTCAGTGCCTCGTCTATATCTCCGGCTATACACTCTCCTTGCACGAGGGAGGTATACGTGTAACTATCCGGCACCACCCCCTTAACTCCCATTCTCCTCCTCAGCTGCTTTGCTTCCTTCATCTTCCCATTTCTGCAATATCCATGGATCAAGGCATTGTATGTTACAACACTCGGTTTCTCTCCGTACTTCTCCATCTCATGTAACGTTCTGTTAGCTTCAACAAGATTGCCTTCCTTGCTGTATATATCAATCAGTGTTGTGTAAGAATACACATTTGGTGCCACGCCCTTCTCTGCCATTGAAAACAGCACCTTCTTCGCTTCCTCATGCCGGTTTAACTTGCATAAACCGTTAGCAATCATATTGAACACATACACATCGGGATCAAATCCACTCTTCTCCATTATCCCTCGCAGCTTCAAAGCTTCATCAATCATCCCTTGCTTGCAGTAACCATCCATCAATGTATTAAAGATAACCCGATTCATGTTTATTCCTTTGCTCTGCATCTCAACGAGCAAGACCTTCGCTGCCTCCACGTTCCCCATCTTGCACACCCCATGAATCAACGAGCCATAAGTATGGACGTTCGGCTCCAATCCCTTCTCCACCAACTCATCAAACAAAGAAAATGCAGTCTTAACATCACCTAGATTACAGTATAAACTGATCATCAATGTATAAACATGAATATCTGCCTCCACACCTCTGTCAGACATTTCCTCAAACACCTTCACCGCATTTTCAATCCCGAAATATCTCGCTTGCCATTCAATCCGAAGAGTATATGTAGCCACATTGAAATCCACCCCTGATTCCTCCATGGCAGCCAACATTTCTGTCACTCCTTCATGATCCGATTTCTTCACATAAGCATCTATCAAAGTATTGAAAGTATACGTATTTGGTTTAACTCCTCTTCTAATCAAACGATCCATCAATTTTCTTGCTTTCTGGACTTCCTTTCTTTTGCACAGCCCATCAATGACCAATGTCATCGAGTAAACACTGATCATCACATTGCATTCCACCATTTTCTGAAAGAAATCATACAGCGAGCCAAAACGGTTGAATTTCTTCAGTGCAACCAAATATACCATACAAGAACGCTCATCAATTTCAAACTTATTATTAACCATATACTCGAAAACCTCCAAGCCCTCATCAAACATTCTATTGTCGGCATAAACCCTAAATAACATATCAAAGAATTTAATCTTTACATTAGGTTCTACGCCACTTTCACTCACTAACGAAGCTAGTTCCGAAAGTTGGCAGCGGAGATTTTCGTCTACAACAGCGGCACTCAAAATATTCTTGGCCTCCGCAAATTTTCTAGCTCCGAAGAGGCGCAAAATGATGATGATGTGCGATTCAAGATCTGGTGTTTGAGGAGTAATAGACTGATTCGTGCGCAGAAATTCGAAGAAACGCAAGCAAGAATAGCCCGGGATTCGTGGGTTGGCGAGAACATGGTGAGTGATTTGGGGGTTGAGTTTGGAAATGAGAGATTGTGAAATTTGGAGAGATTTTGATTCTGGGGTGGAATTGATTAGGGTTTTGGCAATCAAGTTTGCGGTGTGTTCATTGGATTTTGGAGTAGAAATTGAGCCGAAAACTTGTTTAGCAGTTTGGTAGAATCCTTGCTTGGACATGGAATTGTGAGAATGAAAGTTCCAATTCCACAGTCTGCGCCGGAAGCTTCAACTCTTCAATCCACTTTCCTCAATACTAACTGGAAAATATATTGTTGCAAAAATGGAAAGGAAAATATTTGTAGTTGAGTTTGTCATAATATATTCACCGAGTTCATCAGTGAGTTAGTTACGTGTAATTACGTTATGTCCAATTACCTAGTGAAAGTTCAGTAATTTATTAGGCTTAATAACGAAAATTACCCAAGCAGTTACAACTTACAAGCTTAGAACTAGTGAGAATTGGAGTATTAATCTTTGCCAAATAATCTATTAAGATTTTCAGACTACACATTGTCGATTTAAATTAGGAGTTTATTTGCAAAAATATTTGGATCAATTTAAGAAACTAGAAAAAGGTATAATTCGCAGCAGTGGCGGAGCTACTAAAGGGCTAGGGTAGGCTAAAGCCCCCCCTTAATTTTTTTTTTAGTTCTTAGAAATCTTTGAAAAATCGATTTTTTATGCTTTAGCCCCCCGCCACTACACTGCAGAGAACGAATTTTTCTAGTTGTTGAAAGCTTTCCCTTTGTCAGCCCCCGCCGTCTCGAAGTCGAAATCAAGGTTTCGAATAAGGCAGCCATTGTTATTGTTGGAATTGCAGGTTACGAAAAGGAAAAAAAAAAGAAAGGGGAAAGAAGATTAAAAGACAAATTACCCTTATTTTTAGTTTATGATTTTGGGTGGCTATTACAATTAAAAGTCAAAGAAGCAACTTCACCAAAAATCACACAACAACACGATCTCCCATATTTTAAAACTAAGCA
>JAYJMF010000044.1:3991190-4014114 GCA_036873715.1 Salvia sclarea | reverse complement strand
GAAGCCGAAGGCGGAGCCGTTTGTTGTTTGCCGCCCCCTATTATTGTTGCCACTCTCATTATTTATACATTAATTGGTTTGGGCCTAACGTTAGACCGGCCTAACGTAAATGTGTCTCTTAATTTAAACATAATTATCTAATTGGATGATAGATACAATGATGCCCCAGATCCCAAAGGGGAAAAATAAAAAAGAAAAAATATATTATATTAAAATTTCTTTCCAACTCGTTTCGATCATTTAGTAGCAGCCTTTTATGACACACATGTATCAAGTGTACCAACCTTCTTACATGCTCATAATCATGACATTATAAGATGTTTATAATCATTACAAAAATGTTAATACTTTTTAATATTTTTGTTTCCAATTTTTGGAGTTTTGAAGAGTCAATCACGTGAATCTTCTCTAAAGTTGATACCCATTTTGTAGTCACTTTCTTAAAAATAATATCTAGTCTACAAAAAAATCATGTGAATCCTCAAGAATTTACTCAATTTGTTGTATAATCTAGTAAAATATTATATCATCCTAATTCTGCAAATACTATAAGATGGAGTGATAGTCTCTTAATTAGAATATCAAATATATGATGTTTTGGGGAAAAACAATCTTATAATAATCTCTTAATTCATAGATTTATTTAATGACAATTTTAGTTTATTATTGATATAGTATCGGAAAGTCTATTTCCACTCGTCTAATATTTTTTTTAGCAAATTCACTTGTATAATATTAATGACGTGTATACTTGAGATATTCCACGTCGTCTTACATGTCCATTTATTGTATTTATTTTTACCTTTCGATGGCATGGGATGCCTTAATTTTTCACGTAAGGTGGAAAATGAAAATATCACACGTAAAATTCGATCGCCAGCTGAATTTTCTGACGACGATGAAAGTCACTGACATGCTATAATTAATTTTCCAATTTTTGTTATGCATAAACAAAATGTGTACAACAACATGACACCTAATTAAATCAAGATGTATAAATTGGTATGTAGCTGGTAAAATTGACTAGAAAAAAGCATAGGTTTATATTTTCACTTTAATCTTTGAAATTTGAATCTCTCTTGATGATGTTCATTTCAATCAGTTGGAATCATTTCTGCCAAAGTAAAAGCAGAGCAACTATTAAAGTAGGCTTATAAAAAACACAAAAGATAGTCCATTGCCAACCAATCTTTCAGTCATAAAGATTTTATCTCTCTCTCTCTCTCTCTCTCAAAATCTCTCTCAAAATCTCTCTCAATCTCTTTCTTCAACAAATGACCATCTCAAGTCTCTCTCACACTCACTACTATCTCCTTTGTTCATGCAAGATCCCAAGAACTCACACACAAGGTATTCTCTCTCTCTCTCTCTCTCTCTCTCTCTCTCTCTCTCTCTCTCTCTCTCTCACACACACACACACACACACACACACAAACACACACACAAAAACACACAAACACACAACACTATGTGAAAATAATGATGGAGTTGTTAGAGTAGAAATTTGATGAGTGCTAATTAATTGTGCATGTTGTGGAGCTAATTTAGAGTGATTAGTGCATATATGATTGTGCTTACATGTTAATTCGAATTAATTTCCATAATTAGGGGGAAGCTATATCTATATGATAGTGCTTAGCATTCGATCTAACTAATTAAGTCTTCAAAAAACTTGATTTTCGTTTTCGTTTATGTTTGCCTTCCAATTAATCTATTTTATTTTATTCAAGATCACTTGAACTATTGACTTTTATTGTTGAGGTTATTATAAAAATAGTTGTAATAGCGTAAAAATAAAAATTGATCTGTTAATATAAAAAAGATTTTGAAAATGGCCCCTTATTTCACGAATTAGGCCTCAGTTCATGAGTTGCCACTCCGGAAATGGTGTATTTGGTGTTCCCGTATGCCAAATCATGAAACGGGGACCAATTCGTGAAATGAGGGGCCATTTTTTATTCTTTGTATATTAACGGGCCAATTTTTATTTTACTAGATGAGAAAGACTATTTTAATACATTTCTTCTTTGTTGTTTTAGTATCAGCTGTAATCTTTAAGGGTTTTCATCATTTGTAGAATATTTCATGCAAGTGAATTGGGTAATCTGCCAATGATGGAAATTAAAAAATTAAAGTCATTAGGCAACGTCCAAAATTCATTAGCTCAAATTTTGTCAATTTAGTTAACAGCTCATGAACACTATATATATATATATAAAATCTTGAATCGGTTTTGAATTTTTTACGATGACATAATTATTAGTACTTTATTGAATTAATGCATTGCAGCAAATAATGAAATAAAAATATGAAATGTATTAGGAAATTGGATCCAGAAAGAAAGTCCTTAAGAAATGGAGGCTAGCCGAAATTAGTGGGATTTAAAATATATGGGCCTTTGCAAAAATATATGGGCCTAGCGAATGGAGTCTAGTTGAAATTGTTTTTTCAAGAACTTGTGTTATTTATTTCCAATATATTGACCTATTTTCTTTTTAAGTAAACTTGGTAAAAATTTAAGTTGCATATACATCAACGGTTAATTTCAAATCACAAGATTGCCACGTGGCACTCAATATGAACTTTTCATGCTACATCTTGCATTATACCATCATATATGTATCCTTATCTAATAGAGTTTGGGCATCGATTCGAAATTACCATTTTACCATATTTGAATTAATTGGTCAAATAATCTATTGATCGACATCATAAATACATACACGTGGACAGGTCCGTGGGTGTATAGTTATTGCACCTCACCTCTTCGATTCTTTTTAGTTTTAGCTTCCAGTCTTTTCTATTTTTAACGTCTACCTCCGTACACCTATAACATGTACTGATAAAATAAAATACGTGACGTAACATAAAAATATCCCAAGAAAAAGCTCCATGATCATAATTTTGTTACATCTTGTAGGAAGCCTTGGTACCAAAGAGCAATAGAGATGGCCACACTATGGAAACCTTTCCCCAAACCCCCCAAAAATCCCACAAAAGATCAAGACATTTTTTGGAAATCAATCTCAAAAGCAAATGACATCACCACAACCTCAACAACTTCTACAAAGAGGCTAAGGAAATGCAAATCCCTAAGGGTGGCAACCTCCTTCACTCGAGTTTGCCTATGTGCCCCAATCTCCTCCTACACCGAGGTTTTCCAAGCCGACGTCCCTCCCCGGCGGAGCTATAGCTACCCGAGGTCGAAGCCCCCGGGCCTCGCGGCCGCGTCCCCTCCGGAGATGATCCGGAGTGGCCCTAGCGCGAGGATGAGCGTCGAGGGGAGGAAAATCTTCCGCGGGAAGTCATTAAACGACGACGTTTTGATGCGTAGGTTTGTGGTGGAGGAAGAGGAGGCAATGATGAAGGTTAGGAAGAGGAATGAGATGGAGATTATTAGGAGGAGAAGTTGTATGAGGAGGAAGAAGATTGGGCCTAGCCCTTTGAGTAGGATGGTGTTGGCTGAGGAGGAGGAGGAGGAGGAGGAGGAGGAGGAGGAATGCTAACTCTACTTTTTTTTCTCGTTTTTCTGTACGAGATTTTCTGTTGTATCTCTGTTGTACGTATCGTGTCTCATTGTTTAATTATTGATGCACGTTTTGCCTATTGGGTGTTGACTTCTTGTAATGCATTGGATGACATCGCAAACGGATGTCGATGCATGACGTGTATTGATGAAGTGAAACATGAAAGTGCAACAGAGAAATCAGAGTTTGCTTTTTCATGTGTTGGGTCATTCTTTTGGAATTTATTATTTAATTTTGTAGTGAATCAATCAGAATTTCCCAAGATTAAGCTATATTGACTTCGACTTTTTTCTTTTACATTATAAAAGGCAACAACCATAAATTTGGTGAGTAACAACATAAGACATATAAGCATTGGAGTAGCTACTTTAGCTTATACGCCACACTAAGAAAAAAAATGGTATTATATCATCAAAGTATCAACATCAGCTTGGTAACAATTTTTTTTAAATGATCTTAGATTTAATATTTAACAATGGTAGTTATATAATGAAACTATCAATGTCATGATTTGATATAAACAAAAATAAAGTACATTGGCTATATATTTGTTCAACATTTTTGTCGGGTGAGAAACTTTCTATAAAGTCAAAATGTAGACATGTTCCTACCAATAATAAATCTTTTTGGAACTCATAAATATATAAAAAGTTACAAATTTAAATTCCAACAATTAAATTACAAAGCATATCGATTGCAATTAATAATGTTACTTTTCTTTTTAAGTTTAATATTACTAAATGGATAGAATTTAATAATTTATTTCTCTATTCATGCATGACATTAGCAAAATATATATTTAATTACAAATTATAAAAATTTAGGCAATTATAAAAGGTTTATAAATATTATATGTCATTGTCTTGTGTGAAATCGTTTCACTGTGCCACGAATTAAACTCTGTAATTTAATTCATATCCGGTATACATCATATATTTATAATTACAAATATGAGAAATATGAATTTAGCTCCGAATTCTGCTTCTACCTATAATTGAATAAATAATTGTTGTCAAGTAACATAGTCATATACTGGTAGCTCAAGTTACAATCTAAAGCAATCAGTCAATACTTCTAGACAATTATTTTAGGAACTTTCTTCGTACTTTTTCCATATTTAAAGTATGACATTATTTATTTATAAGTAAATAAATATATAAATAAAAAGTTGTTGCACTCAGAATCAAACAATCATAAATATTTTGAACGTATTTTCAACTGACTATAATTTTTTATAAATTTTGATATACTTCTAATCTATACTTATTTATGTACGTGCATGAATTTTATTTATTTCTAATTTTCTATATAAGATAAAAGAATCCATTATTGTCGAAAAATCTTATAAAACTATGACATAATTTGTCGATTTAATTCGATTAATATACTGTTATAATGTACAAATAAAAACTTTCCTGGAATACAATAAACAACAAAATACATGAAAAATAATCATGACAAATTTAAAAGCTGCAAACATTGTAGCTTTAATTCGAGTAAACAACTTCCTTCTTTTGCCATGTTAGTTTAAATTGAATTTGGAATTGTTGGAATTAATATTTTGGTTATTTTAGAAATATTTACATATGTTTTTTTTTTGTCTGGCCTATATATGGAAAAGAATACCAAAAAAAATAAAAAAAATAAAAAAAACAGACCTGAATGATTTTGGTGTAGACATATGATAAAAGGGTAACAATGAAAGAGCCAACTCTATGAAAATCTATGGCATGCTGACTTGTAAGGAAAGCTCTGCAGAATTAGTGGATCCCACAGTTATTAGAGAAGAAGAAGACTATCAAAGTGACACGTGGCACGATGTCTTTTTTTTTTCCTAAAATATTTTATGCTTGAAAAATTTATATTCATTATAATCTAAAATTTGTGAAATTGAAAACTCAGTTTTTCATAATTTTTAGCAATGAATCTTAAAAGTAATCGATTCAGACTAAACACGTGCAAATATATTATTATTATTATTATTATTATTATTATTATTATTATTATTATTATTATTATTATTATTATTATTATATACCACTTAAGCTTACAACCTTTAGCATTTAATTGTAAAATGTTTTGTTAAAAATTGTTCATTATGATTTTTTATTTTACAAAATAGGATATGTATATTTTTAAGCTTCCGTTTTAGTAATTGACGTTAATAAGTTTTTCCATTATATTAAAACAATTTCAATTATTATAATATCAAAATAGTGAATCATATAATAGAAATCCACCACATACTATGATACTATTAAAATCAAACCAAATCCTCCAAATCAAAGCCAAGTGGTATGTCTAATGTTGGGGTAGAACTAAAGTTACGGATTCAAATATTATCAAAGTATCAGATCGTATTAGTCTGAACGTACCTAAACATATACGAGTAGTCAGTGTATGTAGATATTTTCTAAGAAAAAACACGATAACACTTCTATCAAACTCAAATGATTCAATTCAACCGCTAATTATATCAATTAGGTGTTAATGATAAGGTTTGTCAATTCGTAACCTCCGATGTTGGAAGGTTGTTAAAGAGTGCCTCATACATGACAATTAAATGCTGGAAATATAAATCAAGATATACGATTTTTTTTTTAAAAAAAAAAGGAATGTTGATGTCATTTAAAAAAAAGAATCCAACGTTTCATGCCAAAAACACACTTTACCTTTAAATCAGTACATAAATACTAAATTACCAATTTCAATAAAATGTTAGTAGTATATATTTTTCTTAAGAGATGTGTGAGAAATTAATAATAAAAAAACTCAAATGGGTATATTGAGATGTTTTTTATGAGATTGTGTATATTGAGATAAATCTCTTTTCTTACCACACCAAATATTTGATAGTCAAATTCAAAACACAGAAAATTGTTATAATTAAATGTACGGACGAGCTAATCATTTATACTGGACTCATGATTTCTCCAGGGTTCAGTTTATACACATTCACAATAATTACAATAATTAGCTAGTAGAAAAAAGTATAGCAAATCAATTAATTAAAGTTTAACTTCTTTTGTTACTAAACATTAATAGTGGAAAATAAAAAAAAATCTACCCCAAATTAAAGCACCCTTTGCCTTAAAAAAAAAAATCTAATTAATCATACTTTCATCTCTCACTAACTTTTCTCCATTATTCAATTAGCTTATAATAAAGACATATACTCCTTTTTGCTTTTGTCAAAAGATGTTTAATTCACAATTCAGATCTTTGTCGCCCTATATATATAAATAATGGCTATTAAGATAATGCTTAAAAGAAAATAAAGAGAGAGATGGGGCAAAGATTAATTTAATTGTATGTTAGTGGATGGTGGGATGGGAAATATTGCTTTTGAAATAGTCTTGATTTTAAAGAAAAGTTAGTTGAGTTGAAGGTGACCAAAAAAAGCCATTGAGTACAAAGGTGGCCAACTTCTTGCCTACTACTACTTCCCTTCACTCCCAACATATTACTACAAAAACACATACACACACACACACACAAATATTATGATAATAATATTGGCAAGTTTTGTAAAGTTATATTCTAAAATAGGGTTAATTCAAAACAAAATTACCAATTTTCGTCGTAGACATCATTTTGATTTTGCAGCAAATAAACATGCCCTAAAATTTTATAACTGCTTGAAAAATATCTTGGAATGATCATTTTCAAGATTCGAAAGCTTGATTCTTTCATGATTTCGAGTGAGGGTAGAGAAAAATAATACTATGGCATATTTTCAGTCATCGAATAATTCAGCGGGCGTATATTTCGCTACCGAAGAAAAAAAAAATGTTAAAAACTTGTCAATTTTTTAGGATTAAAAACCTCGCAAAATATTTTTATCAAATTTTGGATATTTTACTTTAATACATTTGATCACTAGTAGAATCGAAGACGAATAATTTGATTTTTCCCATATTAATTTTTGTGCATGATAAACATTAATCTAGCTCAAAATTAATTTTGAGAATAATTAATAAAATAAAATAAACTTTAATTCTATTTGATATGGGGTTATTGTTTGTTGCTATCATAACTCGGACATACCATGTTTGCAACAGAAGAACATTCGAAAAAGAATATTCAAATTCCAAAATTTTCTTGAATTTTTTTACTTTTTCCATTTATAGACACTAATATTATTATAATAATAGTAATAATAAAAGTGTACAGTAGCTCTCTTTATTCTTCAACATTACCACCTCTTGTTAATCAGTTTTCTCTCTTGCAGAAAGTAAAAAATAAGCATATATTATACCTTTCATCATCATCATGAATCATCATGATTCCACAACAAGAGAGAGAGAAAAAAAAGTAGGAAAAGAGCAATTTTTTTTTATTTTTTTTTAAAGTTGCAACATTTTGCAAGCAAGAATCAATCTCTAAAGCCTCAAACATTCCACAATATATCAACAAACACACACAAAACACACATTCTAAGGTGTAGAAAGTTGAAAAAAAAGATTGAGAGAGAGAGAGAGAGAGAGAAGCATGCTGGATTTCTACACTAAGAAAGAGGATGGCTAGAATCCTAGAGAGAGAAAGCTTCTCACATTCTTACAAGTGTTTGAGAGAGAGAGGTGAAGTTTTATGGAAGGCTTCTGAGGAGTTGGAGAAAAACTAGCTTTTAAGGTGAATAAAATTAACTTTTTTTATTCAATGAGAGAGTGTGAAAATTTGGGATTATGCCTTTTTTCTGCCTTCAAATGATGAAAATGTGTGTTTATCTATTTTTCTTTTATTTATGATTTTTTTGGTTGAATCTGTTGTCAAGATTTTACCCTCTTTGCTGCTAGTGGAGTTTTTGTTTATGGCCCTTTTAATTCTTTCTTGATTTTGTAATGTTTTCATGGATCTCTCTCTCTCTCTCTCTGATGTTTTGAATTCTTGAATTGTTTGGAGTTAGAATGAGGCACCAATCATGAAGTAGAACATGTATATGATTATTAATGTTGTTATTTATAAGTGTTGTTCATAAATGGTTATTGCATGATTTTGCAATATTTTTCCATCCACAATCTATATATCCACCTTATGTATGCTATCTCTGATCTTTGATCATTTGCTCTGTTTTTGTCCTGTTTTTTTTCGACATTCAATCAACGAGAGGCTCGTTGTTAGCCCGACTACGAGGGCTAGCAAAAGCCCGAGCACTGTGTGAAGAAAAACCCGTCTTTTCTTCACGCAGATGCATTTTATGCTTGGATTTAAGTTCGAATAAATTTTAATTCATGAACTAGTCTTGTTTCTTTCCGACTACGACTACTTGAAGTTGTTTCTCTTGAAAATGTTTTTGCTCTGTTTCTTCCCCTGTTTTTTGGCATTCAATCGAGACGAGTGCTAACAACGAGTGGCTCGACTCAACCACGAGGGGCTAACAAAATCACGAGCACCGCGAGGCACCAATTATGAACTAGAGACGCGTAACTGGTCTCGTCTCTTTCCGACTAGAACTACTAGAAGTTGGTCTTAAAATCAAGCTTCTCCAACTCTTGAAGCTTCTTTTGCTCTGTTTTTCCCCTGTTTTTTTGCAAATGCATAATTTGTTTGTGCATTTTGTGTTGGAAATAAAGGAAAATGGCTAAATTGATGTGATCTCCATCTGCTTGTTTTGTAGGGAGAAACAGTAATGCTGAGAACATGGGAAAGAAGGGAAGCTGGTTTTCGACGATCAAGCGAGTTTTCGTGCACGAATCGAAGGACAAGCCATCATCCTATGTAAGAAAATGCAATTTGTTTTAAGGGAATCATACATTTGAATGTTTGGTTTCTTCGCCTTCGAGTAAAATTCATCAAAATATAAGCTTTGATAATTTCAAAATTGGAGTATTTTTTTTCTTAATTTTTTTTCTTAATTTTTGGAATACCATCATGTTATCAAGATTCAAGAATCTCTGTTCTTGTTTGATGAAATTCTATTTATCTTGTCATTTCAAGATCCTAGGATTTGATCCAATTGATTGGACTATAGTGTATTGAATGTGTGATTTCTGTTTATTTTTATAGAGTCTATACTATAATAAAAGGAGAATCACCAATTTGAAATAAATTTCAAATTAATTTAGATGACAATTTTGTTGGCACGTGTGATTTATGTTGATTTTTAATTGACACGTGTTCGTATAAAAAACCTAACCATCAGACTGACACACGCACACCGTTTGTAGGGGTCGGACAAGAGAAGCAGCAAGGAGAAGAAGGGAGGCAAAGGGATTTTACAGCATGGTGAAACGAAATCATTCATTCCCCGATTCAGAGAGCCGAGCAGCATCGAGAAGATACTAGGGGAAGCGGATCACCTGCTCGTGAGGCCACCGGCACCTTTAACTGAGACGAGGGTCCCACCGGCCTCACTCTGGAGGCCGGCCTCGCCAACGCCTGCTCCTCATAGGGCTAATTCCCCTAATGCCGCTTCCCAAAGAGTTCCCTCGGCTAGGTTTACTCCACCGAGGGCCGTTCTCCCCCCGGCTCTGACTCAGGAGGCGAGTCAGAGCCGGTGGGAAGTTAGGTATGTGCAGAGGCCAGAGATGAGTATGAGGAACCAGCATCGGTCGGCTACGATGATCCAAGCTGCCTTTAGAGGTTACTTGGTATGCTAGATCAAAACTTTTTGCCCTTTATTTTGAAAAGAATTTGAATCTATTACTATTATAGAAGTGTTAAGGAAATGTATCAAAATAGTCATTTTAAGATAGTAAAGATAAAAATTGGCCCGTTAATATAAAAAAATATAGAAAATAGTCATTCATTTCATGAATAGCCTCTCATTTCACAATAGTCATTATATAAAAGATAAAAAAAAAAAAAAATAGCCCCTCATTTCATGAGTTGATAATATAACTCGTGAAATGAGGGGCCACTTTTTCACTTTTTATATTAGTGGACCAATTTTTTTCACTCTATCTTTGTGCATTCAATGGCTGACATAAAAAAATGCAGGCGAGGCGGAATTTTCGAGCTCTAAGAGGCCTAGTGAGGCTTCAAGGAGTAGTGAGGAGCACAAATGCACAGAGACAGACGATGAACGCCATGAAACAAATGCAGCTCCTCGTCCGAATCCAAACACAAATCCAGTCGAGACGAGTTCAAATGCTCGAAAACCAGGCAATACAGAATCAAGCATTTAGGAATACCAAAGAATTGGAGAGTAACAACTTGAGCAAATGGAGCTTGAACCAATTGGTGAGCTCCTATATCATTTATTTTTCATGTTTCTACAATAATCTTGAAATCGCACACCTTTTTCGGGCTTAGATTGTTCGATTTCTTGAAATTTGCTTTGTTTTTGTCTAGGGTTGAGTCCAATTTATGCAAGAAAATTTGAGAAAAAAGAACTATATAGTATTGATCAAAATGATGAAAACGGCATCGTTTTTTTTGTAGCATGAAGCCGGCGATAGCGATGATTGGGATGATAGCATGCTAACAAAAGAGGAAATACAAGAAAGGTTGAGAAAGAAATTTGAGGCAGTGATGAAGAGAGAAAGAGCCATGGCCTATGCATACTCTCACCAGGTAAAAATAAAAAGAAAAAAAAAGAAATTCCATCCTCATCCCAAACTGGTCGATGCTTTTAACTTTGATGGCGGATTTAAAATATGTAAAAAAATCGTAAAATTATAAAAACTATATAAAATTGCCAACCTATATAGTAAGTGTTGAATAAAATAAATCCAACCTAGTTACATTTTTTCAACTACTTTAATTTGCATGTTGTGTCCATTTCCCGTTGCCAGTCGTGGAAGGCTCACCCAAGATTGTCACAAGGAGCCTCGGACATCCGGTCCAACGGGCTCCCCTGGTGGTGGAACTGGCTCGAGCGCCAGCTCCCTCCACCGCCGGCTTCTACTCAAGAAGTTGTTGTGACTCCCCCTAGGCCTGTCTCGGAGCACAAGACGAGGCCTAGGGTTAGGAGCAAAAGGGGGAATTTCCCTCCAGAAAATCACGAGGTTGTCACTCCACTATCGACCAGGTCCACCAACCCTTCTAGGGCAAAACCCTACTTCCAGACACCGATGAAAACTCCGCCACCGGCAACCTATGATCATTTCCCATTGGGAGACGACAACGATAACGACGAAAATGGCCTCTCTGTCCCAAACTACATGACACCGACGGCCTCGGCCAAGGCCAAGGCGAGGGCGAGTAGTAATCTGAAGGAGAGGCTCCCGGAGACCCCGGCCAACGAGTCGAAGAGGCGGTTTTCGTTCTCGTTGACGTCGAATATCGGCTCGTTCAAGTGGAACAGGGGAGCGGCCCAAAAGGCGCCGGAGAAGCCGGTTTCTTCGCATTTTAGGGGCGATTTGAGCGTGGATTCGACGGTGTCGATGCCGGCGGCGGTGGGGCGGAGGCCTTTCAATAGATTTGTGTGATGGATTGTGTCTCATTTTTTTTTTTTTAAAATTTGATTGTGTATTTTTTGTGGGTGTTTTGGTTTTCCCTTTCTTGATTGATTGTGTTTATGCATGAGAGTATGAGTGGTGTACTTTGGTTACTACTTACTATACACAGCCTTGTGAAATAATGGAGGGATATTTTAATTGTGATTTATTAATTTTTAGTTGAATATTTTTTGTGTTTTAAGATAGGAAAAACTGCCAAAAAAAATACGAATTATTACCCTATAAGCAGTTACAAAACTCTTAAGCATGAGTGATAGTATTGAGAGTAGATCCTCTGTGCCACAATTTTCGTGTGCCACCGTGTGGCACTACGAATTTTAATATTTTTTAATAATGTTTATTATAAAATAAAATTTTATTATGTCATAATATAATATGAATAATATTTATAAAAAAAATTAGAATTTTTAAAGATTATATACCATATTTTTGAAATAACCATCCACTTTTTAATCAAAATATTCCAAAACTATAGTATATAATTTTTAAAAATTCTAACTTTTTGCCATAAATGTTAATCATGTTGTATCATGACATAATAAAATTTTATTTTATAATAAACATTATTAAAAAATATTAAAATTCGTAGTGGCACATGGTGGCACATAAAAATTGTGGCACAGAGGATCCCATCCGATTTTTATCTGATTTGGAAGTCTAAAATAATGGTCTCATTATTTACGGTAAGATTAGTATTTAATGATTTCCCATAAAACAAACGAAACAAAATGTATGCAAAGCCACCAAAGTTGACGAGGTCACCGTACACGTACAGTTCCGAGGCTCCAACCGGCAGTCAATGAATGGTGCAATAATTATTAATTACTCTCACATCAATTTCAAGGAAATAAGTACCAAAAAATTGAAAACGAAATTCCATAATATTCAAAATGATTACGACACAGTACAATACCATCTTTGTTCATGCAACAATACTATAAATCCTATTTACCTACTTCTAAAATTCAATATAAGTTCCTGTCCATGTATCCATCACTTGACATATCAATTCGATATGCTTTCTTATATTGATTCGAGATATACTTGTTTAGGTCGGCTTGTAATCCATATATCCATCACTTGGTTGTTAATTGTAATCCATATTCGAGATAAATTAATATATTGTTTGGCCTCCTAGACTCTATATAATAAAGAGTTTACATTGAGTGATAAATTATATTAATATAATATAGAATTGAGTATTTGAAAGATAAGATTGTCAAACAAGTTTAAATAAAGTAATCCATCATTAATACATCGATCAAAAAGTAAACAATAGATTAGCTTTTATTATTTTTATTCATCCTATTTTGCAAAGTAAACATCCCCTAATTAACAGTGTTTCTGCTACTTCAGCATTAAAAAGTACATGAAAACTTTTACATATTTCGTCTAGATATATAATTAAAGTAGATGATGTTTATAATATCAGAACATGAAATGCCAAGATTTAATAGTCGATCAAGTCATTTAGCACTAGGCACAAAATAATGTGGATATATGTGGGTTTCTTCACTTGCAATTTCAGATAATACGTTAAAATAACATTACAATCAATTTCTCATATAAGTAGTATCATGCTGAAAGATACCATAGTTTTACATAAATGGGTACTATATATTCATCAATAAATTATAAATATAAGATGTGTCACTTATAATTTGTAATATACGAAAATCCAACTTCAAAATTCTCTTTTCGTGTTTTCACCCTCGCGTGCGACAATTCAAGTAGCATTTGCTGAAATCGTGCGCGCCCGTGTGGATTTATGTTTGAAATGTCACATGCTATATCTCAATACATTCGAATAATTAACGGACAGTTCGAAAACCAGTTTTTGTTCTATCTCCAAAAAAACATTAATTAATACAAGTATGTTTTTTAAAAGAAAATATGTAGAGTTAATTGGTAATCTGTTTTGAACGTACATGAAATGCACTATATATCCGACCTAAATGATTCGGTATAAAAGAATATTTTTCGCACCATGAAATCACGGTGAACTGAATTTGTTGTTTGTTTTGAGTAGGGTGATTAGATATTAGATTTTATGTGGAAGTGAAGAAGGAATGTTATGATAAGGTTTGCGCTAGGTGTAGGGCTTGAAAAATATCATTATTATAATATGGTACAAACAAAAAAATTCCAAAACTAAAATGAAAGAAGAAATTAAAGGGAGTAAAATAAAGGCAAAAAACGCTAGTGATTGGTAGTGAAGTGGGTGAGCCCCATGGCCGGACTCATCGAAGCAAACTTTGCCAGCTCCTGCGGCAGAAACGGCCCGACGCCGCCGCCGTCGCCGCCCATCCCCAGAAAATCCCTAGTAAAACCATGCAATCCCGAGTGCAAGCTCACCGAATTCCCCCCCTGATTGTTGCCGAAATTCATCATCGCATTCGCATTCGAATTCTCCGGCTGCTGGCGGCCGAAAACCTGATGCAGCTCGCTCCGATTCTGCGGCATCGTGTTGGTGGACGACGACGAGGGCGAGGACGAGTTCATCACCCCGACCGTGTTCCCGAAGAAGGTCGGGCTGCTCTTGGTGGACCCCATCTGAGCCGCCTTCTGCAGCAGCGCCGTCGCGGACATGGCCGAGGGTTTCGAATTGTCGGAGTAGAGCGACGCCAGGGAATCCGCCATCGTCGCCGCGTTCCCTTTATTGCTAACCGGCTCCTCCTTCATCCCTTGCGGCACCGGGGATAGCGACAGGTTCGCGTAGCTCCCCATCGACGGATTCGACCCAAACAGATCGTTCGACGCCATTTGAATCATATCGGTTAAACCAGTCGACGAATTCGAATTGGGCATGAAAATGTTCGAATTGTGATCAATGTGGTTAAGCTGGGAATTCGCTTGATCCAACCAAAGCGACAGCCTCGGCTTCTGATGATGATGATCATCCCCCAACATCGACGACATCCCGCCGAACTCCGGCCGGAAATTGGGGATTCCGACGGAGCCACTGAATCCCTGGTTCATCAGATTTCCACTGAAATTCAAACTGTTGGTCCCAACGGTGGTGATTCTGGCGCTCTCCTCAGCCAGCGCATCGCAGAAAGCGCGGTGCGTGATGAAACTATCCTTTCTGCGCCCAAAAACAAAGCACTTATTACCTAATCATTCGCAGTCGCATTAATTAAAACTCGTGGGGCTTCCAAAAAGAGAAAGAGATCCGAAAATTAAATACCTGGAAAAGAGAGTTCCGCAGTCGCATTTGTACTCTCTAGTACCGCAGGTCTTGGAGTGAGCCTTCCAATCTGACTGAACCGCGTATTTCTTGGAGCATTTCTCGCACTTCCATTTCTTCTCGCCGTGCTTGCGGCTGAAGTGCTTCTTGATTCCGGTAAGGTCGCCGAGGGCCCGCCCAGGCTCGTGGTGGACGCAGCTCTTCTCCGGGCAGATGTATACCTTCTTCTTGATTTGATCAGTTTTAGCTCTTTGCTTCAGCTTCCATGGCAGATTGTGGCCTCTCCTGTGCAACTGCAGATTCTGGTCTCTCTGGAAGCCTTTGTTGCAGATTTCGCAGATGAATCGGTTTGTCGCCATGAGCGTCTTCGGAGAGAGAGCGATAACTTCCGCATCTGGATCTGTATACGTAGAGTTAATACATATATATGTAAGTGTAGTGTGTGAGTGTGTTGGATTCATGATTAATGATTGATGATGGTTATAATTACCTGGTGTGCCGGGGAGATTTCTTCGCTTCTTTGTGGAAGAAGGATTGGAGGGAGGTTTGGAGAGATTAGGGTTTGTTTGGGAATTGGGAGCAGAAAACACATCTCCAGACATCATTTGGTTAAGTAGGTTTATGCAAATTCAGAGTGAAGTGAGACAGAAGGAGAAGGGAGAAGGAGAGGAGGGGAAAAAACAAAGGGTTTCAACAGTGCTACAAAACAAAATAAACAAAGAAGCTAACCAAATACAAACAGATGAAGGCTTTGGTAGTATTCAAAAGGGAGAAGAAAAATAAACACACAAGAGCAGAAATTAATTATATTTCTAATTTTAACGCTTTGAATCCGAGAAACCACACCTACATCCACAAGAATACAATACAGAAGAATTGAAGTGAGACTAATTTCGGAGTCTTGCTAGCTCAGAGAGATCTGGTGTTTGATTTCAAGAGAAAAACACCAAAAAATACCATTGAAAGCTAAAGAGAATATTTCCTCTCTTTTTCTAACAACCCAAAAACTCTTCTCTCTCTCTCTCTCTCTCAATTAAGCTTCTTCCCCTTCTACGTCCTATCTCTTTATCTCTTAATTTCAAAGTCGGTCAGCCATAGAAATAGCTGATGGGGCCACCTCTGTTTCTGTGTGTTATCTCTCTCTCTCTCTCTCTCTCTCTCTCTCTCTAGATATGTAGTATAAGTAGATACACTTGTTTGTACGTACTCATTGTCTGTATGCTGCTTGTAACCAGAATGTGTAGAGCTGTGTGTCATCCGTAGTTTTTCGAGCTCAATTCTCTATTATCAAGACCAAAGAATTTTACCAATTAAAAAAAGACCAAAGAGTTAATAAATTTATGCATTTCACTTTTATTACTAAAATATTTCAGTGGTGATAGTGCTTTAATTAGTAAGATATTTGAATAGTAGTAATAGTTTTCCATTCGAGCCTTATAATTAAGTCCAAACTGCCAATCACATTTGACCACAGTCCCACAAATACAGTGTCCTAGTCCTACTATTGATTGCTGCATTTTTTTTTTTTAATATCTCCGAATTGGACATTTCAGTTCTTATGTCTCCAGATATTAATCAATGGCATGTAGATATTTTTGTAATTCTCAATCACAAAACTATTTCATCGATCATAAGATACTCCTACACCTAAGATAAATAGGTCGATATAAAATTACAGATAAGGATAAATATATGGAACCAAAATTTGAAAAAGGTGGGCCTAAAATATAGCGAGAAAGGTCAAACGGGGATGGTTTTAAGTTTCAACTTTTTGACAAACATAGGGCAATGTGAAATTTGAAATAATAATAGATCGAGTATAGTATTCTAATTTCTCTACTTTTGGGTTCACACTTTTAGATCCCCCAAAAAAATAATAGTAGTGAAAAAGGCAGTGGTGGTAATATGTAAAAAGTGAGTTAGCTTTATTGCTCGTGCGTTCGGGAATAAAATCATTACAACATAATTAAAGTTGTGAATATTAAATTGAGTATGCAAATATTATTATAAGATTGATGATATAGTATGATGAAGAATAGTAGTGGCATGTATACATATGTATGGTAGTGTTTGGATATAAAATAAAATAAAATAAAATAATTTAGAAGTGCAGCAGCGTTGTCAGATAGAGTTTTCGCAATTCCCGATGAGGTTTCAGCCACCCGTGACCTCTCCTGTCTCTCTCCTTCTGTCTCGGTGAAACTGACCCATTGGCGTGGGACCCACTCTTTCTATGTATTTTGCATGTGTATTCCTCCATAACATATGTAACTAGGAATTAATCATCCAGGGAATTAGGAGTTTCACCCAAACTTGTAAAAAAAAAAATTATTTTTATCAACTATTATAAAAATATATGTTTTATACACAAAGTTATGGAAATAAATTTTGATGGTGATAGTGTATGAAGACTAATTTGCGAGCGCTACATATTATTGGCGAAAGCCAATAAAAAATTGGTAAAAATAACTTTGGGTATGAGGTGCATGTTTTTATAGCAGTTGGTAAAAATAATTTTTTGTTATGAATGTGAATAAAGAAGCATTTCTCTCTTAATCATACTCTATCATTTACTAACTCATCGATCTGAATTGGTTTAAAGTAATTATCAAAATTTATAAATGAAATTAGTTGTGCAACTATTCAAAAACTCTATAAATTTTAAGCTCGGTGATTTTGTTTTAATACTTGAAAGTTGAGAAGAAATATGGCAAATTATCATAAAAAAATATCGAAATAATACAGCTAGTACACGCGGCGCCATTTTGCGTGTCCTGTTCCCTCCTTTTCGAATTTGTCCATGGAGCACGAGGGTTGTAAATAGGCTCGCTTGAACATGTTTGATTTTTGATATAATTGTGTAATCGATCTAGATCTGCAAAACAAGTTAAGGAAAAATGCCAAAAGAAGATGATAATTAATTGAGTGTAATTTTTGAGTAAGAAGGCCCAAAAACTAATATGACAAATATTTGCGTTAGGCCGGCCTAACGTTAGGCTAATTGTTTACCGGTCCTATTCTAAGCCATGAGTCGAGCGCGGGGTGCCGGAGGCGAACCCGGAGCGAGCCGTAAAATCATAATTGCTGCCGTCTCATTATCTATATACTAATTATCGAAGCCGAAGGCGGAGCCGTTTATTGTTTGCCGCCCCCTATTTTTATTGCCGGTCTCATTATTTATAATATGACAAATATTTCCGTCGGACCAGCCTGACTGTCAGGCCCATGGTACTTCATGTTATATGAATTGGTACTTTATTCAATATATATTGGTACTCTATATGAATGAACTGTGTTTTAAGTGGTACTTCATGTTGGATGAAATGGTACTACGTGCATTAGTGAATGGTACCTTGGCCTGACAGAAATGCGCCTCAATAATATTAATTGGGCCGGCCTAATGATAGGCCGACCTAGCGTCAATGTGTTTCAACTAATATTATATCAATATTCTACTGTTTGTGTGTTTCCGCGCAAGGCATGAGTTTGATTTGAGAGAGGAAGATGAATCTGCTAATTATTGTTTGAGTTTTAGATGCAGAGTTTAATTAGGATTCTGAGGTGGACACTTTTTGTTGCAGGAAAAGGTAGAGAAGGATATGTGATTTTGAACTTTTTGCTGTAATTCCACTTCCGTCGAGTTTACTCAGGTTTTAGTTAATTGTCAAAAAAATCATGATGTCATACATTATTGATCTTCTTCCTATGGATTCTTTCTGGATCATTTAATCGGAATTTTTTTTACAATAATAAACGTTTCCTATAATAATTGCATATTATGCCTTAATTGCATATGTTCATAAATCATAGTATTATCTTTCCTTGGTCGGTAATCCCTTCTTTTTAATTAAGAGGTTGTTTGGCTAAATTTATTTTAAAGAGTTTATAAGTTCTTTCAACAGCTTATGAGCTCAAGAGTGTATAAAATGCAAAGTCTTAAGAGCTTATATAAGTTATCAAAATATTTTGGTAATTGGCTTATAAGCTAGATTGATAATTATGAGTTTAAAAAGAAAAAATTGAAAGAAATGAAATGGAAAAGATAAATTATAAAAATAATAAATCATAATAATATTATTTTGATATAAGGATGGATGCTTATAAGATTATGAAAAATAAATTGGGCAACTTCTTTTTTTGGGAGCTTTATAAGTTTTTGGAGTTTATTTTCACAGTTTACAAGCTAACTGTTTAGCAGTTTATTTTGTCAAACACTTTGCAACAATTTATAAGTTTAGAATTGGTTTATAATACTATGTTTTAAGGAGCTTAGCTCAACCAAACACCCTCTAAGTTGAGGCTTTTTTTTTTACATGATATTTTAGGAGAGTTGAAAAGTAGTATAAAGTGATGATAAGAATATAAAAAATTATGTGTGTAATAAAAGTATCCTAAAAAGGAAACAACTCAACTTAGTTGGGACGGCCCAAAAAGAAATATGTCTCAACTTAGTAGGAACGGAGGGAGTATATAGAATCAAATCTCATCCATCCATTTCATAAATTCAATGTTAGAGATTCACCCCTTTTTCGCTATAGTCTTTTTAATCCCAAAATCTTTATAGTGCATAACTACGTGCATGATACTACACACAACAAAATAGAATCATGCATGACTTATTGTAAGAAATGTCAAGTGACTACTATGCTCTACCGTATTTTTTTTCACAATATGAATCTTATAAGCTCATCATCACTTGTCATTCATCCATGTTGTTCGCATTTTTTGAATTTACCAATTTCTGTTTTTGCATATCAACTTAAAGATATATCTCTGATAATTATCAAAACTTTTGATTTAATTTGATTTTGCATATGTATTGAGTTTCAACCCAAATTAATGCTGACATGGAGGTTTGAAAATCTGAAATATTGTCCAAGTTGAACTGATTATAATCTTATCTTCATTTTTTCCCTCCATCATCGAAATTTCATTTGCTACTTCTGTGCATGGGTTGTTCAATCATGTCGGAAGCTTAGAGAATTTTAAGCCTTGTATAGCACTTTTAAATTATGTGAGATTTTCCGATCTCAGAATTGTTTCATCTCATATAGAGATGGTTTATTTCAGAGGTTTAGATGCACTTAACTTAAACAAGGATTTTAGAGTGGTGAGTTGGATCTAATTAACTTTTGCTTAAAGTATGTTTTAAAAATATTATTCTCATTGACATGCATGTATACGTGTAGTTAATCTGGTTTTGAACTGTTAAAAGAGTTCACTTGATGAATTTTTTTTGTACATAATTATATTTCGTTAATTCTATGAGAAAATTTTGTTATAAATGTCTACTTTATTTATGCTAGATTTAGGGATTTGGACTATTATAATTTATAACAACACATAAAAGAGTTGAATGTCTATATTTACCTTGGGATTATTCTCAGATGGGCAAAAATATTAGAGTGAGTATTGCATTTGATAAAAAAAAAAAAAGAGGTTGTTGTTGTTTTTGTGTGGCATTTGTATAAGTAGAAAATTCCAATCTTTACAATTTTTATGCTTTGTTTCTATCTTTTCTCTTTACTATTTTTATTTTATGTTTTCTTTCTTTCATGTGCAAAATTATAATTATCGACATTTTACATTTCATTATATCTATATTTAATGCAACGTGTGTGCCACGTGCATATAATTATGCCATCTTAGCGACATGTCATTTTTAGTTTGGCCGAATTCTGGCCCAAATGCAAAATTAGATTTAAGTTAATAGTTGGTAATTACCACGCAAATTTTTCGAATTGGTATGCAAAATGATAATTCAAATCAAATTTTAATAATTTACAGATAATTTACCCTTAAGTGAATTATTTTTAAAAATGAGGTAAATAATTATGGAAAATAAGTTTAATGTAATTGTAGTATTACTTAGTTGTGTTTCTTACGAAAGAAATTGTGAAGAGTTGTTGATAGTATTAGTGTTTTTTCTCTTTCTTGTAAGTTAACTTGTAACACTGTGAACAGTTTTGAAACTATTGAAAATAATAAAACCCAGCTTGTTTCACAATTTACTATTCTAAGAGGCCGTTTAGTTATTGATAAAACATATGATTAAGTATTTGAAGGATAAGATTGTCAAATTAGTTCAAAATTAAGCAATCTATCATTTATTCGTCAAAGTAAATATTAGATTAATTTAAATTATTTAATTTATTTTTATCAATCTATTTTATCATGCACATTAAACATTAACAAAAGGTGTAAACTCTATATTCCCAACATCATCAACTTATAGATGTTTTACTATATTTAGGTTTTTGTACTCCCATTTAGAACTAAAATACGACTTATATCCTCAAAAAATAAAGTAAATTACTAGGAGTATTATTTAAAGGCTTGTTACTTTGTTAGTTAGACCGGATTACTAGGAGTATTATGTAAATATGGGGATTTCCATGCTACGGTACACCCATATACAAAATTAGTTGAGATCTTTTATTGTATTATATATTACATATTCTATTCTTTTTTTCATCGGAAAAAAAGAATTTTATAGATCAAAGGCTAAGTACAAGACGTACTAGCCCACGAGAACCAAACGATCACAAAGCGTTCCAAGTAATGCTGAGGCTTTGCCCCCGACCAAACAATGAAACTCCCCATAGGATCCGCAAGACCCTTCACAACACGCCAACTCCAAAATCTACACTTAATTTCCTCTTCTATCTTTCTAAAAACTCCCACCTCCAACTTTCAAACAAAATCTTGTTCCTCCACTTCCAAATGACCCACACAATGCAAATCCATAAGCCACCGAGCTTCCTACTCATATGTTTACCTCTGAGAGCCTCGGGAAGCTCTTGAAGTGGTTCGCCATCTCTTCCGGCATTGCCCAGTGGCTGCCGATCCACCCCACCACCCGTCTCCACAGCAACTCCACCTCCACGCACTGGAGCAGGAGGTGTTTCTATTGTATAAATAGAATAAATAGATGAATGACATGTTGGAATTTTATTTAGGTCAAATTATTCATAATTGATTATGGTATTTTCATTATATTGTTACAATTTAAATGTAGATTTGGAATCTCTACATTTCGTGTAGATTAATCTAGTGTATTTATTTGTTCAAATCCATTAAAAAATGAATGAGCTATTAATCACAAAGGATTAACTACTTAGAAAGTGGGAAGTGGAATGTCATCCACATTGAAAAAACAAGGAACAATAGAGCTACTTAAAAGGGACTCTACTGTAAAGGAGCAATCATGTTTTGGGAACGAAACGGTGGCTCGGGTGACGTGACGTGGCAGATAAGGATGACATGTAGCGGGGTGATGTGTCGGATAATGACGACACTTGGCGGATAAGGGAAGTGCAGCCGCGTCACTGACATGGCGGCGGTTGACACCCCGGTTCGGGCGAAACTGTGCGGCGGTTCGGGCGTCCCTTGGCCCTGAATTATTGCACCGGTTCGGTCAACACCCTTTGACCAGACACACCTTTTCACAATAGACATCTCTGCTGTTATAAATAGGGCCCTCCAAAATGAGATTAAACACACTTGAACTTAGATAATTAATCTTGTCATCTTAGAACAATTTTACACTCAAGTCCCGAGTATTGAGTCGTTCAACCGGATAACGATTTCCTAGTGCAAAGGATTCGTTTATCAACCCTTATACCGTTGTATCTTGGGGGCAATTACTGAAGATCCGCTAGCAGAGAGCAGAAGCAATTTTGCCTGCACGGAGAGAGAATTATTCTCGCCTTGATACTGCACATGTTCTTTGTTACACACCCAAATAACATGACATATGGTAAATTTTAGAGTTTATTTTTTTTAAAATTAAAATATATATATATATA
>JAYJMF010000044.1:3969216-3982671 GCA_036873715.1 Salvia sclarea | reverse complement strand
AGGGGCATTCCGAGAATTGAACTCGGGACCTCTCGCACCCTAAGCGAGAATCATACCACTAGACCAAATGCCCATTTGACGTTTGTGCAAATTAATATACATAAACCAAAAAGAAACAGTTTAGCAAAATTCACCAACAATCGTAACTTTTGCATGTTTTTTTGGGTAATAATATCACAATTGAGTTTGTGATTTAAATCGTTATAAAATCTGAGAAAAATTGCTTTAATAACTACTTTTGGTATTCAGAGGAGTATTAATTGCATATCTTTTGTTTTAATAACTGAAGATATTGCCACGTATTCAATTTCAAAGTACTTACAAAATGAGATACGAACCTCAGATTCACTCACAGAACATTCATCTTGATGTACAATTTAATTGGTGTAAAAAATATCCCACCATTAATTTGATACTACAAATTAAGAGTTAGGGAGACTTGATAAATATATCAATTGACTTCACGTATCTTCTGCTGTCACTTTCATGCATCCCTCCTCAGCAGTTATTCGAAATCATATAGTATTTTTTTCCAAACCGGTGTGAATTCAAGAATGTTTAAATAATGTTGTTTTCAGTTTACAGTGTAATTGGACAAAGTGTGTGTGCGTTTGTGTGAATTCATGAACTTAAGCTATCCTATTTCTGGAAGCTGAAGCCATCAAAATGACCTTTTTTTCCTCCTATCGATGGCCTCATTCGTCACAAAAGTCACATTTAATATCTTCAAGGATGTTCATAACACATACATAGATATAAATACTCTGATATATAATACCAATAAAAAATAAATTACTTTTTCTTATTCTTCTTCTTGTATAGTTTCGGTGGAGGAATGGCGGCCGGAGGCTCAGCTTCCATCTCACTCGAGCACACCCCGACTTGGGCAATCGCCACTCTCTGCTTCATCATCGTCTCCATTTCCATTATACTCGAGCATATGTTCCAACTCCTTACAAATGTGAGCTCATCTCTAATTCTTCTCAATCTTCAACATGATCAACTAATGTAATAACTATATCACTGCAGTGGCTCAAGGGGCGTCGCAAAACTGCCTTGTATGATGCTATGGGGAGGCTCAAATCAGGTAACCAAACACTTCTTCTTGCATCACAGATCAAACTCCTATTTGCTTGATCATTGCTTCTTCAAATTATTTTTTCTTTTACTTTTTTGGTTTTTCAGAGCTTATGCTTCTAGGATTTATGTCCCTCTTACTAGCAGCAACACAACAGTACATTTCCAAAATCTGTGTGCCATATGAGGTGGCAGACACTATGCTTCCATGTCGAAAACAAGTTGTTGCTGCAGAGACTGAATCCTTATCTGCCTACAAGCACTTTGCAAATGGCTTCGTATGGGATGATGTCACAAAATTCAACGATGATCCAAACTTAAACAAGTTATATACTAGGAGATTGGCTGATGATGATGGTGGTGGAGACACGAATGCTAATGTTACCGACACTTGCAGCTCTAAAGTATGGATGCGTTTCGTATAATGGAGCTCTCTTTTCGTGTGTGCTTGTGTGTTTAAATGTATAAGTTGATTTGAGTTGAGAGTGTTTCAGGGAAAGGTCTCACTGGTAACAGAGAAAGGGATTCAGCAGCTGCAACACTTCATCTTCGTGCTCGCAGTTATGCAGATTGTGTACAGTGTCCTCACCCTCGCATTAGGAAGGGCTAAGGCAATTCTATACTCTAAAATTATGATTATATGATATGATGATGCCTTAGCTAATCATTTTTCTCTTATTTGATAGATGAGGCGTTGGAAGGCTTGGGAGAAAGAAACTCAAACAACTGATTACCAGGTTGCTAATGGTATGTTTTCATTTTCATTTGGCACCAATTTTTGCTTCTAGTCAACCAATTGACTTCATAGATTTTGAAGCTCTAAGGAAGTAAATCAAGTGGTTAGGAAGTTGACTTTGTGGATAATATGTTAAAAGTCTAGTAAAGTTTCTCCAGGAAAAAAGCTGTTGTTCAACACAGGGTTTAAGCTTTAAGCTCATCTAGTCTCAATTTACTGCGTATGCAATAATGCCAAAAATATGAATTGAGAAGTGATTCTTGTTTACTATGTATTGACCATGAATATTTTGTGTGTATCATGTGCAGATCCAAATAGATTTAGATTCGCAAGACAGACTACATTTGGCAGACGCCATTCGACTTGCACAGACACCGCCATTCAGCTCTGGATTGTAAGTATTTATGGTTTTGTGACATATGCTAGCTGCTATAATTAGTACCTAACTATATATGGTGGAACAGAAATGTTTTTTCAGGCAGTTCTTTCATTCTGTGGCAAAAGTTGATTACTTCACCTTAAGACATGGCTTTATCATGGTAATTACTACTTGATGGAAAAAGATAGATAGAATACAGTAGCTTTGTCACACCAGTCTTAAAATTATCTAAAAATTGCAGGCTCATTTCTCCTCGAACCAGAGCAACTTCGATTTTCAGCAGTACATAGAGCGTTCTCTCGATGAAGATTTTACAGTTATGGTCAGCATCAGGTTCCACCTTTTGCCAATTTTAGCTCTTCTTCTTGCAATCCCATTTCTATCCGTTTCGAATTTGTGACCACGGAAAATATGTAACCTTCCACAATCCATGTTTTGCAGCCCTATGATGTGGTTCCTAGTTGTTATCTTCATGCTTGTTGATGTTCATGGTTGGCATTCATATCTTTGGATATCATATGTTCCACTATTGGTAAGTTTTCATCGAAGTAAATAATATGCTGATTAGATAATATAACTATTTACCAATTCTGGGACGTGCAGATAGTCCTAACGCTCGGCACTAAACTGGAGGTTATCGTCACCAAAATGGCCCTCCAAATCAAACAAAGGAACAACGTCATCATAGGCGTGCCACTGGTGAAGCCCAACGACGACCTCTTCTGGTTTAGGAGGCCGGGGTTTGTGTTGAACCTCTTGCATCTAACACTTTTTGTGGTACTTTCTCCATCATCTTCACATTCAAGAATACTTCTGATATATAGCCCTAATTTAATCGCGTCATGGGCGCTGCAGAATGCATTCGAGCTGGCCTTCTTCGTTTGGGTCACTGTAAGAAAGCATTTCCATCACAATCCTTTCTTTCTTTCTTTCTTTCCAAACTCACTCAACTAGATTCTGTGTTTGAGTCCTCTTTGTGTGTCAACAGATACAATTCGGGTTCGGGTCTTGTTACCACGAGCACACTGTGATCATAGCAACTCGAATAGTTTTGGCGTAAGTACTAGTATATATTTGCAAATCTCAGCTTTCATCCCATTCTTGAATCACCACTAACTTTTGTGAATGCATGCTGCAGAGTTGCTGTGCAAGTCATTTGCAGCTACATTACTCTGCCACTTTACGCGCTCGTCACACAGGTAGTTTTTGATCATAAACGCAACGTATTTGAAGTTGATATTTGGATGAAGAAAACAGCAGCTAGCTAATGTGTGGGTGGTTTTGGTGACAGATGGGATCAGAATTGAGAGGTGAAATACTGAGAGAGGGAACTGTGCGAGTTCTAAAGCAGTGGCATGCTCAGGTGAGGGATAAAAGGAAGCAACAACGCGCTCTGCCGTCTCCTCGTATTATGCCATCGGATCATACCAATCTCGACTATACTCCAAATTCAGAGGCAGAGGTTGATTATGCGTCGAGAATCACTGAGATCACAGAGGAAGGAGCAAGATGATGATGAGACCTCATCTTAGGCCTAATGCCAGTGCCACATCAAAACTTCTCTTGGAAATATTCAGACGCTATAGCTTTATAGCCAGTTTGTGCAAATTTTGCAGTATTTTGATTTGATTCTGTGTGTAAAAGAGCTTTACTCGACCTGTTTTGGATGTAAATGTCAATGTAAGTAGTATAGTTTCAACAACTACAAATGTTAGGCTCTCAAGATTTTTCGTGTTCAACTTCACATGCCAAATCTTCATTTTTTCATTACAAAAAACGTGTAGGCCGAGAGTTGAGACGTCAAATATAGTGACACAAAATCAAATATTGGTGCGGCCCGCAAAAAATCGAGTGAACGAAATTGAAATATAGAAGAATTTTTTTTAAGTATGTATTTTAAGTATGTGTAATTAGTAATTACTAATACAATAGCCCAAAATGACAAATATGCAATGAAAATGGATGGGTATCCAAATGCTAGAGTAATAAAATAACTAGTTCTGTATTTTTTAAGTTTGGGATTATTTTTTGCTCGATTTGATTTTAGCAAAAAATTGTACTACCAAAATCCAAATGCTCACTCCTATAAAAAGTTAAAAAAGGTGATATGAAGCCTGAGAATTGAGACCCTTATTGTGGATCAGTAGATTTTCATGGAATTGAGTGGAGAAAAACTAAACGGGGATAAAAAAGTTCATGTGAAGCTAGTAGAGATAAAAATAGAGATAAAAACAAAATACTAGTTGAAGATGAAGATGAAGATGAAGGGTAAAACAAGAGAATTAGAGAGTAGTATATGTAGGAATGGTTGCAGACCACATGTGGCATTTTCAATGGCCCCTCCGCATTCAATTCATTGATTCCCTTACCACAACTCCATCATCAAACATTTATTCCGCGAGCCCACGCCTACTGCTACAACCCTAAATCAAATAAATACCACCAAAACTTCCTCTTCTTTTTTAATTTATATATATATAAAAAAAAAAAAGAATCTGGCAATGGCAGCAGAGAAATGCCTAGTCGCAGTGATGGACCGTCTGTGGTTCCACCAGATCATTCTCTTCTCATCAGAACCGCCGCCGTTTCACGCCGCCGACGATACTAAAACCTTAGCACTACCAAAACTCGCCGCCCAAACACAGGAATATGTAAGTTTCCGCCACCATATATATATATATATATATAGTAGAAAGTATAAACTGAAGCGTGTAATTTGGGTTTGCTTTTTTATGAGAAGGATGAGAGTAGCAGCGACGACGAGAAAAGGCCGACGAGGTTAAGGGTAAACCTAGTCTCCGTTAAAGGGAGATCCCACTCTTCCTCGCCTAACTCCGCCCAAAAGAGACGGACAGATTATCCGGCATTGAAGAAGAGCATGAGCTGCAGGAGATTGGTGGATCTGGAGCTCGAAGAAGTCAAGGGATTCATGGATTTAGGCTTCATTTTCAGAAGAGAGGATCTCACCAAGCGGATTATACACTTAGTTCCCGGACTGCAGAGGATTGGATCGTCGGAGGATGAAGATGAAGACGAAGACGAGGAAGAGAGGAATATAATCAGACCGTATTTGTCGGAGGCGTGGGTTGTAAGAAGCCCTAACTCGCCACTGCTCAATCTGAGGATTCCGGCGGTTTCTACGGCTGCGGATATGAAGAAGCATTTGAAGTGTTGGGCTCACACAGTTGCATCATCCATACAGCCTTCAACTTGATCCATCTCTTTATTATTATTTTTGGTTTCGGTGAGATGGAGATGAAGTGGACAACTCGTTTTGTTAAAATGGAGAGTAAATAGGTTCGATATACATCAATTACATATGTTCTACCGACAATTCGGTTGCTGGAAAAAAAACAAAAACAGAGCATGAGATTTGTTCTTTAGCTCTATGCATGCTACAAAATGTGCAAGTATATATGGTCAAAGTCAACACAACTTTGAAATGAAATTATTTGTCCCAACTTTTTGTTCTTTCCAAATGATCAAACCTCTGAAATGTAAGAACTTCTTTTTGGATAAATTAATACAGAATTTTTTAAAGATCACGTAACAGAGAACTCGAACATAATCTCCTACCACTAGACCAACACACCCACATCTAAGAACTATTTTGAGTTGAGTGATGTTCACGAGATAATTACTGCTCCTTCCATTCCAATGGAAGCACATTTTCCAATTTACACTGTTCTACTTGAAAATTTCATTTTTCAATCTGGTAAAATTTCTTTGTGGACCATATCCCATTTTTTATCTAGGGAAAATTGCGTTTTTTGTCCCATCGTTTTAGCGTTTTTTCGAAAATGTCATATCCTAAAGGTAATTACAAAAAAGTACTCATCGTTCGAGAAACACGTCATTTATGTCCCGAAAAAAAAATTCGTGTCGAAACTTTGACTAGAACTGCCGGCGTCGTTGTTCGTGGCCGTGACGGTGTACGCCTGGTCATGCCTCGTGAAATCCGCCGATGTGATGCCCATGTGTTTTGCTCGCATGTGTGCAGTAATCATGTATTGTTGGCCTTTTATTTTTTATTTAACTGTTTTTTATTCCACATAACACATTACACGGCATACCACGTCAGCAATCCAACAATCCTAGTCAAAATTTCGACGCCGGAATTCTTTATTCAGGACATAAATGATGCGTTTCTCGAACGATGAGTACTATTTTGTAATTACCTTTAGGTTGTGATATTTTCGAAAAAACGCTAAAACGATGGGACAAAAAAACGCAATTTTCCCAATTTTTCTTTTTTTTCTTCTTTTTTTCGTATAATACTAAGCGGAAGCCACTTAATCCTTGCTTGGGCCTTGACCCAAATTTGAAATGTTTGGAGGGCCCAAGTGGCAATTCCTTGATATTTCAATTGCAATTAGCCCAACCGATTGGCCCTAGAAAGCTAAATAATTTAGACAAATATTTCTGTCAGGCCGGCCTGACCGTCAGGCCCATGGTACTTCATGTTATATGAATTGGTACTTTATTCAATATATATTGGTACTCTATATGAATGAACTGTGTTTTAAGTGGTACTTCATGTTATATGAAATGGTACTACGTGTATTGGTAAATGGTACTTTGGCCGGACAGAAATGTGTCTCATATAATAATAATAATAATATTATTATTATTATTATTATTATTATAATACCAGGAAATTAAAATAATTTTATAAAACAATGTTACAGACAATAATTTAAGTTTTTAAACTTGAAAAGTCTGAACTTTTACGTCTCAAAATTTCTCTTAATAAAACTCATTCCAGTTCTAAACTCAGACCCCTTCATTTCCCCATAGAAGTTATGAGATTTTTATAGCTGTTTTTTTCTTCCCTTCAGTTTTAGCCTTTAACTTTCTCTCCTTTTTCGTGATAAGTCTTTTTCTACACATTTCCAATGACAGTTTTTTAGCATTCAAATCATTTGAACTTTTTTTTTTAGGGTTTCATTTCGCTCTATTTTTCATATTTAATTATATGAACATGATCATCATTTTTGGCCGTCCATTCTTTTCTGAAGAATCATTCTACCAATCAAAATTTGCAGTCCCACCCCTTGTTGGATCTTTTGTCGTTTTTTTCTTTCTTTCTTGTATGTGAAGGATTTTATCTTCTCTAGGAAAATAAAGATTGCATGCATTTAATATACTACCAGTTATCTATGCTTTACAACAAACTTATCTACTCCTTTCTATCAAAATTCCAAAAACACAAAAACAATTTTTTCATGTGACTAAATTTGTTCATCAAGCTTTAATTAAGATTGATTATTTTTTTATTAATTATAATTAATATTTGATTAGCGTGAATATTGTACCATTAGCGATATGTTGATTTAATTAATTAAGCTTATAATTTTAAGCTAATATTTGAAGAATAAATGCTACATGAAGCCAGCATTTGACAGGTGTCCGAGCTGTCGCAATTCAAAATTTGATGTCTAAATCCATTCCAACCAAAAAGCGAACTCCCACTTCCGTTGGATTGCAACCCAAACAGAAGAAAAATAAAAAGGTTGTTTAGCTTTCTTAAATATAATGATTAAGTTATTTGAAGGTGACAACTCACTCTTCCAGTGTAATGATAAGACAACTTTATAGGATTATAAGCACTCATTATCTAATTAAATTAAACCTCATAAACAAGCCTCACTCACTCTCTCTCTCTCTGTCTCATGTTGTCCAGCCATACTTCAAAATAAATTTTGACCCTCCCTCTCTCTAGATAATCAAAATTGATCATGATTACTTCTACCAAAATATATTCTCCACATTTATGAAAATTCATATTTGATTAATGAATTTATGGGGTCGGAATCCATTATTTAATCTATACCGTCTTTTGATCGTCCGATGGGACGATTTCCCCTTTCTATTAGTGAAAATATCAATCATAGCAATATCTTATATTTTGGGGAAAATAATACTATTGAATATTATAAAGATAATAATTGTTGAAAGTTGAACTCAATATACTACTCCGAAATTACAGTAATATTAATTATGGCTTAATTTAGAGTTTCGGTATATATAGCATGCATGTAATTTCATTGACTGCCGTAAATATATTCCAATTATGTGTCGATTGCGAATCAAATTAAACCGATTGAGTTTCATCATTATGGCAATTGTGTGCGACAACATTCAGATTTTACTTTACTGCTGATTCCGAATAATAAATGGCGTGATTAGATACGTATTAGTATAAGATTAGAGCAGTCATCATAGGAAAACGTATTTGACTTATGAATTAATCAAGCCTTCTCCATTCTTTAATTTTCCCTGATATTTCACGATAATATATATATATATAGGGATAGGTTCAGGTAGGAAAGGTTAATTTCGTAGGAAATAGGAATGAATCTGAGCCTTTGATGGGTTAGATCAATGGTGGAGATTTACACTCAGTTGTGCTAAGTGTTTGTGCTGCGTGTGCTACGCAAAGATTGTGCTAGGTGTTTGTGATGTTTGTGCTAGGTGTTTGTATTGTGTGTGCTAGAAAATATTGCTACGAAATCATGAAATATGTGCTAAACTCATATATTTAAAATCCGTGCTAAATAGTAATACTGATAGTGCTATACATATATGAAAGATGTGCTAAACGAAAATTTCGCACCATAACCCACCCATATATATATATATATATACATTCTTTTAAGGATAATAATTCGAGGTCTTGAAATTTATCCCTTTTGCGTTAGTAACATTTTGAACTTTCATTAAGAAAAGATCCTTAAAGAAGATAGGTATCCTTTGAATTTTATGAATTCAACATGTCTCAGTGTTTCTGCAGTAGCAGTTTTATTCGAAGGGTTTGTCATATTGTTGCCTATATGATTATATGTATTCAACTGGGAAAACCGGATAAAAGAATCATGCTTTAGAAACTTGTACATTAGAGTGAGGATGGGTGATTTTATTTTATAGTATTAGGAGTCCATTTGAATATTTAAGATAGGTGTAAGGATGGTAGAAAAAATCTCATTAGCTCTTACTAACTTTTCAAATTTCAACTATAAGGTTATAGAATGTTGGCCAGTAGATTTTGTCTCATCTAGCTTATATATTTATGAGTTTCTGCTATCTAGTATGACTACAAAATACACAAAATGATACACAAGTATTACAAAAATGATGAGATATGCAGAAATACTTGAGTGTTATTACAAACCTTAAACTCCCATCTTATATTGAGCAGGACATGAAGCTAGCTGCAAATAAAAAAGAAAAAAAAGCAACTGATGTATTCAATGTAAATCAGGTTGAGTGAATAGCTGCTCACTATCTTTGAATGTGGCTACACATGGACATGGATATGGTGATCAAATTTTTGCGGGTCCCGTCCACGCTCTAGTTGTCCGAGTATGCATCAAAAGATAAGAGCAAGTGCTCGATGGCGCGGATGACTTCATCAAGTGACGGTATTCATTCTGGGATGTCTTGCTCCTTCACACAGCTTCCCATCTCCACACCTTTTATATTTCCCTCTCGAAATTTATCTTACAACTTCAATACTAAAGGAAAGGATAGGAAAGGAAAGGTGAGGTATAAACATAAGCTTCTCTCACTTCAAACAAAATTTCTTCATCTTTCTGCATGCCCTGTGTTTACTGCTGCTGCTGCAGGCTCCTGATCACTTGCCTTTCAACTGCAAAGATTTGCTTACTTTTTGACTTTTTAGAGAAAAAGATAGCTAACTTATTTGCTGGAACAGTGTCTTTAATTCCTTTCAACATGACAAAATAATTGATGTATTTTTTTATAAAACAAAATAATCTCTACTAATAATGAAAATGTGAGTTTTACAAAACCAGTATTACACATTTACACCCATGTCTTTTAATATAACTCATAATATAATATTGATATATACAAGTAAAAAATTAATAAATAACATAATAATAATATTAAATATGACAAATAGATTATAAAATCTGGCCAAATTAAAATTGACGTGGCACTACTTTTCGAAGTACAAAACAATGCGGTTTGTGAGAGGAAGTATATATGTTATTATTTACGTCTTCCTCTTCTCAACAAAGAAACGAATTGAAAATCAATCTTAGTTCGTGAACCGTGATATTTAATAATATGCTTAAAAGGGAGAGAAGACGTAAAAGACAACATATATTTTTCCTCCCACTAAAATGCGCAAAAAATCTAATGTCGAGTTACCTTGAATTTGACCATTTTTAATCAGGAAAATTATCAAAATAATAAAAGCATATGAATTTATCTACTAACTTTATAATTTATGGAAAAAAATGAAATCACCTATAGTTTACGGTTTTGTAGCCAATTTATGTACTGATAGGGTCTAATATCAGCTCTTACCTACGAACGACACGTGGCAGGAATCAGAAGTGATGTTAAGTTACACGACAGCCCACACCTGATTACCAGAAGTGAGTTCGCCCGCACCTAACAACGAGAGGTCAAGAAGCCAGAAGTCTCACACCTGACTTCTTATCAGGTGTGGTGACTGGGCTAGTACGGGTTTGCCAAAAAGCTGCTAAGTGTCGTTTTCCAACGCTTTTCCTAACTAACTTTGGGACGACCTTACGTGTCCCTATACCATTGGCTAATAGCCCTGTGAATATGCCTCATACAACTGTGAGGTCGGTGCACCTTGTCGGGTATGCATTTACTAAAATACCTCCCATCAACAAATAAGTTGACAATCGTATCCTAATGATCATTCTACTATAAATACCCCATGCACTCTACATGATAAAGTAAGTATTCCTAAATACTCTCAGCTACAAGAACTCTCTAGTTAAACCCTTGCTATTTGCGCTCTTCGGAGTCCTTACTGACTTGAGTATCGGAGTCTCTCCCCGGAGAACCCCCTCTCCGGTTCTGTTTTGCAGGCAACCTTTCCTGAAGCCATTCACGAAGTCTCTATACTCAGCACTTCTACGTGCCAGGCCCTCGATTCAACGCAGAGAAAGGTAAAAGGCCTCGAAAACAAACGAATCTTCTTAATAACTGTAATATTGATGTTGGTCCATAACCCAGACCAAACAACTGGCGCCGTTTGTGGGAACTCACTTTCTTAACTTTTAAAAGATTAAGACGTCGAGTTTCCCTTAAAAATGAAATTAATATAAGAGCGATAATTGGATAATGAAAAGCCCTGGTAGTCCCAGGCACCTGAAAAGCCTTGGTAGCCCCAAGCACCTGAAAAAGCTCTGGTAGTCCCAGACACCTGAAAAGCCTTGGTAGCCCCAAGCACCTGAAAAAGCCCTGGTAGTTCCAGGCACCTGAAAAGCCTTGGTAATTTGAGGCACCTGAAAAGCCTTGGTAGTCCCAAGCACCTGAAACGCCTTGGTAACCCCAAGCACCTGAAAAGCCCTGGCAGTCCCAGGCACCTGAAAATGGATAAGAACGATAAATTAAATGGGAATACAGGTCCTTTTTTCGAGATTAGAACTGAGTATGAGAGAGTATCCACAATAATGTAGAACATCCCTGGAACTCAATTCTAGTCTCGAAAACGTAACCCTTTAAGACCTGAAAAAGAACGTACTCAGAAATTGAGATTACCCCTTCAACCAGGTCATAGAGGGCTAAAAGACCTCAACTCAGTAAAACAAAGATTGAATATCAAAACCTGTTGAACGGAGAAATGAATTCCTACCCTCTTTTATTACAGGAAAGATGGCAGGAAAACAAACAATCTCACGAAACACACCTGACGAAGGAGTTCCCCGCGAAACTCCTAACACCTCTGTCTTCCATGAGAGGCAAGAGCACTCCCGGATAGTGACAGAAACCCATAGAGGAAGTACTACTGATACATGCTTGCCTGACTCCTGGGCGAGGCAGATAGCAGACTTGGTCGCGCTTGCAGTGGACCAGAAGCTGAAAGAAGTGGGCCTTACCCCAGAACCAAAAGGGGACGCCCAAAAAGAGAGCCATCAGGTGCTCCCCATATTGGAGCAAGGAGCAAAGAAGAAGGACGCGGCCCTGAAAAGAGGCCAGAAGTCATATGTGGGTATATCCCACTAGTGAGATGCACCCTCAGGGACCCAAGGGGTCCCCATCGAAGAAGAAAGTAACCATAATGGTTCAGATGATGAATCGTACATTCCTGACAAAAGGGAGGATTCTGAACCAACCTCGAAGGCAACTACCGTAATCTTGAGGCAACAAGAACAGCTGCGCAGGCATGAACAAGAGAGAGCTGAACTCCTGAAAGAAATAGAAAATCTACGAAAGTCGCAAACGCGTCAGCTCTCGGAGAGCAGGAGCACATCAGAAGGGCAAGACAGGGCGTCCCAAACCCAGTATGCTCAACTGCAAAAAAGCCAATGGGTTGAGAAGAACCGATGCCCCATCAATCCTCGGAGCCCCTTTCAGGGGATATCCAGCTAGACCCTCTGCCTAAGAACTTCAGGCAGGTCAGCTGCGAATATGGTGGCAAGACGGACCCTGAAGAACACCTGATGAGATTCGAGAATATTGCCCAACTGCATCAGTACTCGGAAGGAGTAAAATGCAGAGTCTTTCTCACCACCTTGGTGGGAGCCGCCCAGCAGTGGTTCCAACAACTGTCTCCTAACTCGATCCATTACTTCGAAGACCTGAGAAGAACATTCTTGCATCAGTTTGCATCTGTAAGGAGGTCCATGAGAAGCTCCTTATATGTCCTGACCATTAAACAGGAGCAAGGAGAAACATTGAGGGATTTCCTCATTCGCTTTAATGCGGCGATATTAGAAACACCAGTTGTAGCCTCATCTATCAAGGTGCATGCCTTCATGCAAGGGTTACGCAATGGCCTATTCTTTGACTCGTTAGTTAAGAAAGAACCGGCCGATTTTGAGGAGCTGCTGGCCAGAACCAGCAAGTATATACACCTGGAGGACGCCAAAGCCTCCAGAAGAGCGGAGAATGTCCCTTCATAGAAGAGGGACGTTCTGATGAGATTTTATTTTCAAAATATATTTATTATTTCGAAATTACCAAATTTGCAAATATGTACACTATCATTTGTAAATATATACATTGTCATCTGCAAATGTATGTTGGTTGGTACAAATGAAAATTTGGGAATTTGGTTGATTTTTTAAATTTGCAATGACTATGCCAAATCTATAGATTTTTTATATTTGCAAATATCAAATTTGGACCATAGATTTGTGATAGATTGAAGGTGGAGATTGGTTCTTAGTTCTTATTTTAAGGAGAGTTATATATATATATATATATATATATATAGGGGTGGGCTAAAATAAAACACTCCTTAAAATAAGAACTA
>JAYJMF010000044.1:3956232-3968761 GCA_036873715.1 Salvia sclarea | reverse complement strand
TTCTTCAATCTCATAATCCTTAAGCTGTTGTACAAGCCATAGGAGTTGAGAACAGCAGCTTCCTGCTGCAATATACTTCGCTTCTGTTGTAGAAGTCGCCACTGACGTCTACTTCTTTGAAAACCAAGAGATCAGTTTGTGTCCTAAAAACTGACATGTTCCAGATGCTGACACCTGCAGTTGGTCGCAGATGCTGAAAAGCATCGCCGCGACCATGTTGGACAGGCTTGGCAGCAGCTCCTGCCGGAAGGCGTGGGAGTGAAGATACGCCTGAGAGAAGCCCCGCACAAGGGTATCCAAAAACTTCTAGCCGGGGGGGCTCATAAGAATATGGGATCACAATGAGCGATCCCATCATAAAATAATTCCTGCCTCGCCTCTTCCCTCCCCCGGCGTATCCCTTCCGCAAGGCCAGTGGTCCACCCGGCCTCATAACCTTTCTCCCGGGAGTCGTCCTTCTCCCGGCGGCGCTCAGCACGTATCGCGATGAGAGAGCTTCGGAGGTCTTGTACCTCCTTCGCTAGATCTTCCTTGGAAGACAGGTGTTGGGAATTCTCCTCGCGGGCCCGAGCCAGGTCTGCTTGGTGTTGCTCGCATTGGGCAGCAACTTTCTTTAAGTTGGCCAGGATCGCTTCTTTTTCCTAGTCCAACTCGGCCTGTTTGGCCTCCCGAGCTTGACGCTCCTCCTCCATGCCTTTTAAGGCAGCCTCGTGCGCCGCCTTATTGTCGAGCACCTGCTGGTGCCAAATATCTGCGGCCATGGCTCAGACGGCTAGAGCGCTCCTGTAAGCGTTGGCCTATGAAAAACAATAACAGACAAAACTAATGTTAGTATGTAAGAAGAATGCAGAGAGCTTGTCTGTAGATAAGAAACAGCCGGTAAAAGGTATACATACCCGCATCTCTAATTGACAAGCTGCCTGGTGTAGAGTCCAGGTCTTAACGGAGCGCGTCTTCTCCCAATCCTCGAGACGGAGAAGACCTGTCATCACTCGGGCGGCAGAAGCGGGCGACATCTCTAAACAGGTGCCCGGGAGAGAAAGAGATTGGGGAGCCTCCGAGCTTGAAGCCTGCGGTTCGGGAAAATGAAGGCTTCGAGCGACCCCCTGCCAATATGCAGCAGCCTCGGCGGAGAGAGGGGCAGGTGCTGGAGTTTGAGTGGCCACACTCCCCCTCACTTGTCCTATGTCCTGTGGGGGAGCAGAGCTGGTAGGGATAGAACGGCGGCGAGGGATAAGCGAACCCTCAGCCTCCTGGCCAGTTTGTTCTTCCTCCTCGTCCAGGAGGGTAATAAGCCTCAGAGGAGCTCCCTAATTTACGCGCGGGGCGTTTTCTTTTGGGGGGAGCACCTCCCGTTTGTGAGGAACTAGTGACTTTAGAACTTCACCCTCTCTTCGAAGGGCGGGGAGAAAGGAGGGGAGAGCCTTTGGTCTCCCTCAGTTCCTACAAAAAGCGCTCAGAGGAGCTAGTGGAACCAAGAGTGCCCTGCACCCCATCACTCCTGCCGACAACCTCAGGAGTCCTCAGACCTGTATGGGCGACGGGGATAGAAACCGCGGCGGTAGGAATAGGCCCAATCTCCCTCTCTTGGGGTTGATGCTCTTCAGAGCAGTAGAAGTGGTCGCCTGTTCGGCAGCTACCTGCTCAGGAACTGGTTGGGCGGCTCCGGAGAGCGGCCTCCTCATTAGCTCTCCTCAATTGCTCCATCCGTTGAGCAATTGAGGCCTGAATGGAAGAGGCCAGTTGGTTCTGGAAGGCCATACCTGAATCATATCAAAAGAAAATAAGAATCAGAAGTGCGAAAAAGAAAATAAAGAAAACATGCGAGGAAATGCACAAGACAATGGGATTACCCATGTCAGGTGTCCAGGGGTGGCTAACGCGAAGACCGAAAAAAGAAAGTGCGCAGTTGTCGAGACAGAGTGTGGGCAGAAGTGAATGTTCGGGCCCAAAATAGCACTGGCGTCGAGAATCAATTTTCATTCGTCAGGTGTTAGTCTAGGCCCATAAACGAATTGCCTAGAGTTTAATTTGGACGGAATAGGAATTACCAGAGCCCCCAGACCTAGCGGATGAATGACTACAAAATAGTCCTCATACCAGGACTTATCGACACTCGCGTATTCTTCATAGAAGGAGGCGGTAAAATAGGGATGAAAGTATATGAAGCCAGACCTAATTTTGGCTGTGTGGCTTTTAAAGAAAAGGGTAGATGTATCGTCTACCCCGAACATGAACATAACCATGTGGAAAAGGGCAGCCTTGCGAATAGCCGCCTGGTTTAGACGGTTCAAAGGAACCCTAAACAATTCAGAAATATGAATAAAAAAGGGGGATATAGGGAAATGAAGGCCGGCAAGAATCTGATTTTCCAAAAAACTACTTCCGGAAGGACGATGGTATGGTGTTTCTCGGAACTCCGTGCACGACGAAAAACAAAATCGCCGGTGCCCCCTATTTGATTTTCCAGTTCCCCTAATTTAGTGTTACCCATCTTAGACTTGTTAAAATCATCAAGTTCTGGAACTCCCATTGTTAAAGTGAAATTAAAGTTCTCACAATCACAAGAAAATAATCGGGCAAAGTACCTGAACCTTTTTGAAAAGGGGAAAGTCGGAACTGAGTAAGAAAGGAGGATAAAACTCGGTGGGAATTCGGAAAGTCTGAGAATCGTACAAGCAAGGAAGAAGACGGTAAAAATTCAAATGAACTGATAAGTGGCCTATTTATAAGGAGAGTGTTGACACGTGTCAGCATCGGCAAAAGGCTGATGGAGAAACCGCTCCATCCAACGGTCCAGATCGAATCAAGTTTTCACGATTGGACGCGACGCTTGGGAAGTAGTGAAAAGCTGAAAAAGGTGAGTGACACGCATTTAATGCAGGCAGAAAATAAATAATAAAATCCCGGAAATTTAGCAGAAGTACAGTAGGGAAAAGACCAAGCGTCATAACGTCAGAAGTTACGCAACGAACTTCTGGACCTGGGGGGGAGCAGCTGATAGGGTCTAATATCAGCTCATACCTGCGAGTGACACGTGGCAGTAATAAGAAATCCCACACGTAAAGGTATTTAGGTGTGAACCCCAGATCTGACTATCTGGCCCAGAAGTGATGACTAGATCAGTACGGACCTGCCAAAAGGCCGCTAGGCATCGTTTTCCAGCTCCTTTCCTAATTAACTTTGACCACCTTACGTGTTCCCTTGCTATTGGTTAATAATACGATGAATATGTAGCAGGGCCGGTGCCCCTTGTCGGGTATGCAGTTACAAGGCTACCCTTCATCAATAAACATATTGCCTATCTTATCCCCATAATTAATCTACCATAAATACCCCATGCATTTCTAATGCTAAAGGTAAGTGCTCTCTGCTCTAAGAATTCTATAGTGAAAACCTCAATAATTTACGCTCTCCGGAGTCTTCCACTGACTTGAGCGTCGGCGGAGACCTCCCCTCTTCGGTTTTATTTTGCTGGATACTCTTTAAAGACTGCATACAGAGCCCTCAAACTCAGCACCTTTACGTGCCAGGCCTACAATTCAGAACATCAAAAGGTAAAGGCCTCCGTTAATGGAGAAACCTTCTAAATATTCATAATATTGTTGTTGGTCCCTAACCCAGACCAAACAATACGAAATGTTACGAAAAATTGAACAAAATATATAAAGTTGTTGTGCTACATTGTACAATAACTTTATGTATTATGTGCAACAATTATATATATTTTGTGCAGCAATTAGATATATTTTGTGCAATAATATTCATGTAGCAATAAATTATAACACAAACAGTTAAAACATATAGCACGCTCGAAAATAGATTTGGGTCATTGATCTACAATAATCAACTGCTCAGATTCGTTCTTATTTCCTACGAAAATTAGTATTCCCGCCTGAATCATATCGTATATATAAACTTTAAATAATAATAATAATAATAATAATAATAATAATAATAATAATAATAATAATAATAATAATAATAATGATGATGAAGAAGTTGGTGATTTAATTGGCAAACATTAAAATAAGATAAAGTTTGAGTTAAGAGTTGAAACAACGTAGATATAAATATAAAAATATTTAGTGAGAGGTAGTGACTGACACTTCCAAAAACTTATCCTGATCCCTCTTCAGCTTTCTTTGCTACCACATGTCTTGTTTTTTGAAATCTCTATCATTTTGAAGTTGACATATCTATAGGGACCAATATTAATGAAGAAATACACAACATTTATGTGTATATTATATTATATTTATATGTATGTGTGTGTGTGTGAATTAATTGAATAGATAAATTTTGCAAGCTCCAATTGATTTGGAGAGAGGTTTTGAATAAAAAGGTGGAATCTAAAGCAGGCAAATGAAGAAAAGCAAATGAAGAGGTAGAAGGAGAAGAGAGGAACAGATCCTCTCACGTGCCAAATCCTACTTGTCTTGTCCCCATACTTGCATACTTATATGCTCTCTTATCCCAAATCTCATTCCATCTATATATTCCTCTTTCTCTCTACCAATATCAATATATCTGCCACTACTAGCTAATACTGCTTCAATTCCTCACACAGACTCAATTAATCAGGCCATATGATATAGTATATTTCATCATGAGTTCCATTTCCAGGTTTACTTTCTCATTCTTTCCTGCTTCTTTTTTTAATTGGAGTTTTGTCCATATTAGAGCGGTTTTAATTAATTATATCTACTACAAAAAATCAGGTGTAACAGAGACGTGATGGAACTAACATGGGAAAACGGACAGCTGGGGATGCATGGTCTGGAATTAAAGCCATGGGGCGGAGCTGAAGGCGGACCGGCTGACCATACCCTAGAATCCATCGTACACCAAGCGACGACCAATTTAAAATGGGACGAAGAAGGGAGGTCTCGGTCGAGCTCGAGCCGGCCCATGCAGGCAGCTGTGGCGGAGGTGCAAATGCAGAATAGTAGTGGGAAAAGGGTGAGATCCGTGGAGGAGAGCAGGGAACCCGACACCACCATGATCACTTGGAATTCCTTCGATTCTCCCAGGAGTTTCAAGGCTCCCAGGATTCATCACCAAGATCATTCTCTCTATCAAGATTTCTCGGTAACTAACTCATTTCTCTTCTTTTCTTTTCTGTCGGTAGCCACGCTCATAGTGTCAAATGAGCGTGGAGCTCGGCTGTCCATCGAATTATTCTAATCATTCACCATTTAAGGATTAATTAGATCATACCTAGCTACTTAATTAGGGTTTCTAATATTATCCTTCTTTTTTCTTTTTTAAATCTTAGGGTTTTAGATTGTCATTTTTATCTCACCGCTTTTCCAAATTGCAAATAAATCAATCAATCAAGCCTTTTAATTTTATGTAATTGTGTGTGTGTGTTCGTATAACATAACCAAGAAAGTAATTTACAATTAGAATCACTAATTGGACACTCGGTTTGTTGTGGTAAGTGATAGCATGAGCAATGAAAAAGTATCTTTAGAGTGGAACTTTATTATGCAGCATTATTTTTTAAATTCTAATAGGCACAATGATATATCAAGGGTTTGGTAACTAATTTTGCTAATAATTAATATTACTAGTATATACTCTTACGGCTCCGTTCTCTTTGATGGAAAAATTATCATGGGAAAATGAAGGAAAAGAGAACTTTTGCCCTTTAAATTTTTCCCTCTTTTCCATCTCCTTATCTAAAAAAATGAGTTTTACTCTTTCTTCCTCCTCCTTTTCACTCCAATGGAAGGATAATATTTTCACTTCTTGCAAGTCCTTCGATTTGAGTGAAAATAAGGAGGAAGAAAGAGTAAAACTCTTTTTAGATAAGGAGATGGAAAAGAAGGAAAAATTTAAAAGGCAAATGTTCTATTTTCCCTTATTTTTTTATGATAAATTTTCCATTAAAGAGAACGGAACGTTAGTTAAAATGGCATATATATATATATATATATACGTGCAGGGGATGTGGAGAATGGTGGAATAAACAGGAGCCCGAGCGCGTACCTGTTCAACCCTGCCGACGAAAGGAGCAGATATCCAACCAACGTCGACACACAAATGACTCTTGTCAAATTTGTAGACAAAAGCAGCGGGAAAAGCAGCGGCGCCTTCAGCTGGTTTGCGACGCATGGAACCTCCATGAGCAAGGACAACAAGCTCATCAGCGGCGACAACAAAGGCGCCGCCGCTAGATTCTTCGAGGACTGGTTCACTTCCACTGCCACCAATTCTTCGAGTTCCAGCCATAGTAGAAGGCTCAAGGCTTCGCGTAAGTGGAATTAGAGGTGTCAATAGGTGGGTTTTACACGGACCCGGACCGGAACTGTTCATTACCCAATTACTTAAAAAGTTCCGGTTCCCGTTCCTGACCAGAACCGCTCAGACCCAGAACCTAATCGGTCCAGAACCGGCCAGGACCTCTTGTTTCGGTTCCTGTCCGACCCGGACTGTCAATTTTTTTTTTTTTAAAAGTTATTACTATCATTATTATTTTTAAATCTCCCACACTCTTTCCTATACGGGTATATTAGCCAAATTATCTATATCCAAATTATGTGAGTTATCTCCTTAGTACATACATATACTGATATACATACATACATATGATACAGTATATCCCAAATCCCAAAAAATCAATAGTGTAAGTTGAGCGGTTCCGGATCCGGACCGGAACCGACCGTTGCCTTACGGTCCGGACCGAAACCGGACCAGAAACTGATGACCGTAAGGTTAAAGGCGGTTCTGGATCCGGAACCGTAGAAAATCCAATGGTTCCGGTCCGGGTAAAAACCGCCCGTTGACACCCCTAAGTGGAATCCAAAAACTGGAGCGGGTTGTTTTGGAAGGATGAAAAATGTGTAATTATTTCCCTTGTATTGTGAAGCAGCGAGGGGTGCATTGAGAGTGAAGGCGACGGGAGGGCAGGAGTGCTCGAAGACGGCTAGCCAGAGTGCGAAGGTGAGGAAGAACGAGGGATCTCGATTTGTGGGGGCGTTTTGTCAATCAAATGTTGGAGATGTGAGCCCTAATGTGTTGGGAGCTTTCTGCTTAGACAGCGGAAAGCCCTGCGACTTTAACCACTCTTCCTGCCATGGCAACGATCTGCTCTGTGTTGGCCGTGGTCCAGGGTAAATCTAATTAATAATTTAGCTAAAGAAAACTATTTAATATATGCATAATTCGAAATAAAGTTGTTTGATGCGGCAGATATCCGGATGAGATACTGAGCACAAAGATAATAGGCGAGAGGCAATTTGAGAAAGCTGTGGATCTGTTCACGTCTGCGGAAGATGAAGTCGCCGGAAAGATTGATTACCGGCAAAGTTACCTGAATATTACGGATATGGAAGTTGTGTTGGATGATAACAAGGTGGTGAAGACATGCCCTGCTGCGTTGGGGCCCGGTTTCGCCGCCGGGACTACTGACGGCCCAGGCGTTTTTGGTTTTCAGCAAGGTGATACTCAGGTAATCATTGTTTATTGGCAAATATTTGCGTTAGGCCGACCTAACGTAAATGTGCCTCTTGTTTATTTATGTTTGTCTTTGGACATCCGGGATTGTATGAATATGATTGAGTTGTACAGATTAATGAATTCTGGAAGAAAGTGAGGGATGCTATACGAGAACCTAGTGAATATCAAGTCGAATGTCAGATGCCCAAGGCAGTCCTTCTCGACACAGGAGAGATGTTTTGGCCTTATGCTTGGGCGGTAACACCCTTTTCCTTACAACTTTGTTATTTCAAAATAGTTTCATCCTCTAAAATGATTAAAATGGCAAAATGAGTTCAATTCTTTGAATATATGTATGGCAGCCAGCAGTTGTGCCCATCCAAATTTTGAGGTTGGGGAAATTGGTGTTACTGTCTGTACCAGGAGGTGTGATCTATCATTCTACTCTTGTTAATTTATGGCCTGTTTTAGATATACCCATGATTGAGTAGTGTTAATGTATTAACAGAGTTCACGACGATGGCTGGCAGAAGACTGCGGGAGGCGGTTAAGGAGACGCTGATCAAGAACGGAGGCGGGGAGTTCGACAACGCCACTCAAGTTGTCATAGCCGGTTTAACGAACACGTATTCGCAGTATATAGCTACGTTTGAGGAGTACAAACAGCAGCGCTACGAGGTCAGGCACAATCCAAATTTTCTCACCATACTATTCGGAAAATTGACATTCTGTTTTTTTTCATCTATATAAACTAATAACTTACCCTGCAGGCTGCATCAACACTCTACGGCCCTCACACGCTGTCGGCTTACATCCAAGAATTCAAGAAGCTAGCGCAAGCGTTGGCACAAGGCGACAACAACGTCGTGATAGGTCCATCGCCTCCTGATCTCTTCTCAGTGCAATTGAGCCTCTTGCCAGATCCCACCGGGGACTCTCCTCCATCGGGGGTAAAGTTTGGCGATATCAAACACGACACGAGAAGTGACATTCTCAGGGCAGGGGACAGGGTGAATGCTACATTTTGGAGTGCAAACCCGAGATATGATCTGCTGACTGAAGGCACTTTTGCGGTTGTGGAAATGCAGCAGCAGAGTGATGAATGGGTATCTGTTTATGATGATGATGATTTTTGCGCTTTTTTCAAGTGGGAGGGCCCGTTGTATAGCTCGAGTGGCACGTATGGGCTGGCGACGATAGAGTGGGAGGTGCCCAAGGAGGCTAGGACGGGGGTCTATAGATTGAGACATTACGGGTCGTTTAAGACCACTCAAGACTCCCCCGTGAAGTACTTCACGGGGGCGTCCTCTGGATTTACTGTTGCGAATTAGTATCCAGTCTTTACAGCAATTTCTAGTCATGTAATGAATAAAAAGAAGTTGCAATTTGTTGGAATCGATCGAGCAACAAATTAGGGGGATATATTGCCTCGATTTCCTTTGTTGTTATGTTGCATCTTTATGTTTGATTCCATCAATACAAATTGTGTAATTCTTATTTCTTTAATTTACGGCCCATCACTTCGTATGATTTGGATCTATATACATTGATAGTTTTGTTACTATAACTTTTTACGATTAATTTTTTTGTAAATTTTACTTAGTTGTGCATTGTTTTAAATGAGATTTGTAGCAAAGAAGAAAGGTAATAAACAATAATAAAGGTAATGAGATATAGTCGGTTGCTAAGAATGATTTTCCCAGTTGGATTCAGTACTAGTGGTAGTCAAATTGCATTCATCACTTCATCTTTACTTGGTCACGCGAAGCCCCCAATTAATCATGACGGTTAAAACTATGATGTAAGTACTTTCCTTTGAGTCAGTTTTGATAATCTTCCGACTGACTCCAACATTTATGTTATATTTAACTACTAAATTTATTATTTTAATAATAAAAATGTATTATGATAAAAATCACTTGAATGAACTTTTACCACTTGCAGAAGGTTGATAAAAATTATTTTACTTTAATCCTCAATTCTGTGTTTTTTTTTTTTTAAAATTCTATTCGCTTATATACAAATTTTGACGTACAAAGAATATTATCAGAGAACAAGGGAAGATTATATTATGTAGTGAGATGAGTATTTGTTATGTTTAATCATCTGGCTCAAAAATGGTTAAAAGTAAATTATTAACAATAATTCCTTTGACAGTGAAAAGCATAATGAATGCAAATTATGCTTAATGATTACAACCAACATCAAGCGAATAGGCCAAAAAAGCCTTCAAATTCACCCCGAGAGCATCAGAGTAGTGAGCTACAGCTAAAAATCAAAATGTACTTTTTAATACATACATATATATATATATGTAGAGTTTTATTACTTAAAAAAAATATATGTAGAGTTTTATCGGCTGATTGTCGAATTTAACACAATTTTTCACTGAATTTGTAATTACAACTTACAGTAAAAAAAATTAATTCTAAAAAAAGGTAAAGTTTTTTAATATACAAAGTTTTATTCGAGGACGTTATTATTTTCGTGAAACTAGATATATTAATTAGGAAAATTTTAATTGATAGTGCCACACTTTTTAATCAAGTTTAATTTCATTTTTTAAGTTGTATTAGCGGTGGAGGTGGTCTTAACTCATGTGAGGAGGTAATTTTTTTTTTCAAGATATAATCCGGCCGTTAAATAGATTTGACCTAAAAGTACATTATATTCGGTAGGTTTCGGTGTCACTAAAAAGATAAATTAAAATAAAAAATTTCCATGCTTTCTCATAAAATGTTTCAATGGTAGTAGACCTTCCATTCCATAAATAAAGAGAAGAAATCTCACATCTACAGTTAATTAACCTTCCAAAAAATCAGAAGCGAAGCGAGCAATTAAAGGAATTCGAGCATTTGATGAAAAAATGAACAAAATCTGTATATCCAAGTGTGTGAGCGACGCGAGAATTCCAGTGAGGGCGAGTTACGGGAACCTCTACAAGTGGCCGGAATCCGACGCGGAGTTCATGAAGTCCGCCGGCATGCACGGCGGAGCTCGCCCCCGGAGTAGCAGCAGGGTGGCGGAGAGCATCTCATGCAGGCAAATCTATCTTCGCAGCTACAAATTTTCGAGAAAGGAGAGTGTTACCATCAAGTGCTTCGGGAAGGTGAGGAGCATCGGGAGGCGTCGCCGCCGCCGTCTCGCCGGAAGAGTAAAGGACTTTTCGCGCGCGGCCTTGTTTGCCATTTTCCGGCGTTTGCTCTTCTGTGCTTCTACTGTCGACGTTGTTGATGCTACTGTTTAGGTATCTTAATTCGTTTGTGTATCTTTTAGGTTTGTTTTTCTTCGATTTTCCTTTATTAATTGCTTAGATTTTTGGATCTATGTGATCTTATTTATAAAGGTGTTGTTAAAATGTGGAGTCAAAATTTCAATTTTTCCTTGTTGATCGAGTGTTGACAATCGAAAAATGGAAAACACAGCAAACTTAAGAATATATAATACTCTTTTCATTCACGAAAAGTTCATCTAAATTCTAGTGGTAGCAATTCTAATAGAAACTAAGTAGTAAATAGTTGTTTGATTTTGATAAAGATCACACATTTATTGATAGTGGTATTTTTTTTATTTAATAATCTATCTGGGGTTTTATTCAATGACAATTTTCTGTAAATATAAGATCAAATGAAGGGTGTAATGATAATATATATATGGTGGTGTCATTTCTATACTACGCTTCCAACCATAAACCAACTTTCCAGTTTCCAAGTGCCACATCAATTTTTGAAAATCCATCTATTTTTCTCTCCCTCGTCCCATTCAACAATAATAGATTTATAACTTTTTGAAGATTCCACTATAATACAATAAAAACTATACGAAGGAAAACAAAAGAAAAGGAAAAAGAAAAAACAAAATATGCAGCAGTGAGTTGAGGAAAATATAAAAGTGCGGCGGTAGGTCCCATGAGAAACTAGTTTCTCTGCGGAAACTGGTTTCTCAATTTTTTCGAAAACTAGTTTCTCCAATGGCGTTTCGAAATTATGAAACTAATTTTTTGATGCCTTTAGGGGCACCCTAAACATTTTTATGAATATTTCAGAAAGAAAATTTTGATAAACTTGTGAATGAAGAGAGTAATAAAAATCTCACGGTACACATAGTGAAAGTATCTTAAAGTATAGCAATATTTTACGAATGAGTTTGTTGATGTGCCGAATAAGACACCACACACCAAAGATTAAATGAAGAGATATTTGAGAAGCAAAAAAAAAAAAATGGTGATTCAACTCAATTCACGTTGAATACATCACCGACAGTCCAATTCCACTTTGTTTGCCCCTTAAATTTGGTTTCACCCACAACTTACCTCGACCTTTTTAACTTTTCGACTTTGAACTTTCTTACCTTTGATTTTTTGAAACAGAAGGATATCATTGTATATATTCTCACATTCAAGTGCTTTTGTAAAGATAAAATAGTTTTTATTATGAAAACAAGCATGGCATATAGATAATACGTACCCTCCATAGAGAACGGGAGTTCTTCCCAAACATATTGCCGATGGGATCCTCTGTCCCATAATCTTCTGTGTGCCATCGTGTTTCACTACAAATTTCAATATTTTTAATATTATTTATTACTCCGTATAAAATAAAATTTTATTATGTCATAATACAACATTATTAATATTTATAACGAAAAATTAGAATTTTAAAAAATTATATACCATGATAGTTGCAGTCTCAGTTCATTCCTGGAAGGTACTCAATTGTACAAGAATTCTCTATCAATTCAACTTCATACCTGTTTGGTCTGGCTTAGGGACCAACAACGATAAATGATATTTAGGGAATCAGCTCGCTAGCACAGTCTTTTACCTTTCCGGGAATAGTTCGTAGGCTCGACGCGTTGAAGCGGTGAGATGAAGTCTTCCAGAAATCGATCTGCAAAACAGAACCGGAGAGGGGGGGTTCTCCGGGGAGAGACTCCGACGCTCAAGTCAGTAAAGACTCCGAAAAGCGTTGTGCAGTAAAGGGGTGCTAGCTTAGAGAGATTGTAAAGCTTTTTTTAGTATTCAGGAATACTTACCTTGCGGTGTAAGATATAGGGGGTATTTATAGTAGAGGGATTACAAGGACAT
>JAYJMF010000044.1:3925616-3949714 GCA_036873715.1 Salvia sclarea | reverse complement strand
TGAAATATTCCTCATTTTACTTTTCAATAAATTTTCTTCTCATTTTTGAAAAATATTCAACTAAATATTTCTACATATCCTTTCCATTATTCTTTCCAAATAATTTTTCCAAAACTTCCACAAATTTTCGTAATTAAAAGTTAGTTGTCAAGAATTAAGTTAGTCACGACTTAATTACTTAGTTAAGGATGTAATTAAGTAGTCGGGTCGTGACACATTTTCATCATGGAGATTCAGTTTATTTAATTGATTTCCTTGGTTTCTTCTTTCTTGCACATAAATTAAGAATTTAAAAATTTTAAGAAATTGAACCATTGGATAGTGATTATTTGGATATAGTTGCAAAATAAAATTATTATATATGGAAGTAGGGCACATTAATCGCTGATTAATGTGTGTCATCAAAAGGATTTCCTTTTTTGTCCATAGTTTATGCATACATATTAATTGGAGCAGAACACCTTTGATCAGTCTGTTTCTAGACATGATCAACTTTCTCTGTGTAAGCCCTCAACTTGTTATGAGCAAGTATTGCATGTTTAAATTGGACGGTGAAGCAATATCTTTTGCAATATGCAGAAATATGGACTTAAATATGAAGATTTTATATATTTTTAATACTCGAATAGTTGCTGCTATTTCAGTGGCACAAACGTGGCATGGAAGTGATAGTCCCAAGAACATGTCAAATGGGAAATAATAAATTATGTATAGCTTTTATCTTCTATTCGTTTTTTCCGTCACTCATACGATTTTGACTACAAGTTAGATGTGCTGAGTTTTTTAAAGCAAAATACTAATTAATGCTCACTTGTCCTTATTATTATTCTTTTTAGAAAATAAATCAATTAAGCTTCATTATAGATAGTACTCCAGTATAGAAATAGACATGATGTAGAGCATGGAACTTGATATTCTTTAATGTATCTGTGTTTTGAACAAATATGATATAGTATTATTTTGAGTAGCAAATTCTTTAATTTTATGCTTAATCCCTAATAGATGTTGCAAGAAGAGATTTTGTTACTACTCCTGCTAATGCATACGATGGTAATTAATGGTTTCGTTAGAACATCGATCCAGTTAGTTTTGCTCATGAACTCTTTGTAAGAAATTTAAGAGCCAAATCAGTTTCTGAAATTAATTATGATGATGTGAACTAATCCAATTTTTAGGCTATTGAGTTAATTTGGGGCCATATAAGGGCAATACAGAACTTTACAAATATTTTTTTATTTTTAATTTAAATAGGAGGCTATAGTGAGTAAGCTCTTGTGAATAGAATTCCCCCTCATGTCTATATCCGTTGATAGAAGAAGATGGAGATGTTGGGCTCAAACGGGCTTTAATAATTTTTGGGCCCAAAGAAGATAATAGTACTAAGTTATTAACTTCGTTTTCTTCATTTTATTTATTAAAATCTTACAAGGCACGATATATTACTAAATAGAAACATCAAGTTTGAACCCGACTAGCGCCTTTAGATGTCTTAGTCTGAAACAATTGATTTTTTAATTTAGTTTTATATACAGACTGTGATTGCACATGATTGTACCCAGTAGTATACATCGAATATAGAAGTTGCGGGTAAAAAAAAAAATATAGTATTGTCATTTGTGTGTTTGTGTGGTCTAGCGATAAATTAGTTAATTTTTGTGTAAAAAAAAAAAATCAAATTTGCATCCACATGCAATCTTTGGAAATATTTATTTATCCCCAAAACGAATAGAGCCATTTGCAGCATTAATTTTAAGACATTATTACGTTTACCTCAAAGGTGTAAATTTGTAAATACTCCCTTAAACAATTTGCATCACTAGTTATATATATGCATATTTTGATAATTAGATGAAATTAGAAGTACTTGGAATAACCGTTGGTTTAGCGTGTGAATAAAGGCCATTTTACAACATTGAATTAATTTTATAATTTCTCTCTACACCTTGTGGTCTGGTGTTGGACCTGTTGGTTCCAACAAAATTTGCCGGTTGTCGCTAGTTGATTAGTTTCTTTCCAAAAAAAAAATTAGAGCCGCATCACTCTAATTATGGATTGACAAATCATAATTTTGGAATAATTGAATCCTAATTAAAAATCCATTTAATTCTTAATTATCTATAAGCTTGCGGACGTTCACACCCAAGTTTTTGTAGAAAATAAAAGATGAGAAACTAAAGACTTCAAATTAGATGTTAAAGTTAAGTTTGGTCTATTCGCCGAAAGTACTAACTCTCACAACTATGGTTAGAAGAAAATGATAAGAATTTAGGTAGAAAAGGTAGCAGCATTGTATTTGGCTAGGTTGGATTTATAAAGCAAGAAAAAAAAAACACATAGTGGTGAAAGGGATCTGATACCATAGTTTTCTGGACCATTTATTAGATGGCCAACTCTAACAAAGAAAAAATCAACATCATTTCATTTGTTTCCCAAGCAGAATATGTTCCAAAAGCATCTCACACACTTCAAATTATTCTCACCAAATAACTTTGCTTTTTGCTCCACAAAAAGACGCCCAATACATTTGAAAAACCAAGCACTCGTAATTTAATTTCAATTATTATAAGTTATTAAAGATTAATTCAAGTTGTCGTCTGACGGCACACTGGAGTTTTTGCATCGAAACAAAATTACGGCCCTAATTTTTGAAGTAACCGTGGGAAATAGTAAGCGGTGAAAAACAACTTTTAATAATGTTTGTAATAGGCTAAAAGATCTAAATATTTGCACTTTGATTCAATTTGTTCCTATTTTCAATTCCTTTTATTTCGGTCGATTCATAAATTTGGTCAAAATTAAGCGACCAAGTAATACCTCTTGCTTCCGTATCTTATTTTGACTAAATTTTTCGCCTTTATATAATAAACGTGTAGTGAAGGGTGCACATCAATCAATTTTGAATGGAGGAACATGGTAAAGATTTTACACGTTGTTACTAATATCATTTACAAATTGACAAAGTAAATTTGGGAATTGTAATTTTCGAGTTCCTTATTTTTATTGAAATAAGGTACGAAACGAATATGAACCCTTCAACTTCAAATTTGACTGGAGATGATTTTCGACCATATTATGAAACTTGATACAAGTTAATTATACAACAAATTTTGTGCATTAATTTTGAAATGGCTCCACAACCATTTCACACACAAACATCATATTTCCACATGATTTCTGCCGTAAATATTATACTACATAAATAAACAAATCCAAGATTGCAGGGCATTAAGGTAGCCCACCAAACTTACAATCTTAACTGTTGTTATTTGTCTTGTATCTATTTAATTAATCAATTGTTGGCCTCTCTATAGGGGTGTTGGCAGCAAAGCCCTCCAATATGGAGGGGTTTGGCAAAAAAATAATATTATTTTATTAAAATATTGCAGAGCCCGCATTGAAGCCCGTCATGTTGGAGGGCTTAGCTTCATTTTATTTTTATTTTTAATAACTAATCATTTAAATTAAAACTATGCAATTAATTAAATAAATAAATTGTACTGAATATTTGAAAAATTACAATATAATTTTTCGAAAAAAAAAATTAACGGTTTACACTCTAAAAAAGATTTAGAGTGTAAAAAAATTAAAGGATTGGTGTAGAATTGAAGAAGAGTTGGAGGATTGGTGTATAAAATGAATTATTAAGTGGTATTTATAGTGTTTAGAAATTTTAAAAAAAAAAATAAAGGAAAAAAAAAACGGTGACCAATTACAGACCGCCACGTGGCGGGCGCCCAGGTGGTGTTGGTGGTCGCTACCGTGATCGCGACCGTGCACCCGCGGCGGGCGGCAGCGGTGTAGACCGCGGCAGCGCCCGCCCAGCTGGGGTCACTCTAAGGATTAATTTCATATACTCCCTTCATCCCTGAAAAGTGTGCAGGTTTTTCCTTTTTCGTTCGTCCCTGAAAAGTCTGCAGACCCATTTTTGGCCAAAAAAAAATAATCAATTTCTATCCTCATTATTTCAACTTCACTTTATAACTATTTTACATCACTTTATCACTTAAAAAGTGGGACTATTTCTCCATTCAAACCACTTTATCACTATTTTGCATTAAAACTTGTGTCACTCCCTCTCTTACACACTTTTAAGAGACGGAGGGAGTACTTTTTTTGTCAGGCCTGTAGCTGTATGTCTTCAATATTAATAAGCAGTAAAAACAATTATTGGATTGAGTTAAATTTTCGTGGTAAGGTGTAAATTTTACTACAATGTCAAAAAAAGGACACACACTATCCTGGTTCTTTCCCTGGTAATATACACTGTTTAATTCTGCTCATCTGCAGAAAATGTTGTTGTTGTTTTATTCAATATATATAATATATGCACGCTGCCCCGCACACGCACAGACACAGCCCTCAGTTTTCACAGCCCTATTGCACATGAGCGGAGCGGTGTCAAAGATGAGTTTTCACAACATAAGATATTAATTAATAAAATACTATAGTCTAATGAAGGCACATTTACGTTACACCCGATCCAATTAATTAATACATAAATAATGAGACCGGCAACAATAATAGGGGGCGGCAAACAACAAACGGCTCCGTCTCCGGCTTCGATAATTAATGTATAGATAATGAGACCGGCAACAATTATGCTTTTACGGCTCGCTCCGGATTCGCCTTTGGCTCCCCCTCGCTCGACTCATTGCTTAGAATAGGAGCGGCAAACAATTGGCCCAACATTAGGCCGGCCTAACGCAAATATTTGTCCTAATGGAGTATTTGAGTGTGTTTGTATTAGGTTAGTTAGGATGAGGATAAAAGGTTGAGGAGAGTAGGAATCTACAAAGCCTCTTTTTTGAGAAGCAAATCCGATTCCCTTAAGCACTATGAAAGGAATAGATATATTGTGGCCATGGCAAGCAGCAAGCGCCAGCATGGAACCATCAGGCAGCAGCAGCCCGGCCATCGACCGCTACAACCCAATCATCAGAGACTCCCGGAGATGCAATCCGCCTCCGCCTCCGCCGCCGCCGCCGCCGTCCATCCCCAAACCCCACCGTAACCGCCACAAGAAAATTGATGAGAACTCGAAGAAGATAGTCACGAGGAAGAGCTGGAGCTGCACCAAGCCAGGCGAGTTCATCAGCCCCCCGGGCTCCACCAGGTACTTGTTGAGCGGGAAGGAGCTGCTCACCGCTTTGGAGCCTCCGCCTCCGCCACCGCCGCTCACCTCCAAAGATGAAAACAGTGATCAATCATGCAATCAAAAACCGGTCTCCCCTGCACCGGATCAGGTCCATTTTCTTCTATACCATCCAATTCACAGATGAATTAATTAAGAGCTGAAGCTGAGAGTGATTTTGATGTTTGCAGGTGGTGGTTCTGAGAGTGTCGTTGCACTGCAGAGGCTGCGAGAGGAAAATGAGGAAACATATTTCTAGAATGGAAGGAGTGAGGTCGTTCAACATAGATTTTGCGGCGAAGAAGGTGACGGTGGCCGGAAGGGTTACGCCGTTGGAGGTGCTGTCGAGCATATCCAAGGTCAAAAATGCGCAGCTATGGCCTCCAACCATTTCCTCCCAGTTCAAAGGAGGGGCTTTTCTTGGAGTAGCCTAGCTATGGCATTCACTACTCTTCCTTGTAAATTCATCATTGCACTTTCTCTTTTCACCAACCATGTTTTGGATTCAAACCTCATATGCTTATCTTATGGTTATGCTCTCTTTAATTCTTTGTATCCTCTGCTTCAGTTACCACTCAATACTTCCCACTTTTTAAATTATAAATTAATACACATAAATTCTCTCCATTCAATGTTTTAATTAATTTTTCACAGTATGATGCTAAACCGAGTAAAACGTAAGAGTGAACTAATTTTAAAATTATTACAGATAAAATTTAGCCATTAATATAAGTATAAAAAAGGATAAAGCTTAACCTCTCTTACTATTTTACCCTTGCAACTTATTGTTCCCAATATTGAAAATCAAAATCGGCGCGGCACAGGCACTGTAACCGCTGTAATTCATCTCATTCCTTCGTCGTGAATCACCATTTGTTTAAATTAAGTTATTATTACTTTCCCTAAAAAAAAAAAAAAAAAATTAATAATTTTTAATCTATATTCTAATAACGCCTTTCGGTCCTCGTCTAAAGAAGGATTTCCAATTTTCACGAGTTTGTGCATCATCTGTTATGTCAACTACTTACTCGATTTATGATTTTACACATTCTTTACAATACAATTTGTACACATCTAGCAAGTATATCGAAATAAAATTTACTATATATGATGCTTTCGTTTTTACACAAATTGTTACTACAGTATTATGTTTATATTGGAAGCCCAAGTCAACTCAATAGATAGCCAAAAAATTAAAACGAAATAATTGTGAAAAAAATTCCGACCTACCGGATTCGAACCAGTGACCTAAGGATTTCAGCAACAAACTACACTCCTCCGCTCTACCAACTGAGCTAAGGTCGGATACATAAATTTATCACACTATTTTATATAAGGATAATATATAGTGCGACTGAATTTATCCTTTTGTTTCATATATTAGATAATTTAGATTGGTACTTTAAAGTTTTTTCTGTTGGCAAAGATAATTATATATTGTTGCGTTGATAAGTGCTATATATATATATATATGATCTACATATATATGGGCAACAAAGACCTAACCATGGTTCGTGTGATTCAACTTTCATTACCTTTTTTCATGAAATGTCAAATGCAGTTATTAATCCTTGAAAATTCTAAATGTAATGTTTTCTTTTGCAGACATTTCAGAGAAGCGCGGATCTAAGAAGTGATTCAAAATTCAATACGCCAAACTGCATTTCTTTTAGTCCTTTTGCTCAAAATTTTACTGTGATATTCTCCTTAATGCGGATAAAAACAATAAATTAAACATTTAAACAAAACAACATCAAGAAAATATCTTTAACAAAAGATTAAAAAATCCGACCTGCCGGATTCGAACCAGCGACCTAAGGATAACAGCAAACACACTACAGTCCTCCGCTCTACCAACTGAGCTAAGGTCGGATTGTGAGATAGGTTTTGATTGTTTTCATTCTAAACTATGTTTCTCCCCTTTTAGTTCATCCCATCGGCAATTTCTGAATCCGCAAATGCATACTACAAAAATGGCATGTCCCATCTACAATTTATTTGTTTGAAGTTGATAATCGTAATGTAAACTTACGTAGTTGTTACTTGTTTATGCTTTTGGACATGCATACATACTACTAGCTCGATACAATACCAATCTATTAATATTGAGACAGTTGGTGCACTACATGTAGGCCCCTAGATCATTTTTTGCCTCGCCTTCATTCTTATGTAAGTTTCAATTCATTATGCGTGAGACAGAAATGAGAGTAAGGAGATATAGTCGCGCGCTAAGTAATTATGTAAAGATTATATTTATAACTTGTGGTAGTTAATAGTCATTGAGATAGGTCAATGTATTACCGAGAGTATAATGTGACTACTATATATTGTTCATGACAATTACTCGCTTATATGGATCTAGGAAGTATATGTGATCTCGCTTATACCGAGAGTATAATGTAACAATAGCTAGTGGATCTAGCAAGTATTAGAGGGGATTTGAGCTCAAATCGGTTTCGTGTATATTTTTTATGACTATTTTGTCCCAAAATATTTAATCTTTTGACTACCCTTTTATTCATAAAAGTGTACATCATTTTTTACTTGAGTACACCAACAAATACGACTACAGTACTTTTTCCACACAAAAAATTAAAAAAATATATATATATATCCTCGAACTTCATTGATTTTAAGAAATATTATGAGTACAAAATAGGGTTTGAGTACCTACATTATCAGTTTATCACCGGCCCGTATAATTTGTGGTACATGTTATCTGTTTCTGTTGAGTAAAATTGGGGAACAAGGAAAATCATTAATATTTTGTTCAATTCTGTTAAGAAAAATTAAAAGTGGAAGATACGAAATTAGTTACGTTGTCAAATGTATATATGCAAATTAAAGTATTACTTATTTAAAAAAAATGAAAAGAAGTGAATATTGTAAAAATTTTAAAATATAATATAACATAAATAAAAGTTGAGTTTAGTATGAACGCGCGGGGTTTAGTTTATGAGGAGATCCCGAATATGAAGAAGAAGGTTGTTAGTATTTGTTTTCTTGAGAAAAAGAAAGGTTGTTATTTGTTAATAAGAGATCTTTACCGGATTTCTCTTGTAAATAAGTTGAAACTGAATCTCCACTGAAATCGGCAGCATCCATTTTAAAAGAAGTTCATCTCGTTTCAAGCCCATTTCTCACCAAATTGAAAGTAATCCGATCCAAGCATGAAACAAACCAGCCAAGACGACGAAGAGCTCCTCAACTTAATCTCCGACCAGAACTACCTGGACCTCTCCCTCTCCACGACCTCGCCGGCTCCCCCGGCGCGGCGGCGGAGCCAGACCCCAGGGAAGCCGGCTCGGATCGCGCCGCCGTACCCGTGGGCGACGGACCGGCGGGCGACGGTGCAGAGCATCCAGCAGCTGCAGGCGAAGGGGATCGAGGCGGTGAGCGGGAGCGTGCAGTGCAAGCGCTGCGACAAGCGGTTCGAGGTGGAGTACGACCTGGCGGCCAAGTTCCGGGAGGTGGCCGTGTTCATCAGCAAGCACCGCGAGGAGATGCGGCAGCGCGCGCCCCCGGCGTGGATGAACCCGGTGCTGCCGGACTGCGGGTTCTGCTCGCAGCGGAACTGCGCGAAGCCGGTGGCGTCGAAGAAGAAGAGCATAAATTGGCTGTTTCTGTTTCTGGGGCAGATGGTGGGATGCTGCAAGCTGTCGGAGCTCAAGTACTTCTGCAAGCACACAAAGAAGCATAGGACGGGAGCCAAAGATAGGGTTTTGTATCTCACTTATTTGGAGATTTGTACCCAGCTTGATCCACATCCTACTTTTTACAATTAATCATCTCTTTCTTTCCTTCCCCCCATTAGGACTTAATTACTACTATTATTGTTTTCACCCTTTATTAATTCTCCACTTACCACAAAGTAAGCTTCTCTTTTAGTATCTTGTAAATGTCAATTAATATAGTTTCCATTCCATGCACTAAGCTTATCTATATATTTTGTGAGACAACAAATAATATAAGACAGTATTTGGATTTCAGATGTGCAACAAAACAGGCGTGTGGGAATTGGTGGTGAGCTAAAAGTTATTGATTTTTCAATTTTTGGGTGATCGATGTTGTTGATTCCATAATCATTTTTACAAATTCTCAATATATATATATATAGTTAATTATGTTTGTTCCTTTTTTTAATTGAATGGGTAATACCTAATTAAACTACAAAGCTATTTAGATAAACTGGAAACTTAGTTAAAGTAGAAAGCAATTGGTATATCATAACTTTTGCTTCTTAAATGGTGGTACATACGTTGTTAAAAGTGATTAGTGTTATATATCTTGTGAATATATACTACCTTCTGATTTTATGTAATCGGATTAATACTATTATGAACGTTCTGGATTGGGCTATTGGCATTTGGAGCCCAATAAATAGACTAATTATATTGAAACATGTATTGCTAAGTACGAACTGAAACAAAAGAGCGAGAGAGAAGTGGCCTAATGACTTAACCACTTGTAACTGTAGATTAAATTTGAGACTTATTCTCAATTCTTATACCCAAAGCTTTTCATCTCTACCTAAAAGTTACCGACTATCCTATCCCAGTTCAGTTGAAAAGCTAGCTAAGGTTTAGTTACATATAATCTCAGTTACCAACTCATCTATCAACAATCTCTCGATTTCATTACCTAATATCTCGATTTCTGCTCTAGAATCTGACCATAGCATCTCTCTGTCAAGTTCTCCATCACCATTGCCGCTATAGTCCTGGTTGATCAACCTCTCGAGATCATCTTGAACACCTTGCCACTGCAGAATCGACCCCGACACTTTTGGCCTCACCCAGGGGCAAGCGTCCGCGCGCTCCTGGAAAATCTCCACTACAGCTGAATTTATTCTATCGAAAAGAAACCTCCTTTCCGACCTCAATCCGCATGTTTCATCACTGTATTTCTTCTCCAGCTTGTCGAACAACTTGGGGTCCAGCGGGCTGTTTGAGGAGTGCCACGATGTCCTCAATGTATGAAAGTAGGACTCCTCAAGACCAGACTCTATTAGCACATCAAGAGCATAACAAGTCCTCCAGTTGTCAGCTGCTAAGAAATTGTCCCCTTCGGAAACTACTGGAGATAGTTGCACTTCTTCTTCCTCGATGGGATGAAGAGCCGACGTCTCAGCATACGAGCCTGACTCCAACTTCAGGAGCTTCAGTTGCATTCGGAGTTCTGCACCGGGGGATCAAAAACGAACAATTGAGACAATATCATCATTGTGAAGTCAAGATTCAAGGACAAAACGAACAAAACTTCGAAAGCATAAAGAAATGCTAGTACGGGATCAACCATGGACCACAGAAAAAGCATGCTTTAGTAATAATGCAGACAACTACTGAAGCTAAACTGTCTATAGAGCTAAGTTACGTTGTCCAGACAGCAAGAAGGTTTTTGCTTTCGAAAAAGAGTGGACTAGGACATCCCAGATTTCCTACAAAGAATTATCCTAGTCAAGGCTGGAGGGTAACGATTTCATACCATGAAGTTCAGCACTGACTCTCTCAAAACTTTCAGAAGATTGCATATCTTCGCTGCAAGGGACCTCAAGGACTGAAATTGGACTAGGATGGTCTGCTTCCTTGGAACTTTCAGAAGATTCTGGCTCAGCTCCAAGGCACCGCAAGTGAGGAGATCCTTGATTAGGCAATTCCTTGTGTAGCTCCTGAAAATACAAGGTTGATTAAGTACATACTAAATGATAAGGGACCAAGGGTTCAATTAACTGGGCCAACTCCGATCTTAATTCTTAAATAATCAAACCACTATCTGATGAGCAAGAAGAAATGCACTCATGTCAACCAAGGTGCATCACACAAGGAATAAGTTAGTTATCTACCTTTTAAATATCACAAAGGTATAAAATCACAAAGAACTTTGTAAATGAATTGTGCTGAAGAGCCTCTCTACAAATTAATGTGTAACATGAGAGTACTCACCATCATCAAATAATTAACCATAACATATTCGGAAGTACACTGAAGCAGCGAAATCAGCTTAGTTTGCAGAACACCTTTATCAGTTCTGGTCTCTCCATATTCACTTAAATAATGCAAAGCAGCAGAGAGATACATGACATATGACACTGGTGAACATACTATGTATGCTTGAAGGAAAGACCAGGCTAACCAACTACTCATCAAATAAAGAAGAAATCTTTATAACTCAATTTGAGGAAAGCAAGCAAATATGCACTCTAGCTTGTACAATGTACGCTGTCATATATAATGCCTTAACAATTAACGGAAACAAGAGTAAACAATTAAGAGGAGCTCTCATAAGTAAGCATGCTTCTGCACAACATACAAAAAGCTACAGCCGATAGAGTACAGCAAGCAGGGGCACGTTAAATTCCAAGTAAAAGTGGGAATAACAGATATGAAGCATGCTGTCATAGTTTATCTGTGCTATAGGATGAAGATAAAGACACTTCAGTTCAAGGAAAGTCAAGACCAAACCTGGAGACTAGAATCCTCTTGGTTATGACCTGCAACTTTGTTGCTTGCTATAGTTGAAAGTGACTGCTCTGGAAGAATCTCAGAAGATTTTGAAGACATAGTTGCGCTTCCAGGATCTGAGATCATCATTACATCAACCACAGTGACATCATAATTGTCTTCCTTATGAGCCACTGGAAGCATGGGCTGTTGTTCAGATAAGTCCTTGGTGTTTGGTTCCATCTGAATCTCAAAATTGGCTCCCGACAAGGAGTCTATCTCATTAGCAAATATGAGCTGACAGGGATGAGACGTCTTGCTCCTCAATTTTGAATCTTTAGCTGAATAATTTTCTCTTTGACTCAGATTTCCCTTTATGGCCTTACTTCTACTACGATGTACAGAATCACTATGCATCGGGCTTTTGTCTTCAGCCAACTTATTATGATTTGGGTTTCTTCTGTGGCTTCTCCCTCTCCCACCAGTGGGTGGAGGAAGTGACCTTGACCTAGAGGAATTTCTGCAAATCTCATCCTTCCATCCATCCCTACTGCTAATACCTAAAGGAACATCCAATACAGCAGTTCCATTACTACCAAGTTCTTTACTTGCTCGGCGGGGACTCATCTTAAGATTCGACTGGCATGGCCTAGTTTCCTTATTGGGCAAGGCAAGCATTTCTCCTAATGTGCTGCCCCTACTAATCATTTCCAAATCTTGATATTTGTGGGTCATCTTCCATCTCTCAGACAGTCGCTTCTTTGCTTCTGTATTTACAGGTGACTCACCCAAATGAGAAGATGTATATCTGCACATGCTACTATCATCAAAAGATCTTCTAGAAGAAAATCTAAACACCTCAGATTCACTATCAGAATCACTTTCATTAGCATCGTACGAGCTCTCATCTCCCACATATCCTTTATATGCAGTAGATTTTGCATCTGTGGCCTCATCATAGCCATCTCTCATCCTCATTGTAATTTCCCTGGCTATTTCTCTAGCCTCTTTTGACATGGACTTCGACAATCCTGCATTATGAGATGAATCCTTCCTTCTCCATGACACCGCTTCAGCACTACCAACATTCGAATATTCCTTGAATTTCTTGAAGCTGGGCTGATTACTGTGTGAAAGATCCGGTGATGATAAAGATGTACCAGCATTCTGACTTTTCCCAAGGTTTGGCTTCAAAACAACAATCCTAGTAGGAATAATCTTTTCGTCTTTTGTCTCTTCCACTTGAATCCTTGATGAATTGCGAGCAATATGAGATCTGTGGCGACTGTGCGGTTCAAGCAGAAGACCATCTTCACGTTTCAGGTGAGAAGCAACATGAGGCTTATTAGAGGTATCTCTTTCTGATCTCCATGCTTTGGCTTTGCTTTCGAACTTTTCAGAATTAGATGGCTTTAAGACTGCTATGTGACTGCCAAGAGAATTGCCAGGATCAACTTGCAGATCATGCAAATGCTTCACAAACAAGGAATCTGATTGACCAAGAAATGTTAGCAGTAAGTCCTTGTTGGAGTCCAGCATCTCTAGAGTGTCATTGAGCTCTTTAGAACCTTGAAACTTTTCATCGGTGGAAAGACGCTTTGCATCCATAAATTTCTGCTGAATCAGTTCCATCTCAGGTTTTGTAAGAATTGAGTTTGCACTCCATCTTGAAGAACATCGGCGATTGACGGCATGTGATGCTTCTAAATCCTCATAGACATCCTTGAATTCTTGCTGGTCTATTGGGCTTCTCCGCTTTGATCGGCTATCATATTGTTGGCTACTTCTTTGATTGTTAACTGAAGCGTTTTTCTGTTGGTAGTTCTCCGGGAATTTCTTCTGCTGCCTATGAACATGCCGAGGGGATGGCAGCCCTTCAAGACCCATTAATCTGGCAATAACACTTGGTGATCTTCTCTTTGATTCAACATCTTTTGACATTTCTTCTGCCAGTAACTTCTTCATTGGGATCCCTGTTGTCCTTCCTAAGGTGCTCTGGCCCAGCTCAAGCATGAACTGTACATATCAAAACAAAAATTATCAAATTTTGAAGCTGCTGGAGAATCACAGAACTTTTTTCTCCAAAGGGGGAACCAGTTGAAACATAATATTTCACAAATTGCAAAATTAAATTTTTTAATACAAATAGTAGAAATAGAACTGCATTATCAGTTTTATCACTGACCGTGTCATCCCTGTTGCTCCCATCAATATAAGAATGAGAATCCGAAGACAATCTTGGAACAGTTTTCTGCTTCTGAATTGGCCGTATACCTGGTCAAAAGTTCAAATAGTAATGGTAAACTCCACTGAACATAGATTCATAGAAATCATAATCAGAATATATCTAGCAACAAACTCTAAGATAAAGCAGGGAAAATAATAATTTCAAGACTGCTAATCACCGTGACCGAAATTATGACAAAGAATAGAAGTCGAGTAGGTTTAGCAATAGCACTATATAAACACCTCAATGATTGTAAGGAAATGAACTATTTATCAAAAGGAAAAGTAATATAAAAGTGGCATTATCTACAGATAAATAATCATACCAGGAATTAAGGAGAGCTGTTAGAAAATTGTTCAGGAATGCTTAGAGACCAGCTACAATATTTTAAGGAGTTCATAGAAATTTAGTAATGACCTCTCAAAAGTATTAGGCCTTGCAATTATAACCCATCATAAATAGAAAATTGAAGAGGAACAAAATTATGATAACACCAATAAAGAAAAGTTATGTTCTTCAACAGCCAACAAAACTAGCTTTAGTAAAGCATGAGCAATGCTAAGTATCAATCAATCTCATTTAGCGACTTCACGCTTCACTGGAGCAAGATAAAAGAAGCTAAACATATTGACAGCAAGACCACCTTCTGCCTCCCTCGATATAATTGAATGACGTAAAAATCGTCAGACAACAAAACTAATATTATCATGAGAGTTCAACGCAAGGTAAGCGAAAGACTAAATTAGACTTCAAGTTTTTGCTTAGAAGCTAGAAAGGGAAAGGTCAGCGTCAAAATTGAAAGCTTTTAGCTCCGGAAAAGAGGATTTGCCGTTGCTTAAAAGAAAAAGGATGAAGAACGAAGTAGATAGCCCAACAGCAAATGTAGATTAATCGGACATAGCAATTTTAAATGTCAAATTAAAACTCGTTGTGTAAGATAAATTCCGACCAACAATTAAAGGTGCAAATATCGTTATCCTCTTTTGAGAAGTATTTCAGATTTTCTTGTGAAGGAGTAAAGAAAACGGAAGACTGGGTGGCCGCCAGAGAACTAAACCAAAGAATTTCCAAAAATTGAAATCTCCTGATAAAGAGCAATTAACAAATTTCAGGCTCTAAACATATTTTCATCAGCGGAAGAAGCAAAACGCAATTAGCTGAAAATTGTCCAACAAGCTTAGCATAATTGTGTTGTTAGTCTCGGAGTCTCGAGAAACAGAGATGAGATCAAAGATTACCTTCAATGCCGGAAGCACTTTTGGTTTTCCTGTGTCGAGCTCTGTCCATTTTGCTTTTCAAAATTCAAACTGAGAACACAGCAGCAGCCAAAAGATAAAACAGAAAAGGGAAAATGAAGAATAAATTTGATTTTCAATTACAATAAAGAAGGCCTTTCTCTTTTTCCAAAAAGAAGCCGCGAAATTTCGAGAGAGAGAGAGAAAATCAGATCGGAATTATCGCAGGAAAGCACAACGCCACCTCGATGCCCATCGCCACATACAAGCTAGCCAATGCTCAGCTCATTTCGAACACCAACAGCTGAAAGAGGAGAAAAATCCTCTAAGAGCAGATCCTTTTAGCACATTCTAGAGAGAGAAAGGTTGTGCGCCTATACGCACAATGGCAGCCGCAGCAGAAGGTTGAGGGAATTGTGATAGCAACAAAGCGCTGCGCAATCGAGAGAGAGAGAGGTAAGGGCTAGAAAGAAAAAGTAGTACGTGAATAGATAGAGAGAGAAAACACGGAGAACAAGTGACAGAAAGAGAGAGAGAAGACAGGCGGACATTAATGACGGAAGGGTGTGTGTGTGAAAGGAGTTGCAATTTTGAAATGGAGAGAGAGAGAGAGAGAGAGAGAGAGAATAATTTGAAATACTATAAAAGATTTAGGCTGGAATTTAAGATAGCTTGACACGAGGGGGTATACGGAGACTGCACTATCTGCGAGGGCGGGAGCTATTGGGGCTATGTACACGTGGACGATCATCGATTTGCCACGTAATTTATTTTATTATATGTACTCGCCTCATTATTTGTCAAATTTTTTTACTACTATTGTAAATTTCTATTTTTGTTTATTTGATTTCTTGTATATTGTATTTCGATTTCGGAGTGTGTTATACTTATGTAATCAAATCTGGTGATTCGCTATAATTGTTGGGAAATTTGGGACATCGATTGTAAAATAAAGTAATTTCGTGACAAAATCCAAATCGTAGATTTATAAGAATATAATTTAGTCGTCGTGTCAGTTTTGGAGGACTTTGAATGCTAGAATGAGTATAGTACTCCACTAATCAAATACTATGATTCGTTTATACTCCTCCTTTGTAAAGAATACTTAATTTGACTTAACATCTAGTGTATATATATGGCGATTAGGTTTTTGGTCAAAAATATATAAGAGTAATTAAGTCAATGATTTCTTTTTATGTCGAGTAATGTATACACATATATTCGTTAAATATACATTTACATTTCATTTAGTATAATCTACTAATGAGGGGATGATATGTTCTGCAATATATATTTCTAATCCTATACCATAAGTTCGAAGAAAATATAAAATAAAGTTCGAATAAAATAAAGATATTATTATATTAATATTGAGGATATGATAGTTTACATATATTGATAGTGTACAAGAATAAATATAAAAAGTAAAATATACTATAAATCAATATATATAATCCGAATCGGATTGGTTCGTAATTACTATCTTATCCTGTCATCCATGTACGTTAATTTGTAGATTTGCAAAAGCATCCCAAATGGTCTAACATTCATCAAACATTAAAAATAAATAAAAATCATCAAACATTTATATTCTAAATAATAATTGGTCAGTTTATCCCAAAAGAATTTATTTCACGTCATTTTCACTTATTGTTCAATTTCTTATTCTTCTTCCGTCCGAGGCTTTTCTTTTATAAGATTCCAAATATATGGATATGTTTCCATAAAACAACGAATTTTTATTTCATTTATTAGTATAATCCTATTTAAATTGATTCCCAATAGCTTTAATTCAATAAACGAAGATATATTATAAAATTTGCGTTTATAATATATTTTTTCAATATTTATGATTCACATATAGATTTAATTATCATGAAAATTCCAATTAATCGATATAAATTGGACGGAATAGGTATGACATTAGTGTTTTAAGTGCCGTTGACAGCCTTAGACCGTAGGTGGCATACATATTTTTATCAAATTTGTATCTCTATTCCTTAAAAAATGTGCATATATCTATAATACCTCAAAGTATTTTTGGTTAAGAATGACAACTAGAGGAGTTTCGGCATCTCCAACTCACCCCACAAAAGTGTGGACATGCTGCATACTTTTGAGTTTTATTCAATAAAAATTAATAATATTTTTAATTAATATATACTATATGATTCTCGACATCTCAAATAATACTATACATACTTATGATAAAGTTAACTATAATATATATATATATTATATATATATATCTGCAGCTATACTTTTACTTACTAATACATGTTCATTGATTAATTAGAGATACTTTCATATCCGAGCAAAAAAGAACGGATTGATTTGAAAAGAAATATGACAAATATCTATGATGTAATAACAAATTTATTACTATTGTGAAATTGGAATTCTTACAAATTTCAGAGTATATCAATGAAATCTCTTTTCTATTTCTACTTCTGAGGGTAGTTTAATTAGAAGTTCAATATTTACACAGGTTTTATTTATTTATTTATTTTGATATAAGATCATTAATAATTATTTCGTATTTAATTTTAAAAAAAGTATGATACAATTATCTATCTTTGATACACACATTAATAATTTTATAAGTTGTACGTACAAGTGTACACAGGGGCACCGGGCCGCCCCCCATGGCTTTTTGAAAAAAATATATTATATATGTAATATTATTATTATTTTAAAATATAAAATTTATAGTATTAAGAAATATGTGTTTAATTTTATAATTTTTCGTAAATTTGTAGTATATTTTTCTCTCCCTTTCATGATTTTAAGTCTAAATTTAGTTCTTGTTATTTTTTTAGAAGAAATAATTTTTTGGTAGCTCTGTTTATATTGATAAAATAAATTAATATTCATATGGTTAAGTTTAAGTTAGAATTTATTGTAGACAAATTTGTTGTGAAGATCAAAATTGAGCTTTGTAAAGAAACATTCATAATATTGAAACGTATAATTGCCTTTTATATTAAATTACAGTTTTTAGTTTCTTTTATATAGAGGGAGATTATAAGATATACGTGATATGATTTCCTTTCAACTTTGTAGTTTGTAGATGATGAAACGATTGTTTAAAAAACTTATGTAAGAATATTTTTATATAAAAGCTCATATTTTTAATATATTATTAAAAATATCATGTAAAAGTTTAGCTTTTCAATACATTTTTCAGAATATGGCCCAAAAAATTCGGCTCGAGGGCTACCGGCCCCGAACTCCCGTATATGTTTGCCCCCATAACTAAAAGTCTAGCTACGCCTCTGAGTGTACAATACACCACCATCTAGGTAATTACTTAAAGGCCTTCTTGATCTCTTTAAATTTCAGCGCTTACTATAGCTCAAACTAGTATTTCGACGACCCATTTTTTTTAATTGACGTTTTGAGGTTTTCAATTATAATTTTAATTAGTGTCGTTCTAATGATTTTTTCCATCATACCCTTGTTAATTAATGTATGCATTCTAGAAATTCTTCACATTCTCAATTAGAGAAGCTTTATTTTTTTGAATTGATACATGAATGAAAATGAATCATACTACGAAGAATCTTTTGTCTTGTATATTGTATTTTCACACCAAAATAAAGATAGTCAAAGAATCATTAATTATTATATAAGATTAATTTAGGTATAATTTTATTGTATTAATAAGTGTGCCCAAGCTTAGGATGTTAATTAAAAAAAAAATGGGAGGGAGTATTAAGTTTTTTTCATTTTCTTTTCAAAGGTCAAGCGTCAATGTTCGTCCATTCCGTTCCACCCATATTTATTTGATCTTTATATTGGGGTGCCTTAAATTACTAACATTTATATATGTTAGATTTGAACGTATATTAGATATATTATGACCGCCGAAATTAATCCAATATATCTATGGGGCACTGTCGTCGAAGCAAACGATAAAATTATTTGAATTTGAGCGTTATTTATGACATTTGGTGAAGTTGGTTTTCTCATGCATGCTTTTAGTTCGTAATAAATGTTACGCAGGTTAACAAAATAAAAAATAGCATAATTACATATTACGGTAAACATTATTTTCTAGCACAAAGTATTGAGTTCATTTTCTTGGAATCTAGAGTTTAAATTGTTTACGTCATTATTTTTATTCGGTAGGTTTTCCATATACATACAACACTCAATAGGTGCTAATTAGACATTCCAGTGCTAGAAAAGAGTAAACAAGATCTGACGTTGCATTTATGTGTTATATTTTTTGTTACATAAACTGTTTATGACTTGTCAATATATAATTATCGTAAACATAATAATAATAACAAGGTGATAGGTATGATTTTAATAGGTATTAATTATGTAAGTTTTAATCAAAAATGTTGTGTGGTTGCATCGTCTCGTCGAAATGTTCGTACATGTCGCAAATCCTATATAAGATATAATTTTATATATATGCCCTCGTCTCAAAAGCCACAGTTGCATCGCCTCGTCGAAATGCTCGTAAACGTCTGAAATCTCATATACAAAATAATTTTACTATATTTCTCATCTCAAAAGCCACGGTTGCATCGCCTCATCAATTATAAGATTAGAATACATAAATAATATTATTTAAAGTTGATAATGAATTGTATTGAGATATTAATCTCCTCGACTTAACGTTTCATGGTTGTATTGCCTCGCTCAATCGAGAATGGTTGCATGACCTCGTCGAAATGCTCATACATGTCCCAAACCGATAGAAAAAATAATTTTATATGTATGCTCTCGTCTCAAATCGCCTCGTCGAAATGCTCGTAAATGTCCCAAATCCTATATACAAAATAATTCACTATATGTTTTCGTCTCAAAAGCTACGGTTGCATCACCTCATTCTAATGCTCGTACATGTCCCAAATCCTATTTAAAAAATTATTGTATTATATGTATCGTCTCAAATGTCACGGTTGCATCGTCTCGTCAAAATGCTTGTACATGTCCCAAATCATAATTTAGAAATAATTTTACTATATGTTGACATCTCAAACATACACGATTCTTCAATATTTTATTTAGTATATTAAATTCTTTTGACTTTGAATTTTTAGTATAGCACAAATTATTGGTTTGAGATTTAAATAATAGTATCATTTTATTTCAAAATTTAATTTCAATTTATAAACTATAATAGAAAATGAATGTAAAATTCAAATATTGTTTATATGAATAAATAAAACATCTTTTCTTATGACCAAATTGAATAGGACCAGTTGTCATAAAAATAAAATATTTTGTCGAATAAAATAATTAAAACTATTTACTGTATAAGTATTATATTTCAATTGGTTGTAATAATAATTGTAATAATAATAATAATAATATACATTTTTTTTTTGGCATATTCGACATGGGATTATTGAGAATAAATAAGATGGGTTGTGGGTTAGAATTATTAATTGATTGTATGGGTGGGCTGTGGGCTGGAATTATTCATTGATTAAATGAGTTTAAAAAATGAATTCTAAAATTGGTTTAGAAAAGGAATGCTGACGTGTATGCTTGAAAATGAATTAAGGGCTTTGGTGGAGGCCTTGGCTCTAAATATTTTAATAAAGAAGATAATATTGGGAAAATGCTTCATCCCCCACCCCAACCCAAAAGATGCATATTAAAAGTCTAATTGCCTGAAAAATGACATTATTGCTTCAATTGAATCATTATATACCACTGGCAATTATCAAAGAATAATACTAGTACGAGATATGAACTAACAAAAATTCTAAACTTGTGGTCCTCCTTGCCATTTTACCCGACGCAGCAACTTTGTACATCTTATATATTTTAACGATTTGGGGTGAAACACACCACCTAGGACCGGAAATCTCTCGCTTAAGGCCACATCACATTGCCTTATTTATGCATTATTATCTCTCTAATATATTACACCTCAGGCCATATTACATTACCTTATTCATGCATTATTATCTCTCTATTACATCTCAAATGATTAAACAATCTTATATATAATACGATTAGTGGGGAAGTGGGGTGACCCAACCAACCATGTAGCGTTCTGACGAGACAACCATGTAGCGTGTCGACGAGACACGCTACATGGTTGTAGTATCATCCTTCTGACGAGACAACCATGTAGCTTATCGACGAGTTGAGACATGAGTAGACTACTGTGAATTGGAGGCCACCATATAGCGTACCGACAAAGCAAGACGATACAATCGCACATTAGATGCAACCAAATTGCATATCGACGAGACGAGACTACTATGTACAATTCGAACGAGGCAACCATGCAACGGTCCAACGAGGTGAGACGAGACTACCTTGCATTGGAGGCAATAAGGACGAGAGGAGAGGAGACAAGATAGGACTATCTTGTAGTATTTGGACGAGGCAACCATCCAACAAGGTGAGACAATCGTTTAACTTTCCGGTGAAGCAAAAAATTAATAAATTTTGACAATTAACAAGTACTAGTATTATACAAATTTGAGTAAACTAATTTTTGAATAAAAATATTTACAAATCATGACATAAAATGATTCCCGTCGAATTTCGACGGGTTACAACCTAGTCTTCCAAAATAACATTTCTTTTTTTGGGTTACAAATGTCACTAGACAATGCCAAATGCAACCCTATTAGATTTGGCGTAAAAGTCAAAAGAGATGCGTGCAATACGAGTAAATGCAAGGTCCCCTTTGTTCCTTTTTTAAGATAATTTCAAAGTGACAATAGGTTAAATTACTCTCTTTTATTAATTTCAATTAAAAATATTATCTTTTTATGAAGCATGCATCATGTCATAATTTAAAAGATGATCTAATTTATTTTTGGATAGTGTTGGATTATCATTGTCTTATGCAAAAATTCTTATATTTTTCTTGCACATTCTTATATAATTGTACTTATATCGAAAAGTGTAAGGAAAAAATAGCTAGCCACATACTAACTCACATCTCGTTAATTGTTTTTTTCTAATACATGTTTGTGACATGAATACAAATATGTAAGAATTTTGTCTTATACATACGTTCATAAAGGTTAATTCAATCACTTTTATGACACAAGTATAAATGTGTTGATGACTTACTAATTGAAATGGATGTTTTAAATTAAAGGATTAAAAGCCAAATAATTCACCAAGACATCAACTATACCCTAAATTGCAATTGAAACACAACATTTGGACCCTGACAATTAAATACATAAATTTTCGATTTTTTCCAATTGGAACTCACGATTAAATTCCGACTATCAGAAAGCTGACTTGGCACCGAATTTTTTTTACGTGGACAATGTTAAATCGACGTCGTTTTATTACAATAATTTCGGATGATTTAATACTACTGAAACGACGTTGTTCCAACTCTTTCTCACTAATACGATGTTGTTCAGTAATTAACCCATTTTATGAAGCCCTAACTTTGTAACTTCATTTCAATTCTCCCTCTCGTGTTCGCTCACGCACAAAATTTACAAGAAATCGAGGTGGTGGTCCCCTAAAGGAGGTGGTCCTGTGAGTGGGCCAACCTTCGTAAAATCAAAGTCAATCGCGCCTGCAACTTCCTGGAACTTTAATGTAGGAAGCGAATGTTCGTTCTTTGGAGAAGAATAGAGAAAGAAGAAGAAAACCCTAATCTTAGAATAGGAAGAAGAGCGAAACAAGCTGAAGAAGACGATGCTGACTTTTCCCTTTTCTTATTGAGATTTTATTTAGTTTAAATATATTTTTTTAACTCTGAAACGACCCCATTTTGACGTGGCAATTTTAATTCCACGTTAGATAAAATTTTGGTGCTCAGTCAGCTTTCCGGTGGTCGGAATATAATCGTGAGTTCCAATTGCAAAAAATCGAAAGTTTATGTATTTAATTGTCAGAGTCTAAATATCGTGTCTCAATTGCAATTTAGGGTATAGTTGATGATTTATTTGATATTTAACCCTAAATTAAAAATGATATAATTTGTTGGATGTAATTGCATCAACCCTACAAGTTTGACAAGAGAGCATCAACACACTCTAGTGTTTAATTTGAAAGAGAAATACGATTTAATGTCTAAAACATCATTACTTGAGGTTTAACCATTTCCAATTTCGATGTGATCCGAATTTTATTCCACATCTTTTGCAATCGAAATATATGAAGCGAATCTTGATTAAACACCAGATAAGTAAAAGGCAAATCAATGTTTTCTATCGTGTACTTTTATTCATTAAAAAAGCATTACTATTTTGTATAAAGTGGAGTAGTAGCCTATGTTGGAAGAATATAGACAAATATCACTTTTTAAACTCATACTGGATTGTTAAAATGTTAAATATGTGACGTACTTTAATTAGTGATGACTTGGTTTAATTATAGTTTCAAGCATTGAAAAATGAGTGGTACGTCGATACGGCCTCCGCTGCAAGTCGTGAAGGTGATTCTAGTGTCATGAAATTCACACGTGCAAAAGATAGGGACGACTTCGGCGAGTTTGCTCGTGGGCGTGGCTTCCCTGATTGGCTCGACCGATTTAATTGATTTGAAATAAAATGAATAACCCATAGATATTTAATTTTTAATACATATGAATAATCTATTAGTATGATAAAATTGAATTGATGTTTTATACATTGTATCAATAAAAGAAGTAGAATTGCCATCCATATTTGTTTAACATCATAAACAAATTCAAGCGAATATATATGAAGATTATAAAAATCATTTCAAAACAAAAATAGAACAAAGACAATTACAAATTTCGAATAATTCCTACCACCATCTTCTTTTATATCATGATAAACCATGCACTTCCATGAACATTGATTCTCCGGCAAATATTAACATAGTAATTAAAAAAAATAGTCTCGAATAAATAAATGATAGTTTTGTAATGTTTATATATCTATACTATTATTAAAGCTAAATCTTCTGTTGGGAAAATCCTATAAAGTTTTATCTTGTTTTAATGATCCCAAAACCCTTTCTTATACCTTTGTTGTCCTTAGACAAGACCTATATGTTTTGGTCTTTAGTGTAGACTGAAGTGCTGAAGATTGAAGCGCTGAAGACTGAAGTACTAAAGATTGAAGACTGGATTGCAAGACAGAGAA
>JAYJMF010000044.1:3914411-3925516 GCA_036873715.1 Salvia sclarea | reverse complement strand
CGAATCAGATTAGTTCTTATTTCTTATTTTAATAGGGTGATGTATTTGATCCAATCCCTATATATATATATATATATATATATATATGAAGAGGTTCAAATGATAACCTCATTTTATATGGAAAACAGAGAATCATTTTCAACACTTAGATCATGAAATCAACGGTGGATGCATCTCCTTTGGTTGATAAATACATGTCTGAGTTCAAATCCTAGAGGGGGGTTTTTTTTTATTTTTTTTCTCGTACAGATCATTTACACTGACAATGCACCTAATTTCTATATTAAATGCATGTGTTCTCCGTTCTTTATTTTAATGGTGGTTTTCCATATAACCAACCCCTATATATATATATATATTGGAAAATTGGTTTATCTTAATTCTTAGATTAAACGGCCGGTGACAAACGGGAAACATATTTAAATGATTTTTAATTTGTAGCCATATATGCGGCACTGCGATATATACCAACACCTTCACATATGTTTTTTAACTTTATATGCAATTATGCATGACTTAAAAAAAGGGAACTTTTCATGCATTGAACATGATATGGACAACCAAATACGACTGGGGCCTGCTTATAAATATTTTATGAAAGATTTTATACACACGTTACCATATATGCATACAAATACTAATAAATAATACTCCTATTCACTTGCACAGATTTTGATGGTTCACATTAAAATATGTATGGATTATTAACACAGTCCTTGGTTGTGCTGAAGTAATCGAGCAGGCAAATTGCCAAATTCCTTATATCCACAATATTAAATAAATTATAAGGTTTTCAACTGAAGCTGCATAATTTGTTAATTACACACCAGAAATCCAGAGCAATAAAATGTAGTACGACACTGTAAAGGAGAATATTAACTAATTTTACAACTTGAATACCTTGTTACGGGTCAGGGTATATAAGAAGTTTTAGATAAGTTACAACAAAGAATTTACAATCGTTAGTTACAAACAAAATTACATCTTTTCAATCTTAACAATATTATCAGCCAACTTATGATTTGTTGTAATATAATGATATGTAATCTCTTCATGGACATCCAAGTGGCATGAAATCTTATTCATGTTTAGTTTCCTTTAATTAGTTAGTAGCAGCCACATATCAATTTTTTGACAAATTGAGAAATTTGAACAGACTACATTCAAGCACGCATTATTAAATTATAAGATGATCCGCAAATATATATGAATCCTTGTACAAAACTAGCCAGACCTTTCTGTCATAAATAGAGGTGAAGTCTAGAACATAATTTTACACCAAAAAAATCTACACGAAATGAAACTTATTTGATGGAGGTCAATTTTATGGGGGAAAAGCTGTGGATTATTATCTTGGAAAAAGGACATAAATTAAACTTAATGAAGCTAAGGAGCATTATGTGGTATAGCCTACTAATAGCCCCCCAAAATAGTCAAGTAGTGATGTTGAAAAAATTATGTTGATTAACATTAAATAATTAGGATGGATCTGTTTACCCGAAGATTTTTGACTTAAACAGCAATGATAGTAAAAGAGAAAGGTTAAAGTTAATTGTCTGATTAAAGTGATAAAAGTAGGTCCAAGTCCACCTGCATTACTTTAATTAATATTTGCTAGTAAATGAATATAAATTGTCTCACGGTTCGTGCAGGGCGAAGCATCTAGCTATGTCGCATCGCCATAATTATTATTAATACCAATTCACATTTTTTTGTCCTTTTATTTTACAATTACTTATTGTATTTTAGCTCTCAAATGAAGACCCGAGTAAATTTTTATATACATGTACATGTGTTCAATAATTTATTAATTGTGCGATAAGTGCCAGTTGAGCAGATCATTTTGTGTAAAACATGTACATGTATATGTGTATATGTATATACTTCATTTATGTGTAAAAAATACCACCAATGTACTCTGTTAGAAGAAAAATTAATCAACAAAATGTACAAAACTAAATATTAGAATTAATTTTCAAATAATGTCCGAGATTTGTCCGAATAATAATTATTTCAACATGATATTTGAAACATTTTAATACAGATCTCATATTTAATAAGTAGCAAACTTGACATAATTTTTACGGGACAAAATAATAAAATCATTTATATTAATCTCGAAATATCTCATTTTAATTCAACGTTCCCTATTTGAACGTATCCAAAGCCACAACCTAAAACAATAATTTCAGAAACAAAACGTTGGATACTCACTTTATTAATGGCGTGCAAGCCAAGTCGCCTTTACATTTACTTAATTAAGATATAGTATTATATTAGTGGTGTAAACTTTTTAGCTTTGATGATCCTTATTAGTTATTTCTCCTTTTCTCCCTGTGCCAACTCCAAACATTATGCCATCGCTAAAATAAATAAAAAATATGAAAGAAAACAAGGCAACTAAGTCAGGATTGGAAAGGGATGATGCTTTATTTATTTTTTGCTGTATGGGGCGTGGGGCCTGACTTATTATTTCCATGCATAATTTTGAAAGTTTCCACTATAGTTATAACAAAAATTGAGTTTTATGTACGACATGCATGTCTAGTATCTAAATCCGAGTAAGGAGATTTAGATTCTCACATCTTAGGCTGGAAAAATATAAGATTAATGGAAAATGTCACAACGCCCAAGATTGTCTGAAATGGGATTTGTCACATATCATACAAATGGATACAATTTTCAACCAGAAAAGGTCCACTTCAAGGCTCCATGCTTAAATTATTTGAGAGACCTATGTACCCCTACCCTATTTAATCAACCCGCAAATTCAGTTCGCAAACGGCCAATTCACAAAAGATAAAAACCATAACTTCATGACTCGTCACCCTACGCAACTTGGAAAATTTTTTTACTATATTTTATTGTTACATCGATCTTATTTTTATTTCATAATAATAACAACATAATATTATAGAAAGAGCATACTAGGGTTTACTAATGATGCTAAAATTGTTTGTTGATAGTAACGGGATGAGATCCTCTATCCCATAACTTTCATGTGCCACTACGAATTTTAATACTTTTTAATAATGTTTATTATAAAATAAAATTTTATTATATCCTAATACATCATGATTAACATTTATAGCAAAAAATTAGAATTTTTAAAAATTATGTACCATATTTTCTGAATAACCAATCAAAATATTCCAAAATTATAATATATAGTTTTTAAAAATTCTAATTCTTTGCTATAAATGTTAATCATATTATATTATGACATAATAAAATTTTATTTTATAATAAATATTATTAAAAAAATATTCACATTCGTAGTGGCACACGGAAATTGTGGGATAGAGGATCTCATCCCGGAGGCGAGACCCTTGATTTTAGAATGTACTAATCAGATATAAACCACAATTATTACTTTTCTCGGTACAATAGTTAGCAAATTACATAAAAAAAATGGAATTATACTTAGAAAAGGAGGCGTGAACAAATTCCAACATCCTTTGTTTCTATCTCTCTTTATTTTTGTTGAAGCATTATATTTATATAAGCATAAATGTCGAAAATTGTTATGAATAATTTGAATCACCTAAAAGAAATGAAATGAAATGAAATGCCCAATTGCAAATATTGACATGACAACTACCCAATATATTATGATGCTACTCATATGCGTGGTAAAAACAAAACCGGCACATCAAGTCTATCAAGGGATTGTTTCAAGAATTTCTAATAACATAACAAAATGTTTTATCAACATCAAATCATAAAAAGATCTTTAAAATATTTCACGAATGAGCGAGATTCGCTTCTCTCCATATCACTATTCCCCGACTCAAACAAATATTATGAACATATCATCAACATTGTTCTTACTTTTATGCTACCAATCCCTTGACATAGTTGTTGTTAAAAGATAACACATTTTCTTCTAGAAAACGATGAAATTTTTTAAGATAATGTAGCGATTGTTTTTCAAACCAAATTTTTAATTTATTTTCAGAATTAGCTTGTGACATTTGAGACCTTAGTTTGTGATCTTGCAAAATGTTTTATATAACATACTTACCAAACACATCAAATAATATTCTCAATGTTACTATGCAATAAACACTAATCCTGAATTTATGCAATTCAATCCCCATAATTTTTCAGCATACAGGTCATAAAAAAAGGTAAGCAACTACATAAAAAGGAGAAAATCAAAATAGAAGAGTCTGGTAAATATATCCAAAGTCCAATCATCAGATTGGCCCAATAAATGGTGATGGTATTGCTTGGTAAGCAAGCAGCCTCGAGTTGAGTTGAGTTGTTGGATCTTCACAAAATCACATCCGTAAATTTTGACTGAGATCCGTGAGTTTATTTTCTAAAATGGATTATAAAAGTACTGAAATTGACAATAAAACCATTATAATCATCTAAATCCACAACAATTAATCAAAATAATACAATAATTCCTATGAAGCCCTACAAATTCTAATTTCTAAGACGAAAGAGACTAGGCTAATAATGGTCACATGATTAATCAGCCCCAGCCACTGCATTTGTCTCATTTTGCATCAACTCTTTCCCCTGCTCAACTCATTTTGGGGTTACCCTTAGCTAAACAAATCAATATACCTGTGGAGTATGTAGATTTACTATATGCTCAACATATAACAGACTGCCATTCTAATCTGTACAAATTCTTCAGATCATAATACTATCTTGGATAAGAACAATAGTATTCATGGAGCATATGTGGAGGTATTCGGATTGCAGGCAAGAACAATCACATTTGATCACAATAATGAGATGCATAGAATACTCAAGGCAATGCTATACCACCAAGAAATTACAGAGGATTTGGAGAGTAGAAACGTTTCCCAAGTTTAAAATGGATCACTCGTTTGAGGAATAAGAGAAGACTCAAAATTGAACAATTGTCTCAATTAAGATCCAAAGAGAATTTTGAAAATTGAATAATTAAATGTATGTTTGAGTTCCTTTTGCATATCATATCAGAAACAGAGCAATAAAAAAGTATAACATCCTTAACTAGGTCTTAGTACATAACTTAGATACCTTGAGTGAAGCTTCATGCCATACATCAACTTAATGTCTTCAAAATTATGAATCTTTCGTTTTAGATTAGTAGATAAGGTTATAGTAGGAAAGTTGCATTTCCAGTTCACCTTTCCAAATACATTACTTTTTAATATAACACCAGAGTCTAGATGAAAACATCACGGTATCAAAACAGAATCAATGCACAAGCCAACAAGACTTGTCCATAAATAATCTCAAAATGATAATGCATTAAAGACCCATAAAACTAAATGAAATAAGGCTGAGTTGAGATTATCATTCTTTACAAATGAAATTTTAACATAGAAGAATAGCCAATAAGCAATCAATTAGGTTACATCCATACCAACTTTCCCAGTCACAATAATCTACAATCAGAATGCCCTCCATTTTGGCTTGTATTAGGCAACAAATTCAATCACTATCCAATCCAGTACAAGCTTTCAGTTATTCAGAGAAAATGTAAATTCTTGAACCAATTTTATGCTTTAGTGATTTACTTAATGAACTCAAACTTACGACAAACAGCCCACACATCTCTGCCTAATTGAGTCAAAGACTAGATATCTCCATTTTAAGGCTTCAAGCTAACTGGCAATTGCAACCAAATCAAGAACGAACCTAACACTTGCTACACCTAACTGAAGACAAATGCCAAACCATGCCAGGGCTCAAAAATTTAAAAGGCTCAGGTGGCCAACAAAGCTCAACACCTAACACAATAATCGTTTGTTTTTTTCAGTAATAAGAAGATATGCATATGCAATCCTTCTCAGGTATATTCATCCATTATTTACGACATTGCAGAAATCATAAATTTCATTAGTAAATAAACAAAAACCTAAGTAACACACCCTCACCTTCATCAGCTACAAAAGAAAACGGCACAATTCCCTAATTCTTCGCCATAGCTCTCTCATTCTCCGCCTTCTGCGCGAAAAGCTTTGTCGCAATCATATTCTCATCAAAATAGCTAGCATAAGGGTGCCCTTTAGGAACCAATCTCCTATACTTCTCAAAACTCTTCTCAGCCTCACCATTTTTCCTCAACAATGTGTAAATTATGCCCTGACACAGATACGGCCTGAAATCCCTCGGCTCCTCCTTCACTAACTCCTGATAAAATTTCAATGCATCATCGTATTTCCCATCGAGAACCCTAATTTGAGCAAGCAGCAGCTTAAAATCCCTCAAATCAGTCTTCTTGTTTTCCTTCTTGCACAATGCCATCGCCTCTTCAACCCTCCTCTCGATAACAGCCAACTCCTCACTCGACTCCTCCTGCGAGGCCACAGTGACCAGCCCGTGATACGCCTCCACGCGGAAGGGATCCTTCTTCACCAGCTCATAGAAGCTGTTTCTAGCTAGCTGAAACTCCCCATTGTAAGCAAACAGATGCGCTTTCATCATCGGCCACTCAACTTCCTCCGGCTCCAGCTCCACCAACCTATCGATGACCTCGATAGCTTCGGGTATCTTTTTGCTCTTTATCTTCATCTCCATCAAAGTCTTGAGTGCCTCAACATCGTCAGGGTTGGAAACCAGGTGCTCTTCAACAGATTTCTCCCTTTCTTCATCGGCGAGGGAAGCCCTTTCAGAGGTCTCCACATTGGGCGGTGAAATTGGGGCGGCGAATACGGGTCTACACGACAGATAAAATCCGGCAAAGAAAAGCGCCGCGGCGGCGACCGTGGTGGCCAGAGCGGTTTTGAGAGGGGCCAGGAATGGATTTAACGACTTCTCGGAGGCGGCTTTGAGGTTGGGGGTATGGAATTTGAACAATTTGGGGGTTTTATCGGTGCTTTTACGGTTAGGGGTGGGATTGGAGAGAGAGGCGCGGATAGGGGGGAGAGAGAAGTGGCGCAGCGGCGGAGGCGGGAATCTGAGGGAAAGGGAGGATGAGGGGCGGTGGGGATTGAGCGGCGGGAGGTGGTAGGCGGTGGGCTTAGCGGCGGTGGAATTGATAGGATTCATGGCGTTAGGGTTTACAGAATTTGAAAGAGTCAGCCCTAAACCCTTTTTAGGTGAAGTGCGGATGAGGAAAATGAAATTATCAACTCATGTAATTGGACAAAATGTCAAATATCCAAATTTAAGTTAATTTTTGACAAAATTATTATTCCAAATTCTAAACCAAAAACCTCAGTGTTCTATTTCGGGTTATTTAAAATCATATTATATGTTCCTTTTTATTATTTGTCTCAATTATTTAAGGCAATTTACATTGCAAAATTAACAAAATTCATATTATAAAACATATACTCCTATAATAAATAGTAGTAGTACTTATTAACATTATTATTAGATATACTATCTCAATAATTGCGCATATTAATAATCACAATGTAAAAGTGATAGTATTGGATATTCTGGAGAATATTACTGCTGTGCAGCACCATTAGTTACTGTAGTTGGAAAAAACTCGGCTGCAAAACGCAAATTAGTAGAGAGAACTAGAATTTATTTAAAAATAATTTGAAGTATTGTCTGCAAACGAATTAGCAATAAAAAATCAGCACCAAACTGTTTTAAAATTAGTATGTATTCACGCATCAAAGCTTTTCACCATAGAAGATGGTTCTAAATTTCAATAGGTGTGTTAGTTAATTTGGTTTGGTGTGGAAGGAAATGAAATTTGATATTAGTAATTGGAGTTGAAAAGATTATGAACTTTGTTCAATATTATATTAGGCGTTTTCCCTTTATTAGAAGAGATGGGCTTTAATCCAATAAGCGTTAAATGAACTTCCAGCATCTACTACTCTACTCGGTATTAACTTAAATTTATAAGGGCCCATATTGCTGTCTGTTAAGTTATGGAGTATCAAAATAACATCTATTAAGTTTATTCTAAATATATTTTCACAAGCGGGGATAGCTCAGTTGGGAGAGCGTCAGACTGAAGATCTGAAGGTCACGTGTTCGATCCACGTTCACCGCATTAGTTTTCAATTTTATGAAAAAATATTCGAATTTATAATTTTTTTATAAACTTGTAATTATTCTTTTTCTGTATGAGTTTAAATGGTCAAAACTTGGTGTATCAGAAGATTCTATATATATAACCCAAGACGAAGTCTTGTTGCTGCCTTGCTATTGCTAAACACTGAGGTTGCATTTGGGCTTTAGTTTTGATACACATTGTGTCTTTGGCTTTCATGGTATCTCCAAATTCATTTATGCATGTTTCATATTGTTCAATTCAACATTAGTGCGTTTTAAAATTTAAATTAATAAAAAATAAAATTGATTATGAGCAACTTATTATATAGCTCCCAAAAGTGATCCATGGCCCTTCATATCTAAAAAATGTAAGGGAAAATTTAGAATTTACAAGTACGTAGTAATTTCTTTTCCTTTTTCTTTTTCTTGGCCTATTTATCCATGCCTCAGATATTTTAATTTTTAGCCTATGCAATGTAAACGTACTATATGTACCTTTCATGTTAGGAAGCATTTTGACCTCAAAAAAAAATGTTAGGAAGCATTTAATTAGGACCATAGCACGTTCGGGCCGATGGATATAATACTTTCGAAGTGACAATGCATGTTTCCTTAGTGGTCGATGCAAACGTGAAGTCCTTGTCACAAATATTAATTCCATGATTATAATCACAATCGAAATGACAACCTAATCATGCGACATAACTGAATTATAGTTAAGTCATAAAATGTTACCCCTTCTTATCAAAATTTGGAATTACTAGCTTTTTCTTTTTGAACGACAATGGTATATCTGGTATCTCTACAGTTGTTATTCCTAGGAGATACTAAAATAAAATTGCTCCATTTTTTCATAGCATCTTTAACCAAACACCCAAGATCAAACTGTACTAAACAAACAGTATACTAGCTAGCTATAAGATATAATTTGGTGTAGCCACTAAGTACAAGTTTGTTCCTTGAGATAGATATTATATATATATATATATATTACAAGCATATATATATATAGTTTGCAACTGTGCATTAGTACTAGTTTACTTCTTTATAAGATTATTATATATAAGGCTGAATCCATAAGTAACTTAATTAATGAGTCGGGGAAAAAGGAAATTAAGAATATAGTCACTTTTAATTAGTTTATAAACAGTCCACTTTTAATTGGTTATATACTTGGTATATATCATGTGAAATTATAAAATAAATTTGTTTACACCCAAATACACACGCGTGCTACATATTGAGTTTAGGTAAGTATACGAATAAATTGAAGGATGTGGTGTATTTTAGCGAGTGCTTGGTTTGTCAGAATGGTAAACGACACATTTAGCATGTCTAGTCGATGTCTAATTAATGGATGCACTTATTCAATTAATTCATTTCATGGGATGAGTGATTGTTCACTAGTATTGTGTTGTGCCTATCACTTAATTTTATTCTTGCAGCATGATCATGAGTTATCAGGCAGCTCCTAACAAAATTGAGGTCAGAAGTGAAACAATAAAAATAGACCATTTATTAATGTAGATATATTGAAACAGATATATACATTTTTAAAAAAAGATAATCACACAAGCATAATCTTGATTGAATCAAAATTCTTTACAAAAAAGTTATACAAAATGCAAAACAGTTGTATAATTTTGGAAGAACGAAACTGGAGAAGGTAAGAGAGATGAGCCGGTGGACCGAATTGATTTAATTTTATTCGATATGATATAAAGAAATAGAATGCAAGGAATAGAAAAAACATGCATGCAGATAGATTAAAGAGAATAAAAAATGAAGAACAAGCTGAATCCCCATTTTTGGGTTTGTTAAAGAATTATAAAGACACAAGACTGAAGTTGAAGAAGAATGGCTATGCTCCTTTTTCTTTGAATGTTGAAATTGATTTTCACTATCATATGTTGTTATTATTATTATTATTTATTTGACTTTGAAATAAAAATCTAGCTAGGGACTGACGGGACATGAGACTATGAGAGGGCCAATAAAACATAAAAAAAGGAGAAAATAAAAGCATAAAATAATTGGTTTTTATTTAAAAAGAACCTTTAATTTATTGCTACTAAAGAAATATGGGGAATCCAAAAAGAGTAATGAGAGATCCAATAAAATATAATAAAAGAAAAATATTAACCAAGAAGTGGTATTTATTGCAAATAATTAAAGATATGTGGTGAATTGAAGTGGTATTTATCATTATATGTATATATAATGATAAAATAAGTGAAATAAAGAAGAAAATAATTAAGATTTAAACAAACAGCTGAAAAAGAAATTAAGGAATCGGAAATGGGAAATTAGAGGTACCATGAAATATAAATGAGAGAATCAAATATTTGAAATTAAGAAATTAATAAAGAAACTACTACTTCCCGGTCAATCCAAAGACCCTTCAAGGCACTAATTAAGGTTAAGGGCTACACCTACACTATAACTACATTATTAAATTTTTAGTTACATTAATACTATATATAACGGCACATTTTTTGTGAATCTAGGGGGGTTTGGAATGAGGAATTACATGTTGCTACTAGGTAACATTGTCCAATTATCATTTTTTATATGAATTCAATCAATTATTTTTTAATACAACTCTTATTCGTGCGGTTCACAATAATAATTCTATTATTTTTAAATAAAAATAATATGGATGCTGGAGAAATTGGTAAAAGATACTACTAAATATAAATGTAGAAAGTTTGGGTTGGAAATTTTTTGTTCTTCTATGATTCTAGTTCTATATATGTATATATATAAATTGGTTTCTGAAATTTGTAGTACTACTACATAAAAAAATTTGAAATTTTTGTGCTCTGATTCTAATTCAAATTCAAAGCAAAAACAAGTTCTTCCATTGAGTCATGTGAGTCATGACTGCATGTTAATGAAGTGGAAATGAAAAGGATTCAACACAATTTAGCCACTTAGGCCGTTGCTGATTTTTCCTAATTGTATCCGTGGGAATCTCTCAGATAATACATTTGTTATTTATGGAGCTTAACTTAACTTGGTGATCAAGTAATTATTATTTAATTGGAATTGGCTTGGGGTCAAAGTAATCTTTTATGGGCTTAGGCCTTTTAGGGTCCATAGTTTGCCTATAAATAGAGGTGCTCTCTCATTGTATT
>JAYJMF010000044.1:3901113-3914311 GCA_036873715.1 Salvia sclarea | reverse complement strand
CGACTAGAAGACTCGTACAAACTTCTAAACTATAACTCTAATACAAGATTTGAGCTAAGTAAAGAAAAGATCTCCAATTGAAAACCCTAAGCAAAGATTCGGTTGAGTGAACAGAGGGTGAGAGAAGTGGTCTAGATATGAACTAAGACACATAACTTCTCTTCTTCGATGCTGTGAGTTGAGAGTAGATTTTTGCAGAGGTTTAGCAAACTCACAAGATCGGTAAGGAGTAAGGCAGAGATGGTCGAGTATATATAGCCCTCTTTGAAAAGAGATCCGTTGGAGAGAGATCTCAAGGCTAAAGAGCCGTTGCAGAAGAAGCACGATATCTGTCGTCCTTCATGGCAGATCTTCAACCACTCTAGTATGTATAGCCATACTTTTTTTTTTTCCGAACCTCTGTAAGTTTGAAACCCTACTCGAGGATGCAGAGTTATCCTAGAAAGAACACTGTTGACCTAAAAATATATGTCTAATCGTACTTATTCAATCCTGAAAAATCTGCTGCATTTAATGCGGTTTCGGGCAGAGTATCCTTAGGACAGCTTCAACATTTCTTCAATCTTCATCATCTTCTTCATTCTTTAGCAACTCAACTTTAAGAGTAAGTTGTTATTATGCTCTTCAGCTTTTCTGCTTGTCAATAATTCTGCACTTCAGCATTTCAATACTTCAACTTTTCAACTTTTTTAGTACCTGAGAAATATAAGACAAGACAACGCAGCAATATTTTGATAATCATCAAAACTTAAATTAGGATTTTCCCAACAAAAAGTTCCATATTTTTCTCACGTCGCCCATTTATTTAGTAGTACGGAAGAAATTAAAAAACAGGGAGTACTTTAAAACTTGATCCGCCATTATTTAAACTTGATATTTATTTATCTTTTTAACTTTCAAAAATATAATTTTTGACAACTACTGTACTTGCATAAAAAAAAATGAAGACAGCTACTGTACTGCATTTCAAAATTCAAAATTTTTTACCTGTAAATTATCTTCAATTGGGATATAAATTTAGTCAATCGAGTCAATTAGTAAACCATTCGACACTTATACTCTGTTTGTAAAACATTTAAACTCGACTCAACTTTAAGCTTGTGTTTAGATTATTTAAATGATTATTAAGTTTAAATTTACGAATCTATATAGCCATTGTTCAACAATGTGCAGCGAGGAAGAGGAAATAGGTGATTTTAACCATTTTGTTATAGATAAGATAAAATTCAACCTATGAAATAAAAAAGATAAAAATAAACTATTTTACATTATTAAAGATAAAATTTAACCCATCAAATAAAAAAAATTAAAAATTACTAAATATTTAATTCTTTTTAGATTCACTTGTGATTTGCTGAGATTTCTTTCTTCTTTTTTATTTTTCTTATTCTCTTTTCAATTTTTGAATTATCCATTTTCATGGATGCTTATCTCTTAATATTAAACAATATCAAATAAGAGAATTCACGAAAATTGACAATAATTTTGCTCCATAAATTACGACAATCTCAATTCACGTAAAAGATGAGATTTCACAAGTTTAGCTACATTAAATACTAATTCACGTAAAGATGAAAATTTACGGAAAAATAAAGAATTCACGAAAATTGAAAATAATTTTACTCCATAAATCCCATCAATCTCAATTCACGTAAAAGATGAAATTTCACGTGTTTAGCTATCTTAAATGCTAATTCACGTAAACACAAACAAATCACGTAAAAGAAGAAAATTCACGAAAATTATACTATTATTTATCGATTTTCAATTCCCAATTATTGATCGCGATCTTCAAAATGATCTTAAGCTAAAATAAGAAAGATGTTAACCATTTGGGTTCGAAAGTTAAAAGTCGGTTTTCTAGTGAGGTATATCAAATTAACTATTCAACAATTTGATAGTTCTTGGAAGAAACGAGATTTTTGGAACTAATCTCACAATTAAAATAGAAGTAAAAAGTTCGGCTCTTCACTCACCACCCATTTTTAGGGGATAGGATAACACCAACTCCTACTAATAAATCTAAAATAATAATTAAAATAATTTGGAAATTGGTAATAAGATAAGGGAAGTTAATTTTTATCATTTTTATATTGATGGTTAAGTTTTATTTTTCTATAAAAATGATTATTATATTATTTTCCTCGAATAAGAGTAGGGATGGATAAAAACACGTAGAATTGTTATATAACTACATCAAGCCAATTCGAGTTCATTAAATTATAATACGACATTATAATGTGAGAACAATCGACCCAAAAAATTCAGACATTGTCTTTAAATTTGAATCCACCTAAAAGCTAGTGGACTTCTTCAAAATTCCAATTGACCGGCATCATAAATATTTGGGACCATCATACGTATACGCAAAATGAGATTGGATCAGATGGGATTAAATTTGGACAACTATAATAATGTAAAGGGAGTAGCGGATCAACAAAGAATAATTATCACTAAATTTGCCAATAAATTAAATGCACTCCATCCGTTCCAACTAAGTTGAGACGTATTTCTTTTCGGGCCATCCCAACTAAGTTGAAGCATTTGCTTATCAGGATACCTTTATAATATATATTTTTATCATCATTTTACATTACTTTTTAACTCTCTTTAAATCTTGTGCAAAAAAAAAACGCCTCAAGATAGCCGGGATGGAGGGAGTATATGAATAGGCTAGATGCCAAAAAGAAGTCGCACAATTAATTTGAATAATTAATTTAAATAACATAGTTAATCATGAGTATACCAGGAAGACCTACCTGGAAGACTTGATATTCCTCGTCCTTTTCTTAGGCATAAAAATACAATTAAGTAGTAAATTTGTTTTGCAATAAATGATTTGGTCCACGAATTTGGGACTGTAAAACAATTTGATCCGAACCTTCCCGGCAGGAATAAATATATGGACAAGTGAGCGGAGTCCCACAATGCCCACTTGTAACATCCCTTAGTCCCCCCACGCGCGCTCCCTGCGCGTGCCCCCACTCTCGTCGCCGGCTCAAATGTTTGTTATGCTTGGAATTGGATGGAGCTCAATAACGTTTACCTCTCTCTCTCTCTTCTCTCTTCTCTCTCTCTCTCTCTCTCTCTCAATGCAGAAGCCAACACTACAACGAACACACACATCATACACAAGAGCTTGGAATCCTCACCCATTACCTATGCATCAATTGTCTCTATTGAACCAAATTATATAGTAATAGTGTGGCGTCAGCCCATCACGTCTCCTCTCTCTTTGATTGGTTAAATAGTAGTTCGATGTGCCCTAGATCTCACAAACACATACTATAATTATATATACGCGGACGTACATACAATACAGATCATTGTGCTCCGCGATTGAATTCTTCGCGCATCTCTTCCCTCTTCTTCTTCAGGTGAATTGCTCATTCTTTCCATGCCTACATTCTTTTGCGACTGCATGACTCATGTTGTTTTTAACTGTTTTTCTCGAGAGTAGCTTTATCTGTGTTGGATTTGAGCTGTGAATTTTCAGAGGTTCCAAAAGTCGTGGATTCAGATTCCGTCGTTGCCTTTTTCTTCTGGATTTCGTGTGGGCGAATAAATTTGCTTTATTACTGTTAGAGGGTGGCATGGGGAATTTGAATCTGTAGTTTTACTACTACAACGATTTATATACCTCGCTCATTTGATCTCCGTGATCCAATTCTGATGTTTTGCAACATGATTATCCTGTTTGCAAATTTCCCTATTATGCCAAATCAGCACCATTTTGATCATGAGATTGACGTCCTTATCTCCTAATACTTTGTATTAATGACCCCTATCCACTTGACCATTCGTTATGCGCGCATCTATCTGCTCTTAAGATTCAGACTCTTGTTTCAGGGTCCGCTTTAGGCGGTTATGTAATGTTACTTTGGTGCATTTTGTATTTGAGGCGAGGTGTGGAACAAGATCGAGTATTGTTGACAATTGACATGCAATGCATCGTTTCTAGATGAAATCTACCCAGGGCTGGCGTATGGGCACAAAAGAAACACCTATGTTGCTTATGGCTCGCCAGCGCAGCCACTTAAAGAAGCCAACATGGATTATTGTATTGGTCTCATTAGTCAGCTTGTTCTTAATCTGTTCATATGTGTATCCTCCTCAGAATTTCGCAGCATGTTATGTATTCTCGTATAATGGTTGTGAGGCATTGCAAAGTTGGCTTCCTCCTGCACCTAGCAGAGGACTAACTGATGATGAATCTGCTTCTCGAGTTGTAATCAAAGATATTCTTAGTAGGCCTCCTGTCATATCACTGAATCCCAAAATTGCCTTCTTATTTTTGACACCCGGTGCTTTGCCGTTTGAGAAGTTATGGGACAAATTTTTCCAGGTAATTCAACTTCTCTTTAATGTTTAATGCCGATTTAAATTTAAATTACAATCATTTAGTTTTCTCAAAATTGATACTATTTCATGTCATGGAAATAGTCTTTCTAGGTAGTTATCTGAAGAGATGAAGTTTATATAGGAAGCATTTACAGACATGTTTATCCAACGTTAGTTCTTGGTTGACTTGTTAAAATCTTCAATGAGACTGGTGTCACTAGTTCAGAAGGATGCTGTTTGTCTAAATTCCATTGTATTAGTAGCATATATGATTCTGATTGATCTAGAGGAATAAGTTTGGTATGAGATATAAGAACATACTCATTGAAAGGAGGAGGCACTTTTAAGAGGTTAAAGCTGCTATAGAAATAAAGGCATTTTCTTGGGTCAATCCAGAAGGCATGGTGAAGGAAGTTAAAGTATCCACCAACTAGCTCATCACACATAGATGAACAAACTCTTCCAGCCAAAATAGTATGCTGACAAAAGCATCTAAATCCTTTGAGGTGAAGGATGTAACTGAAGACTCCTGTTAATATAAATCATAAATTGACTTTGTGCTTGGAATCGCATGAGTTTTTTTTGTTATTCAATTTGGCAAATTATTTTTTCTCAAATAATCCTGTTTTATGGCAGGGCAATGAAGGTAGATTCTCCGTGTACGTGCATGCATCCAAGGATAAACCTGTTCATTTTAGCCGTTACTTTATCAACCGAGAAATTCGTAGTGACACGGTCTGTTCTCAATTTCTTTACACATCTTGGTCTGTTTAATTTCAAAATTGACAAAATAATGATTACTTGTGTGCTATTGTAATACAAAATGTTATATTTTGTGGCCGGTCATAACTTTGGAATTTGCAAATTGCGTTGCATATATTCTTGGTTGTAGACCATGAGATTCATCTGATGCTCCTCCTTTTTCAAAAGAAAATATAGGTGTAACAGTTCTGCAAAGTATATCAGAATATCTTTAGACCTGTTTATAAATGGATGACATTAATTCCAGCAGTTGAGTAACATTATTTATTAAGATTTTAGCCTAAGTATGCACTGAAGAAAAGCTAGCATGTCCAACTGAACCATTGTTTATACTATTCTTAACTCTATGTTGATTGTGTTCCTTTTCAACCAAATAGTTTCTTTTTCTTGAAACATGTTTGATGAAGTTCTTCTTTTGCTTAAACAGTCCGCATAACTTAGTTTAAGGTATAGCCAAGATTTTTCCACTTACTGGTTTATAGCATTACTTAAACTTTATGTGTTATGGCTGGTTTGTCCAGGTTGAGAGTAGAAAACCCTTTTACCATGGATGGACTAAAATTTCCATTAGATTTGAATCATTTGATTTGTGATAATTTCACAATTGCAGGTAGAGTGGGGGAAAATTTCGATGGTTGATGCTGAAAGACGTCTTCTAGCCAATGCACTCAAAGATTCAGACAACCAGCATTTCGTACTGCTTTCTGACAGGTTTCTGTAGAATAACTATTGTTCGTGTTAAGTTCCTTCATATTTTCTTTACTGTCTGATCTCATGCATGACTCAGAAACTAATTAAGCATTTTGATTAATGCAGCTGCATACCACTTCGTAGTTTTGATTTTGTGTACGACTATCTCATGTACACAAACGTTAGCTTTATAGATTGGTAAGTCTACCCTTTTCATCCTTCCTCTTCCTTCGCTTATTTTCACCCATGTAATTCCGACTGGTTCAGTTTTATGGATAACATAATGAATCTGAAAAAGAACTGAGAAAAAAATCAGTTGGATTGACTACCAACTTGCTTTTTAAGATTTGTGTCATATTGATCAATATGTCTTGAACTAAGGTAAATACAACTATATATTCTAATATTCCATGTAGTAACTGATGTAAAAATCAAAACTGGTTCCCCTTTCCAAGTATTTATTATAAAGAAATGAACTCTGTTGAATGATTTTGACAATTAATTTCCCTTAAGATATCGATGAATGCTGATTATTAAGCTAGCACTCAGTAAATCTGACTTTTGCTTGTGAATACAAATCAGAAGTAATTTCACGATACTATTTCTGCAGCTTTGAGGATCCTGGTCCTCATGGAAGTGGCAGGTATATCAAATACATGTTACCTGAAGTAGAGAAGAGAGACTTTCGCAAAGGAGCCCAGGTGTGTCTCATATTGCACAATAATCATGTAACTATTTGGGACAAAAAACAGATTTACCTGAAACCTCAAAGGTTTGATAAATAGGAGCTGTCAGCTCTTCCCCTTTATAACTAATAAGTGTTAAGATTTTATTATGTTCAAGTATTATTAACACATTTTAAATTAGTCTGGGCATTTTAAACATTTCTCTTTTAGCTACTGGAGCTTCAGAGTTGACAGCATTCATTTAATATATATCAGTATCTGCTCACATTTTTTCTTTCAATTTCATGCTAAAACATGTGGTACTTCATCATGCAGTGGTTCACAATGAAGCGGCAGCATGCTATTATAATCATGGCTGATAGTCTCTACTTCAGAAAGTTCAGGGAGCATTGCAAGGTCATTACAGTTTATTTTATAAATAATACTTCTACAAGTAATCTCTCAACTTTCTACATTGTATGGTTTATCTATTCTTGTAACTTCATAGGATATTGCTTCAATTTATATGAACAAGATGCACAACACCTAACTGTTCTTACTGTTGCTAGAAATGGCTCTACTTTAGATTATTTATATTTCTCTATGTAAAATATATAAATGCAGGTTTAATATACCAGATATTAAGTAGATTATCAGCTTTAAATATTGCCTCAATGTGTGGATGCTATGTATGCATGTGTATGCATAGGAAGATGAGGTTAGAGGACAAGCGATATGCTTAACACGTGTAGTAATATGGTCTCTACCAATATAAGAAACCTATGTAATGATGCAACTTTGTGCTGGCTATTCTGCTGCGAAAGGTTCATTTCTTTAGTGTATTGTGATATTAACTTCCAATATACCTATATACCACAGAATAAATCTAGAGGAACCTGCAAAGGTGTTATGTTGATCTCTGCTCGTCGGCTTTCCTATTCCAATCGCTGGCTGATATCTTCCTCATTACTCTAGGAATAGCCAACATCAAAATGCAAGCCCTTGTTTCTTAATTCATTGATAACCATGTCTCCCTTTGTGCGTGCCCGAGTGCATGCGTAACGCGTTAGTACATCCACGGTATAAATGTTGCATTGTACTCTTGATATTGGATAAAATACAGACGAATCTTAACATATAAAATACAAACCATTTTTTCAGTCTTTTGATCTTGAACATCTATGGTGAGTTGATCATTATGTTGGATGAATTTGTACTTCTGGGGAATCCCGTGAGTAGGGAAATTCCATTTTTTTCAATTCATCAACTTTCAAGGCGAACTAGGACGAATTCATTAGTTTGTATTTTATGCTATTAGGGAGTTTTTAGAATAACCACTCCCTTGTAGTCTTTACTTTAAAGGCTTTAGGACATAAGTTACAGCATGGCTCATGCTACATCTTAGGGCTGAAACATTTCTTGCTTTTTCTCAGAGATCTTTCTTGCTCACTAACAATTTCTCTCTTTTTATTCATTACTGCTATCTATTATGGAGATCCCACTATCACATTGTACTGAAGTGCTATTGCTTATGCCTTTCTTTTGAATGAACAGCCAGGCATGGAAGGAGGACGCAATTGCTACTCAGATGAACACTATCTGCCTACATTTTTCTATGTGAGATTGTCATATTTCTCTCTTTTGGATTGTTAAGATATATTCCTCCGTCCTTGTGTATAATTTAGCTTGCATTTTCAGATGCTTGATCCAGGTGGAATTGCCAATTGGTCAGTAACACATGTTGATTGGTCAGAAATGAAGTGGCACCCAAAATCATACAAATCGCAGGATGTTACCATGGAGCTTTTGAGAAATATTACAGTATGGCTTTATAACTTTTATCTGTATTCTGTTTGAAAAGTATTGCTCGGAAAAGATATTTCTATAAACTAGTTGGGTCATAACTATTTTAGACACTAAACTTTCAACTATTTTTGCAGTCTATTGCAGAAAGTTTGCACGTAACGAGTGACAAAAAGGCTAGTATAACGCTTGTACTGTATTATTCTATTGATTTTATGATGCTTCATACTTAAACTAATTTATTTCTCCTTGTGAGTTCAGAGACAAGTCAAGCTTACACCTTGCCTGTGGAACGGAGTCGAACGCCCGTGTTTTCTATTTGCGAGGAAGTTCTTACCGGAAACACTGAATAAGTTGCTACGTCTTTTCCCTAACTATACATCTATCGAGGCCGAGTGACAGCCACAGCATTGATTCTTTGGTCGACTCAAGCTATTGCATTCGACCCCATTCATCTCCATTTCTAGTCTAGCTTCCGTTGTTGTAAAACAAGTCTTGCCATGTCAACTGCAAGCGGATCGAGCCACAGAAGGTGAAGAAATGGCCAACTTCGGTATGACCATTTAATTCGAGCTATTTATTTTTATGTTTACATTGCGGGGGCAAAGACCTTGGGGGACTTTGAGCTGCAAATGTTGAGATTTTTACCCCAGTGGGTTTTCTCTTTTCAATTTTTTTTATTCAAATTTTGTTTTAGCCAGTTTTTTTTTCTTCCTTAAAGTTGGCGTCCCAAAATGGGGATGCCGACATAGTGCAGTTGTGATGTAAGAATCTCTCTACTTGTTTCATAGTACTTGGTTTAAATGTCCATAAAGTAAGTTGAGCAATTCAAAGATCGTTTTATAGTGTTTTTGAGCTAAATAGTCATCTAATTGAAGGTTTTTCGATGATAGCCAAAGCACCACTTATTGTATGGTTAATTGGTTACAAAAAACACATGACTTTTGTCCAATTTTGGTTTTGCACATGACTTCTAAAACTCTCATAAATACAAACTTTATACACTCGTTTTCAATTTTCTCCTGATTTCATTTTATGCAACCAACGACGTAGTTATATGTTTTGTAAGTCATTCGATTATTTTCCAAGTCATCTACTTGTGCCAAAAAGTGAAATGAGGAGGGCATTGAGTTTGTGTAATTGAGAACACAATTGAAAGTCCAAATCAGTACAAAGTTGATACTCCATATTTTAAACCAAAGCTGGCAGTAAACAAACTGAAATTAACATACTAGAAGACAAATTTTAGAAACTTAAGTGCCCTCAAATATAATGAGGAATTCCGAATATGATACTGGCGATGTCCAAGAATAGGTCTATGGGTGATCTGAAAATTGACGATGCTACAAAATATTGGTTTCCTTCTCCACCATTGCGCCAAAGCCAAGGCATTAAGAGGTGGGATTTCACTCCACGCTGCAGCTATCAAGACAGGAAGGCTAGCAGAAACTTCCATATCCAATCACATTCTCAATTTCTACGCCAAATGTGGACTTCTTCACCCGGCCCATCAGGTGTCCGACGAAATGCCCCACAGAAATCTGGTGACGTGGTCCGCCTTGATATCTGGCTGTAACCTTTGGGATAGGCCCCATAAAGCGCTTCAGCTCTTCTGCGAAATGCAGAAGCATTTAAAGCCGAATGATTCGGTGTTCTCGAGCGCTCTCAGCTCCTGCGCCCGCACGAGGGACTTGAATCTCGGACAGCAAATTCATGCGCTAGCTTTAAAGCTCAGATATTGTTCCGTTAGTTTCGTGTTCAATTCACTCATCTTGGTGTACATGAAATGCGGCATGTGTGCTGATGCATTATCGGTTTTTAATGATGGCAAGCCAACTCTAGTTTCCTACAATATTGCAATCACCGGGCTAGTGGAAAACAAGATGCAAGAGAAGGGAATGGAGTTGTTTTTTATTTTGCTTAGATGTGGTCTGGTGCCTGACCGGTTTACTTTCGCAGGATTATTAGGGGCTGCTGAAACCCTAGGTGGTTTATCGATGGTTGTGCAACTACACTGTCAAATGGTGAAGCTCGGGCTTGACTGTGTGTCGTTTTCTGGGAATATTTTGATAACACTCTACTCCAAATTTAGTCTGTCTCGAGAATCCGACAAGGCATTCAGGGCGATTGGAGAGAAAGATGTTGTTTCATGGAATACTGGTATTACTGATTGTTGCCAATCTGATGATCATTCGAAAGCTCTTGATGTTTTCAGAGAGATGGATGCGACTCCAGATGATTACACGTATGCTGGTGTGCTCTCTGCGGCGGCTGGCATGGCCTCCGTGAGAATAGGCAAGGAGATTCACAGCCGTCTGATAAGGACAGGGCCGGATTGGGATGTTGGTGTCGGGAATGCACTTGTCTACATGTATGCTAAATGCGGATACATTACTTTAGGTTACTCTGTTTTTGTGCGGATGGAGGTTCATAATCTTGTTTCTTGGAACACCATCATTGCTGCATTTGCGAATTACGGGAATGCTGAGAAAGTTATGGCACTGTTCGAGGAGATGAAGAGAGTGGGGTTGGAGCCGGATCCCATAACGTTCATTGCACTTCTGACTGCTTGCAATCATTCCGGGCTCGCTGATGAGGGCCAGATGGTTTTTGAGTCTATGAGAGCTCACGGAATAAACCCTAACATCGAGCATTTGTGCTGCCTCGTTGATCTATTAGGGCGATCTGGGAGGTTGAGCGAGGCTGAAGAATATACTCATAAGTACTTGAGTGGTGATGAAGCTGTTTTGGGATCTTTACTTTCTGCGTGCCGACTGCATGGAAACGTTGGTGTTGGGGAACGGATAGCTGAAAGGCTCGTAAAGCTTGATCCTGTTACAGCTTCGCCTTATGTTCTGTTATCCAACTTATACGCGATGAAAGGGAATTGGGGTGGTGTTTTAAGGGCGAGGGGATTGCTGGAGCATCGCGGATTGGAAAAGGAGCGTGCTCATGCTAGTCTGATCGCGTAGGGAAAAGGTCGGTCTATAAGTGATAAAAGAACAAATCTTCTTCAAGAATGGATGTTTTCCTCATGTTGTATGTGGATGCAAATTTCTTGTAAATATGTCCACTTTCAGTTAAGAAATGAGGTTGGTTTCTCCACTAAGTACAGAAAAATCTTTGGTATTGAGTGGTACTATTCTAACGAAAATAGATTCACATCATAATAATTAATACATTGTAATGAATTCCAAGTTTAATTTGTTTAGTTGGATTGGGATGAATGTGGATTGTGAAGTAGTTTACATATGCTCTTGTTGTTTGAATTTTGTGTCCCAATATTTTATATTTTTATCACATGCTCATGCTCCAATTTCTAATAATATGTAGTAACATTTCTTTGTTTTACGTGAAAAGGTAACATCTAAAATATACAACGTCGAGCAGTTTGTTACGTTTACACTTTGAAATGATTTAATATAGAGTTTTATAAATGTTTAATAATCCTTGATTAAATATGTACATGTAATAAGATTGTCCAAGACTTATAAAGTATTAAATGCTCTTTAGAGGCTTATATGTTTATTAAAAATAATTTCATGTTCTCACAATATCTGAAAAGTAGATAGACTTATAATTTCATCTCAATTAGTTCATGAAGTAATTTATTTACTTTTTAACCCTAGAAATCTATACTAATAATAAAAGTATGAGTTTTACAAAATATAAATTGTCTATTTTATCCCTACTATATATATTATTTAAAGGACAATTATACATGAATCAATAAATAATAAATTAATCTATACTAATAATAAAATAGTATTTGTTTATTACTTCAATTACCTATCAATTTGTTGTCACTACTCATCGAACACAAAGGTATTGGCCAAGTTGGACTCTATATACATGTTATTTTACGGTCATTAGTCGATAACTTTTAGTTCTTTCCTAATCCTCTCTACCTGATATATATAATATTCCCATTATTTAATATCCATATATACTAATACTAATATAATACGAAATGTGTGAGTTTTAACAAAATATTAATTATCTATTATATTTTTTATTATATATTTAATTTTAAGGATATAATATGAAAGAGTAAATTGTACATTAAAATAAATATAATTTCATTAGACATATATTAGAAACACATTTATTAGTTTTAGGATATCTTAAACAATCTGCATTGCCTAAAGCCTTCATATAAATATTCTTAGGCTGTTTGTCCTCTTTTATAATCTCTTTCTAATCTCTTTTTTAATTCAAATAAGAAAAATATGAAATTTTTTTGGTTAATTTTGACCAAGTTAACTTTAAAGTTTATTTGTAGCACTTAAGCCTTTAGCTCGAGCAAAGGCCGTGCAACCAAGAAGAAGTGGTCGTTGTGTCTGGTTATCATTAACTTAATATGTAAAAAAAGAAAATATAAAATTTTCAAATAAGACTATAATTAGGAAATTTTGTATTAGGGTTTAGGATTTAATTTTTTATAAGTTAAACATAAACTTTAACATCTAATCATTATTAATATATTTTTAGGCATTAATTAATGCTTGAAAATTGAAAAAGAAAGATATCCAATTATTATTGATATATTCTTATATATGTATGACATTTAAGGAGTATGTTTGTTAAGAAAATGGTACCGTGCAAAGATGACATCTTTGAGTAATTCGTTTCACGTCCCACCCCACAAGTAACAGTTATTGCCGTCGGAATCTAATTTTATGCACGATTTATGTTACATTTCATATCATTCTATACATCACCTTTGAAGTTAAATATGATTATCTCGAGTTTCTTATCTCGTGTAAGCCTAAGTCTTTAATAATTTCAAGTTTATATATATATATATATATATAGGGATTGGATCAAATACATCACCCTATTAAAATAAGAAATAAGAATTAATCTGATTCGTTTAATTTTCAAAATCAATGGCTAAGATTTGTGGAGATTTCATTTCTCTCTCATCTTTTCTCTCT
>JAYJMF010000044.1:3878375-3901013 GCA_036873715.1 Salvia sclarea | reverse complement strand
ATTTAAAAACTATACGGATGTTTTAAATTTAATTTTGTATATCTTTTCATCACATATAATAAATCATCAATTTTAAAGAAATCACAAAATTGCCATTGAATTTGAAATCAATTTCAAATTGATTTCAAATTATGGATTCGCCTTTAATGATATATAGATTTGTTTACTACTTCAATTGCCTATCAATTTGTTGTCACTACTCATCGAACACAAAGGTATTGGTCAAGTTGGACTCTATATACATGTTATTTTACGGTCATTAATTAGTCAGATAACTTTTAATTCTTTCCTAATCCTCTTATAATTCTACCTGATATATATAATATACCCATTATTTAATATCCATATATATTAACACTAATATAATACGAGAGGAAGGAAAGAGGAAATAGGTGATTCTAACCATTTTGCTTTAGCAAAAATAAAATTTAACCCATCAAATAAAAAAAATAAAATTTAACCGATTACATAAGAAAAGATAAAAATTTATCCATTTAAATGTTTAATTACTTATACAATCTTAATTATTATTGAAATATATAACTAATTCCCTTTGGGTTGTTACGTGATTTGCTCATAATTGTTGTCTCCTATTTTCCTTTTTCTTAATTTTCTTTTTAGTTTTGAATTTCACCAATTCACGTAAAAATGAGAATTCACGAAGTTATCTGCCTTAGTAGATAAAATAATGTTTACACATCGGACAACAATTCACGTAAACGAAAAGAATTTACGTACTAAAACAATTCACGTAAATGATGAAAATTCATGTGGTTAAAAACATGAATTATTTATGAATTTAGCCAATTAACGTGAACGAAAAAAATTCACATACTAAAAATAATTCACGTAAATAATGAAAATTCAAGTAGTTAAAAAACTGAACAAAATAGAATTCACGCATAGCACGTTGATTCACGCAATCAAAAATTACGCATTCGGAATTCACGCAAATAACAAAAACTCATATAAAAATAAATCAATTCACGAAAATATAAACTCACGTTTAAAAAAAAAAAAAGCCCTCCACTTAATAACCGCTAACGAGGAATCATGGGATAAGATCACGGTTAATCCATGATGAACATGAGACAATATTTTTCCAAATAATTAGGGAAAGGGAATAGAAAGATAAGGAAAGCTAATTTTTATTTGAATGGTTAAATTTTATTTTCTCTATAGCAAAATGGTTATTATATTATTTTTTCAGATATACGAAAGGTGTGAGTTTTAACAAAATATTAATTATTTATTATATTTTTTATTATATTTAATTTTAAGGATATAATATGAAATAGTAAATTGTACATTAAAATAAATATAATTTCATTAGACATATATTAGAAACACATTTATTAGTTTTAGAATATCTTAAACAATCTGCATTGCCTAAATCCTTCATATAAATATTCTTAGGCTTTTGTCCTCTTTTATAATCTCTTTCTAATCTCTTTTTTAATTCAAATAAGAAAAATATGAAGTTTTTTGGTTAATTTTGACCAAGTTAACTTTATAGTTTATTTTTAGCACTTAAGCCTTTAGCTCGAGCAAAGGCCGTGCAATCAAGAAGAAGTGGTCGTTGTGTATGGTTATCATTAACTTAATATGTAAAAAAAAAAAAAAATCAAATAAGACTATAATTAGGAAATTTTGGGTTTAGGATTCAATTTTATATAAGTTAAACATAAACTTTAACATCAAATCATTATTAATATATTTTTAGGCATTAATTAGTGCTTGAAAATTGAAAAAGAAATATATCCCATCATTATTGATATATTCTTATATATGTATGACATTTAAGGAGTATGTTTGTTAAGAAAATGGTACTGGGTAAAGATGACATCTTTGAGTAATTCGTTTCACGTCCCACCCCACAAGTAACAGTTATCGCCGTCGGAATCTAATTTTATGCACGGTTTATGTTACATGTCTCATCATTCTATACATCACCCTTGAAATTAAATATGATTATCTCGAGTTTCTTATCTCGTGTAAACCTAAGTCTTTAATAATTTCAAATTTATATATGTTAATAATGATGGTTACTCTAATTAAATATTTGTATATATCTTGATAAAAGGTTGAGTTAGTTTTTTTATACATATTAACAACGCAATTATATGACATTTAATCAATCAAGTTGTTAACAAATGTAATTTTATTTGGTAAAACTATATTGTTAACAAATTTAATTTAATTTGGTAAAAGTAAATTGATGTTACACGTTTAATCTACGAAGTTGACTTGGCCATCATATTTCTTTTGTAATTTATGGAAATCAGTAGCATTACTTTTCCAGTTTACATAATAGCATTACTTTTTTCTTTGTTATTGAAATATACACCAATTTACAAACTCTCATTATTAAAATGTAGGAGTACGATTTTTGTGGAACATCGATATCACGCAATTGGAAGAAATAACATTTTGTTAGAAACCTATAATTTTATCTCCGTACTGTATATTTTTGGTGTTGGTATATAAATTCACGTGCACACTATCTTAACAATAATATATAGAAGTATTTTGTAAATATTGATATATTTAATAAATTCTTAAATTATAGTATTATTCATCCAAACATATTGCATTAAATGAAATTTACAGTGTCTCATATATTCAATGTAAATATCATACCCCTTCCATCCCACATAAATATGTTGGCAAATATTTTTGTGCACTTGGTTGCACAAGGTGCGGTGGTCAACGGCCCGTGTTGACTGGGCCGTTGACCAATCAACTTTTAATTTATTTTTAATTTTTTTTTAAAAACTTTTCGACATTGTTAGTTATATAAAACGGCATTATGAATAAAATGACACTGCTAATTATAACAAATGACACTAGAATCAAAATTGCACTGTTAGTTATACGAGACACTATTAGTATGATAAAATGACACTGTAATCAAAATGACATATTTGGTACTTCAAAATGGCACTACAACTGAAATGACACTTTTGTTGATATAAAATGACACTTTAATTATATAATAAAGTATCAATTGTTTGCCGCTCCTATTCTAAGCCATGAGTTGAGCGAGGGGGAGTCGAAGGCGAACCCAGAGCGAGCACAAAGACAATATTGTTGTCGGTCTCATTATCTATATATTAATTTCGAAGCCGAAGGTTGAGCCGTTTGTGGTTTGCTGCCCCCTATTGTTTGTTCGCCGCCTCTTATTATTGTTTTTAGGGGGCACTATTAGTTATTTGAAACGACACTTGTAGTTATATAAAATGATACTTTTAGTATTTCAAATTGACACTCTTTCTATTGTTGTTTTTAGAGTCACTATTAGTTATTAAACTCGACACTTGTAGTTATATAAAATGACACTTTAGTATTTTCAAATTGGCACTCATCATCATAAAAAATTAAACTTTTCTTTTTATATATAAAAAAACGACCGGTCAACAGTCAACGCGGACCGTTGACCGCGTCGCAGACCAGTGGCGCGCCTCACAGGAGTGTCCCTCAAATATGTTTATGAAGAAGTGGAAGAAAGAAAATATAAATATAATATAAAAGGTGTGATTTAGGGTGATCAATTTATTTTATCATTCAAAAGATATTTTATATTTATATTATTTTGGGTCAGTACACAAGTTTATTTAAAAGCCTATTTGTGATGGACTCAAACCCGTGACCATGGGCCTAATATATTAACCACTTTACTATACTAATTAGCTAACATAACACGCAACTATATTATTATTATTATTATTATTATTATTATTATTATTATTATTATTATTATTATTATTATTATTATTATACACATATTTTAGCATTAAACGTAATGTGAACCACTATTTAAGGCTTAGATAATTTTTTTTTATAACAAGTCACGTTTAGTTAGAGGAATTAGAAAAGAAAACAAGTTACATTTATTGGGACGGAGCTAGGGACTATTTGTTAAGAATAAATTTCTATTCAACAATGATGTATTAATATTCATTTGAATATCGATCAAATTTCTATTTGTTTGAGGGTTGACTTCCTTGCTCATGCGGCTTGCTACATCAGTAGTGGGCAAGTAATTTGGGCTCATGGTGGATTGAAGAGCAGTTATGCAACATATATGTCAGTATGTTTGTTTTCTTCTGTGTAAGTAGTATTTATTTATTTAATGAATATTTATAGGTTTCATTTATTTAATCATTTGATGTGGGCATATATTATGAATTCAGATTGTTTGTAATGGACTTGCATTATTAAATTTGAATCTATTTGATAATTTACTTTCTCTGTAGTGAAAATCATGATTTTTATAAGAGTTGTCTAAGCTTTTAAAGTTCAAAGAAGAGAGAGATCAGGGACGGAGCCAGGAATTCTATTTGGGGGGGGAGGGAATTGTTTCAACCTCAAAATTATAAAACTACATATACTTTATACTAATCCAACGACAATATTTCACTTAATATACACATATTTCATATGACAATATTAAAAAAATACATAAAGATAAATTGCCTTGTAATAAGCAATTAGAGCAATCCATTACAAAAGTCTCGAGCAAATAATGACATGCCACTCCAATCAACTCTGCAAAATAAAAGAGAAAATATTATTCTCTCATATTACAAATTCACCAATGAAATATATAACTATGAAAAATATTAAATAACTAAAGCAATATAAAGAAGAATTAATACCTACATATTCTCTTTTCTAATTTGAATATATTTACTATTTTATTGAATTGGGTCTATCTAAAGTAGACTTTAAGTTGGACTTTGTTTAGGAATGAGCCACTTTAATATAGTATACACACACACACACACACATATATATATATATATATATATTATACATACATATATATATATATAAAATAAAATAAAAAAATTGAGGGGTGCGACCGCCACTACCAGCCTACCCCCTATTTGCGTCTCTGAGAGTTGAGAATTCTAATATGAAGTGATATGTCGGCAAAAAAAAAATAGACCAACTCTCATGGGATATCCCCACATAAAATACGAGTCAACTCTCATGGAACGGAGGGAGTATTAAAAATATTACTCTATATATATAACAAATTAATTATGGATGTTAATTGGACACGATAGACGTGCACGCACGTTCTCATGGCTAGTAAAGATAAAAAGATCAAATAAATCCTATAAGCCATGAAAGAATAGATGGTGTGTTTCGCTAAACTAGTTCCTTAAGGATTTTATAAATTTAAAAATCTTCTACGAAGTTGTTTTAGAACTTGGAATAGGTGGTTAGAAAATGACGACATCATAACTACAATAACCAAAATTAAATTGTTAAAGTCTAAAGAACATCTCGATACCCTATGAAAAATAAGATGAATAAACTAGGACGAAACAAATAAAATGAATAGATCGAATTTGAAAAGGAAAAAGAAAACAATAAGTTAATGATCCAAAATTTGTCAAAAGAATAATACTCCATTTTGAATAAATTTCAGGCTGACACGAAAAATAAGCTGTTATTACTTATTACTAACTGAATCTCAGTAAATGAACCAATTATATTCCAACACGTGTCGTCTGCTTTCTTTTCGCCAAAAATGGCATCTTTATTCATTCAAATTCCTGCCATTGCCAATAACTCTAATGAAATGAACCCAATTTTTGACTTCTTTCCCCCCTTCTCCTTCTCCACCACCTCACTTCATGCTTTTGACACCAAAAAGCGGAGACTGCCTCTCTCCCAACCCCTCCTTTCTCCATCCTCTTTTGTCCCAAATCTGATGATGCAACAAAAGCTTGGTTTGTTTCTCCACCAATGCGCCAAAGCTAAGGCATTCAGAGGTGGGGTTTTGCTCCATGCTGCAGCTATCAAGACAGGAAGGCTAGCAGGAACTCCGTATGCAATCATATTCTCAATTTCTACGCCAAATGCGGACTTCTTCATCCTGCCTACCGGGTGTTCGAAGAAACGCAGCACAGAGATTTAGTCACGTGGTCCGCCATGATATCGGGTTGTAATAATTGTGATAGACCCCAGGAAGCGCTTCAACTTTTCAATCAAATGCACAAGTTCGTGTTTTCCAGCGTTCTCAGCTCCTGCGCCCGCTCCAGAGACTTGAATCTCGGACAGCAAATTCATGCGCTCGTCTTAAAGCGCAGCTATTGTTCCGTTACTTTCATTGTTAGTTCACTGATTTTGGTGTACATGAAATGTGGCATGTGTGCTTCTGCGCTGTCGGTTTTTTATGATAACAACTTTGTCACACCAAATCTACATTGCTTCAATATTGCAATCACTGGGCTAGTGGACAATAATCTTCAAGAGAAGGGAATGGAGTTGTTTGTGATTTTGCTTAGACGGGGTCTTCTTCCTGACCAGTTCACTTTCGCAGGATTATTAGGGGCCTCTGGTGAAACGATGTATGGTTTATCAAGGGTTCTGCAATTACACTGTCAAATGGTGAAGCTTGGACTTGATTTGATGTCCTTAACTGGGAATGTTTTGATGACATTGTACTCCAAGTTTAGTTTGTTTGAAGATTCTGACAAGGCATTTAGGTCGGTTAGAGAAAAAGATATAATTTCATGGAATACTGCTATTACTAATTGTCGCCGCTGTGAGGATTATACAAAGGCTCTGGATGTTTACAGGGAGATGATGGAGGATCACAACGTGACGCCGGATGATTACACGTATGCTGGTGTGCTTTCTGCAGCTGCTAGCACGGCTTCCGTGAGAACTGGCAAGGAGATTCATGGTCACTTGATCAGGAAAAGGCCGTATTGGGAGGTTAGTATCGGAACAGCACTCGTCAACATGTATGCTAAATGTGGATATATTACATCAGGGTACAGTGTCTTTAGTTTGTTTGAAGAATCAGAGAAGGAATTCAGATTGATTGAAGAAAAAGATGTTATATCATGGAATACTGTCATTACTAATTGTTGCCAATGTAAGGATTATACAAAGGCAGTGAGTATTTTCAGAGAGATGGTGGGTGATCACAACGTGAATCCAGATGATTACACGTATTCTAGTGTGCTTTCTGCAGCTGCTAGCATGGCTTCCTTGAGAATTGGCAAGGAGATTCATGGCCGTCTGATCAGGACAAGACCGTATTGGGAGGTTAGTATCGGGACTTCACTTGTCAACATGTATGCTAAATGTGGATACATTACCTCAGGGTACACTGTCTTTGAGCAAATGGAGATTCGGAATTTTGTTTCTTGGAACACCATCATTGCTGCATTTGCGAATCATGGACATGCCGAGAAAGCTATGGCACTGTTTGAGGAGATGAAGGAGACGGGGTTGGAATCAAATGCCATCACATTTCTTCATCTTCTAACTGCTTGCAATAATTGTGGGCTTGCTGATGCTGGCCAAATGCTTTTTGAATCTATGAGCAAAGTTCACGGAATAACCCCTAAAGTTGAGCATTTGCGCTGCCTTGCTGATTTATTAGGACGAGCCGGAAGTTTGAGCAAGGCGGAGGAATATACTCATCAAGATTTTGGTGATAATGCAGTTGTTTTGGGTTCATTACTTTCTGCATGCCAACAACGGCTTGGAGATGTTAGCGTTGGGGAGCGGATAGCTAAGAGGCTCGTCAAAACTTCATCCTCTTCTTACATTTAGATATTGCATTCTGTTATCCAACGTTTACGCGATGATCAGGAAGAGGGATGGTGCTTTTAGGGCAAGAAAATTGATGGAGGATTGCGGATTGGAGGATGTGGCTGCTGGCACTAGTATGATCAACATAAATATTTCAATATAGAAAAGGTCAGTCTCTTAGTAAGATACCTCCTTCAATAGTGAATGTTGATAGCTCATATTGGTGGAGGTAGATGCACATTTTTAGTAAGTATATGTCCACTATCAGTTAGGATACATGGTTTCTGCACGAGTATAGAAAAGTCTCCCCTATCATGGAAAAGAAGATACCTACACTTGGATATAGAAACAAATTTAATGAAGTTAGGAAGAACTCCAGGTTTTGTTTAGGTGGATATATGGATCATAATCATCAATTTATTAGAATCTTGGTCCTAATAATACAAGCTGTTTCTGTATCACTAAGTTACTTGGGCGATTAGCATAAGTTTTTACATAATTTATAGTACTAGGAGGAATTAGTCTTGGTCTTTGTAAGACTAAACTACCTTGTAACTTCTCACACTTGATAATCTTAGACTAGACATATTCAAAGTTTTTTTAGCTCTCACACTCCTAAGGAATTAATAATGGATATGATGTGTCTACAACTTAAATTATTAGCAGGTACAATTATTTTTCAAAGGTCGGTGTGTGTTTGTTGATAACCAAATTGACAACTTTTTATTGATGAAACAGAGGACTACACTCATAATTCAAGAGAGCACCCAGATGAAGCTAAGATGTCTCTATCGAGATTTTGGAAGGAGAAATTGAGGGGTGTTTGGTCTTATTTGAGAGCTTAGATGCTCTAATAATTTATAAGCTATTTCAAGAGTTTAGAAGTTGCAAAAGTGTTTGAGTAATGACTTTATAAGTTAGAAATGGAAATGTGAATTTAGTGAGAAAAAAATCATAATTAGAGAGAAAAAAATTGAAGATAATGAAATTGAAAAGGCGTATGTTGGAAAATATCAAATCATAACAATGTTATTTTTGATAAATTTATTACTCTTACTAATAAGATTAGGAAAATATTAAGATAATGAAAGTATTAGTTGGGGTTGAACAATTTATTTTTTCGGAAACTTAGGAGTGTTAAAGCTTATTTTCACAACTTATAAATTACTTAAGAGTTTGTTTTGCGAAATAATTTGCAATAACTTATAAGCTTATTAATAACTTATACTCTCTTTGTCCACTTCAAATGACCCAAAAGATTTAGGCACACAAATTAAATTGTAGTTTGAGAGATAAAGAGGAGAGATTCATATAAAATGTAAGACAAAGAGGAGAGATAAAGAGTAAGACAAAATTTACAAATAAAATGTAGTTGAGGGACTCTCCCCTGCAGTCGGCCACAATGTTGTGGCCGGATCGGATTCGGGTCAATTGGGCGGGTTTGATCCGGTTTGACCTGGTCAATTTTTTTTTAATTTTTTTTTAAGTATCATTTTTTATACATCGGAGTACCATCTAGGGGCGCGGCAACAAATAATAGGGGACAGCAACAAATAATGGGGGGCGGCAAATAACAAACGGCTCCGCCTTCGGCTCCGAAAACTAATACTATATAGATAATGAGACCGGCAACAATTTTGTCTTTGAGCTCGCTCCGAGTTCGCCTTCGCCTCCCCCTCGCTCGACTCATGGCTTTGAATAGGAGCGACAAATAATAATAGGGGTCGGCAAACAACAAATGACTCCGTCATTGGTTTCCAAATTAATATTAAAATTAAAAAAAATTTAGGAAAAAAAAAATTAAAAAAAAAAAGTTGACCTGATCAACGGTTTGGCCCGGGTCAAACAAGGTCAAACCGGGGCGGATCCGGCCACAATGTTGTGGCCGGCCGCATGAAAGTATTCGCCAGTGTAATTTGAGAGATAAAGTAAAAAGATATATTTAATTTTATTTCCATTTTAGTTATAGGGTTATTATTTATGAGATGGGCTAAAATAGAAATTGAGCCATTTAAAATGGGAGGGAAAGAGTAAGTTATTTTAAGAAGCTTTATGAACTTAACCGAACAACTTCTAAATCTTATATCAAAATTGTGCAAGAAAATTATTAATACTTCATGCTATAAGGTGACCGGATAATATTTGTGGGGGCATATGGCTGCCAACGTCAAAATTACTTGTAAAATGTGGACGTAAGTCGAAGAATGATTATTCTTATTATTGGACGCCACCAAAAAAAAAAAAAAAAAAAAAAAAAAGAAACGACAGTATGTGCAGAGTAGTAGTCGGTAAGGTGATAATTAATTTAATTAGTGTTAAAAATATTATATATTACGTTGTCGAATTCGCATGTGGACCTAAATTAAGAGTCGGAGAGATTCTTTGGCCATAAATCAATCGTCGGTTTTCCGAATCTACGTCTGCAAGTGCAACCACCATACAAAACCCACCAACAAACGCATTCATTATTAATTGTCTTTTTTTGGACGGAACAAACACATTAATTAAAATTATAATCTAATTAATTACCCCCTCCGTCCCGCCGAAGTTGTTACATTTTTCCTTTTCGGGCCGTCCCAATTTTCTTTTTAAAACACCTTTATCGCTCAAATAATTTTAAATAATAGTATTATATTTCTATCATCACTTTATACTACTTTTCAACTCTTCTAAAACTCCGTGCCCAAAAGAAACATATTAACTTCACCGGGACGAAGGGAATACTTAATTAGTAGCTCTATCACCGATTACTTATAATAATTGGACATCCACCACATCTCACTATCAAAATACAAATGTAAAATTAATGTATATATATTTAAATAAAATAATGCCAATGGGATTTTATTTAGTTGGGTCAAAATTATGCAGATTAGGTGAGTATTTGGTGAAGAACATTGGGTTTATAATTTAGTGTAACGAACGATCCTGCATACATCTATAACTGAAACTACTCAAAGTATGACAAAACAACATGTTTATGGACTTGGTGGTAACATAATTTTAAATTGGAGCAAATTGCAAGTTCAACAATCTTATTTGAGACAAGAAATACCAAAATACAGCATCTTGAGTAGATGAGACAATTTTTGGAGTTGTTTTCCAACTTTATTAGGTGCAGCTAAATGTGAAAGAGATGCTCAAGCAAGAGTCCATAGGAATTAGGCCATAATCACTTTTTTATATTTTGTTATATTGATATGAATATGATTGCGAGGTTACCATAATGTAACATATATATTCCGATATTCGTGTTTGTGGATTATTTTTTTTCTTTCTCGTCAATTTTAGTCATTTAGTCATGATGTGTTAGGTCTTAATCAGCCTTCAAAATCAAATGAAGAAATGGCATTCTCTTATTTGAGAATATGGAAAAATGACAATGGCCAAAGTAAGAGCTTTTCAATTATTATGATAGATGAGAAAGAACATGAAAATGGCCATTATTTTGGTCAAAATGACAGGCTGGAATTTATTATTTAATTATACCTCTCGTTTGTTTTTTTATCCATCGAAGTATATAGGGGTTTGGACTAATCAATGTAAATGTAGGGTTTTTAGTTTTCCATTTAGTTTTGCTTTCAATTTTAGATGATAAGCTAAATGATAAAATAGCTCGAAGTTTGGTGTGCTGTTTTTCTAGATAATGCTCGAAACTGGATTTAGATTTCACAAATTTATAATTTTATTTGACATTGAAATTTTGAATTGAAGATGATAATTTGAAATAACCTCACCAGCAGAAATCCAACGCTTGAAGCATAACTAATCAAAGTAAATAAATTTGGGCTGCTTCTCATCCAATTCTTAACAAAAGTGAAAAAAACATATTATGAAAGATATTAATAATTGGAATTTTAAGTTAGTTGGTCTCTTGACCTTGGATCTACGTTTATTTATGCAACTTATTCAATATATTAACATAAATTGTTAAATACTGGTCACTATAAATTAAAACTCAAACGTATTTATTTATTTTAATTTTTATGAGGAAAAGACTTATATATATATTTATATGTTAATGAAGGAGAAACTTCTGGCGTCGTACCGCCATACTCCAACTCAGGTCCAACTAGGCGGATAGGAAAATAATAGAATAGGATTGTATCAAATGATATTGTTTCATTCACTACTGTTGAGAGAGAAAGAGAGAGAGAGAGAGAGAGAGAGAGAGAGAGAGAGAGAGATTTTTCCACGTCATTGGATATGCTTCGAATATATTTATTTGGGTCTCGATTTTGAGGGAGACGTGGGCTACTTGATTTCTGATTTCTTGCTCTATTTTTTTCATCAAAATTTTAAGATTTTACTGTTTCTTCCTACGCCACATGCTATGTTTCTTCTTTAATTACAAATTGTACAAATAATTCATGAGTGATAGTGAGAGTGAGAGGAATAAAACTTCACAATAATAATAACCTCCTGCATGCTTGATTATTAATTAATTTCTCGTCGGAAAACATATCAACCACTTCGACAGTTGCCGCAGTTGATGAAAATGTTCAACAACAATTTAATATTTTTACATTGGGGGTATTTTTGGAGTAATCTTATATGTATTCATTCAGTAAAATAAACTCTAGTATAAAAATTAATTTGGTTGGAAAATATTAAAACAAGATTCAACTACTTCTACAAGTCACGAAAGCATATAGCGTCTGAGCAAACACAACCTTCTCCAAATATATACTATTGCACAGAGGCAACAGGAAACAATATTATATAGTATTTTTTATTTATGAGCTCGTTAAATGATATACTCCACTTGATAAGAGTTGGTCTTGTTCAACCTTCTAATCATCTGATTTAGATTCACAATTTAAAATATGATACGCTATTATGGTAGGAGAACAATATTAAAATAATGGACCAATATTTAACCATGTTTATGTTGTTTGTGTCATCAGTGATCACAGTTAATGTCATATAAGTCAAATTCTTAATTAAATCTATTAATATTTTTTTTATGGTAGCATTATAGTGTTGCGTCGACCACAAAGGACGATACAATATTTCCTTTTTTTATACAGTTTGCAGACAATTATGTAAAGATTGATAGATCTATTTAAATACATTTTCAAATCAATAATTGTTTCTTGTCTTCCAAAAAGAATATGAATAATTAAAGAGTTAGACAAATATTTGCGTTAGGTCGGCCTAACGTTAGACCAATTGTTTGTCTCTCCTATTATAAGCCATGAGTCGAGCGAGGGGGAATCGAAGACGAACCCGGAGCTATAACAGACCAACTAGTAACCGTTGAAAAGAAAGCATAAACAAAGTAAAGTTGGAGGCAAATTCTTGGAAACTAAACATGAAACGCAGACTTTGATTTGTTACAAGTCAACTATAAAAAATAGTCTTAATTGTCATGGATTAAAAGAAAATGTTTTGTTTTCTAATTCATGAATTTTCTTAGCAATGTTGAAACTCGGAGTAATAGTATAGTATGTATTAATTTATTTTATAATGGAGAAGCATGATTGGCTCGTGTTCGATTGTGCACAAAAAGAAAAGTTGAGTGCAATATGAGATGGATATTGGTGACCCGCAACATGCACATAAAACAAGTCACGCACCATAAACTTTTCTTTACTTTTCTTTACACAAGAAAAACAAATTTATTATTTACTCTCTCTATCTCTATATATGTTTATACTATCGTGATATACACTAAAAGAGTATTTGAATATTTTGATATTGTGATTAGGTTCTTATAATTTTTTTATACGTCAGGATGCAGTTACCAAAATAAAATATTAAGTAGTTTCAAGATTAAGGGTTGCCGGTTGCGTTAAGGAAAAAAATAGTTATATATTATATTTAACAAATAAATGAGACTATAATTTTCAGATAAATAAGAAAAAGAAAATAGATCGAAATATTACTACTAGATCAAATGCAGCGCAAAAAAGTCTATATATTATTTCCATGAAAAGAAAAAGAAAAACATTCATTGGTTGGTACATTTATAATATCAATATTAAATTTAGTTGAAAAGGCATTTTCACCTAATTCTTTTTTTTCCATCCGAAATTCCTTTCCGGATTTTACTTGCCTTCATCTTCAACTTCTCTCTCTAGATTTCTGCATTTCCAGAATCCCTTGCCTACATTTCAGCGCATTTTCTCTGCTACTCTTGATCTACTGCACGAGCTCTATAATCCTTGAATTGCAAAGTATATCCGATTTCTCGAGAATCGAGATCTATTCTGGAAGGTCGGTTATTTGAAGATACAGACGAATTTTGTGAGGATATCCTGGTTTTTTCACTATTCTAGCAATTTGACAACAAATTCTGAGTCTCTAAGCCGAAATATATCTAGTTTTTAGTCTAGAAAGTTGCGCTTTGTGTGCGTGATTCTGCGTAGTTTGAGCTGAAAAACAGAGACAACAGGTGGAAGAAGGCACACACATGTCACAGTTTTCTATAAGTACAGAGATAGCTACACTTGAAGCGGATTCGTGTTCTGGGGAATCGCACCCCTTTAGAAATCTGAGAGGCTTAAGGTGGCGTATAGATTTGGGGATTTTACCATCCTATCCTTCGGCCTCAGTCGACGATCTCCGCCGGATTACCGCCGATTCTCGGAGAAGGTAAACACATAGCTCTTCATCTTGTAAGTATTAGTTGATATCCGTAGCTTTGAGACCAATGATTGAAGAGATCGTATCGTTTGTTGCTCTTTTTGGTTGGTCGTACGAAGTTGTCGGTCGTTTTAACTTTTGGGGCTGTATTTATTATCACTAAATTAACGCTTTAGTGTTTCAAATTCGATCGAGTTCGGCAAGTTGTCTTCTATAAGGATTAAATCAGTCTTTAATTAATTCTATGTAGTTTTTGGTACTTGTTTTACTCGGTAATTTGATTTAAATCAGAGAGCATATCAAGTTGTGGAATCATCTTCCTCATGAATTTCTAGATGAAAAACTGGAAGTGAGCGTCCTTTTCTCACCGCCTCTGTTTATATTTAATCAATCGGATTCGCGATGATGCAGGTATGCTGCGTTAAGGAGACAGCTTCTAGTTGATCCACATGTGCGGAAAGATGGAAATAGTTCTCCTGACCGTGTCATTGACAATCCACTATCCCAGAACCCAGGTAAAATTTTGATGAATCTACGTTATTTCCATTTTCCCATGATATTATTGAATTTCTCTTCCCTTGAGCTTTGTGTGAACATGTATTCTGGTATGGGGGATTCCGGTTGGTTGGGAGAGGAGTGAGCCGCTTTTGTTTGTTTTTTACTCGCTGAAATACAACTTGTGTGTCTTTTCCGTAACTGAAATACTGCGGCCCAAGCTTAGGCTTCCATTTGCTTCGGCTTCATTGGTGATTGTTTTATTTACTACTACTTTCTGCGTTTCTGGGTTATTTGACACTGATTTTTCCTCTCTCAGATAGCATGTGGGGTCGATTCTTCAGAAATGCTGAACTGGAGAGAATGTTAGACCAAGATTTGACACGCTTGTATCCTGAAAGAGGCAGCTATTTCCAGACAAGTGTATGCCAAGGCATTTTGAGACGGATTTTACTGCTCTGGTGCCTTAGACACCCAGAATATGGCTACAGACAAGGTTGGTATTAAACATTTACATCTATTCTCTTTGGTCCTCCAGTTTGCATCAATTAATAGTCTGGCAAATTTGGGTTGCTGCATCTCTAAAGCTTGGCCCATTTTATATTTCACTGAATTGGGGAGATGTCCACTTTGGAGGCTAAACTGAAATTTCATGAAAAAGGTCATTTTTATTTTTATTTTAATTTTTTTTTAAAAATATAAATGTCTGATTATCTCAAATAATTTTGTGGAGCAATGTACAATTTTTAGCCTCACGATATGTAATTTCCCTTTGTGGCATAAAACTGGAAGAATTAAGTTAAAAAATTTGACTATATTTTGTTTAGATTGAGACCATTTAATTGATTGCTTTAATGTCAAAAGTCCTTTTGATGATTAAGTGGAGACCAAGGAGCTTAGTTTTTCTGGAACATTCTGAATTCTGACATAAAAAAAGTTGTTTAATTTAGCTCTTTGTACTGATGCGTCTCTCCTATCTGTATTTTCAGGCATGCATGAAATCTTGGCTCCCCTGTTATATGTTCTTCATGTTGACGTGGAACATCTCTCAGAAGTGAAAAAAGCATACGCTGACCAGTTCGTTGATAAATTTGATGGCTTCTCATTTCATGAAAATGATTTAACGTACAAGTTTGACTTCAAGAAATTCTCAGAGTCTATGGGAGATAATAACATTGGCTTTGAAAACACTTCTGCAAAAGCTAGTAGTCTCAGTCAACTTGATCATGAGATTCAAACCATAGTTTTATTAAATGATGCCTATGGAGCAGAAGGTGAACTTGGTATTGTCTTGTCTGAAAAATTCATGGAACATGATGCCTATTCCATGTTTGATTCTTTGATGAGTGGATCTGGTGGTGCCATAGCAATGATCGACTTTTACTCTCCTCCTTCCGTGAAGCCACATACCGGATCCCCTCCTATAATTGAAGCTTCTGCTGCCTTTTATCACTTGCTTTACAATGTTGATTCATCTCTTCACACTCACCTTGTAGAGTTAGGAGTTGAACCCCAATATTTTGCTCTTCGCTGGCTACGGGTATTATTTGGACGCGAATTTTCTTTGGAAGACCTTCTGGTAATTTGGGATGAAATCTTTGCGCATGAAAATACGAAGTCTAGCACTTTTGTTGCTTGTGATGCTGAATCCAACTTTACACTTCTTGAGTCACCTAGGGGAGCATTCATTTGTGCTTTTGCAGTTTCTATGATACTTAACTTGAGGTCCTCCCTGCTTGCCACTGAGAATGCTACTATCTGTCTTCAGAGATTGTTGAATTTTCCTGATGATATTAAACTTGCAAAGTTATTGGCAAAGGCAAAATCCTTGCATGCTGTCGCCAGAGATGCAAACAAGTTAACCCCTGTACCAATTCAATCTGAGTCATACGACAGAAGGACGTCAACAGTGACTAGGGGTCATAGCCTTTCTATGGATTCTTCTTCTCCAAAGACTCCTCTAACTGTGGTACCTGATAGCTATTGGGAAGAGAAATGGAGAGTTTTACATAAAGAAGAAGAAAATAAGAAAGGTGCGGGAGAACAAGTTCCAAACCGCAGAAAAGGTTGGTCTGAAAGAGTAAGATTCCGCTTGTCTAGAACTGAATCCGATCCTTCTCCATCAAACAAAAATGAAAGAACCAAAATTCCAAAGCCATCTGTCAGGAGAAGTTTGTTGGAGGATCTTGCACGACAGCTCGGAGCAGATGAAGATACTAAGGATGATACAGTGTCTGATGCAGATATTGGCATTGGGGATACAGTGGAAGTCAGCAGAGAAGATGTAACTGATAAAAACTATGAGAGCTCATCAAGTGCTGCTGGGAGTGAAGAGAATTCATCCAATTTCTCAGATCCTTCTGGTCTTATTCATGGAAGTAGTGATAATGAGAACGAATTAGAAAGAAGTAGTGTTGCATCAAACTCATCAATTGATGAAACCGATGCTCGGATGTGTGTGAATAATCCTGAATGCTCCCCTCTACCTGTCTTGAATCACCAAGATGGCTCCTCATCAGCTGATGAAAATGAAACTCACCAAGATGCTGCCTCATCAGCTGATGAAAATGAAACTCAAATGCACGTGGATAATCCTGAATGCTCCCCTCCGTCAGTTTCCAGTCACCAAAATGGCGCCTCATCAAAATCAGAAGGAAATGACGACTCTGTAGGGAAATTAGCTACGGGTATAAAGGAGATAAAACATTTATCTGGAAAGTTTCAATGGTTATGGAAATTTGGGAGGAATGCAAACGAGGGCACATCTGCAAGAACTGCTCCTGAGGATGCAAAAGGTTGCGACAATGGAAAATATCAGAACAATTTAGTTGGTATTTCCACTGCTGATGGGTGTAAGCGCTCTTCTGGAATGAGCAAGGCGGAGACAGTAGACCAAAATTTGATGGTTAGCTGGAAGAATCTTGGTCAATCCATGATTGAGAACATTCAGGTACTAATCTCAACCCTGCTGAAGAGTATATAGTCATGCCTTCTAATATCATGGAATTGAACTGGGATATAATCTAGAATTTAGACACCAAAGGAACTTCATATAGAACACGAGCCTGTATATATGTAATCTGTTTTATGATCTTTTGGCCATGTTATCTGTGAAAAGGTCTTTCCCATGTAGAGTTATTTGCAATCTGTGTAGCGTTGTGACAAGATATCACAGTGTTTGCAAGAAAAGAGTTGGAAGCTGATGTGGAGCTCATATGAGGCATCTGCTAACCCATGTGTTTGAACCTTGCAGGTGCTGGAGTCTGTGTTCCAGCAGGATCGTGGTCAAGCTGGAGGATCCTCGGAGAACTTGTCGAAGAATGGTCTTGTCGGGAAAGGACAGGTTACGGCCACAGCTGCGCTTAAAGAGCTTAGAAAGATCAGCAATCTTCTCTCTGAGATGTGATTTTGGTGCTATTACTAATGTGTACATTCGGTTATTATTTCCCTCTCAGAGTAACAGAATAAATGGTCCTCTCCTCTACGGCTTCTGTTGTATCCCATCATTTTTTGTATTACCATTACGTGGTTGTAAATATAGACTATTGTCGAAATAAAACTAAGTGTATCTATATCAAGGACAAGGTTTATTTTGTTTCCAGATAAATATCCAGCATGATTTTTGCGAAACTCGTAGTTGGTTTATTCAATAATTTTTTCAGGTTAAAAACAACACATGTTTGAGGGTAAAGAAAATGAGTTAAGTGTACAACATATATTCCAACGACCATAACAACCTAAACGACATCCTTCAGTTCTGTAAGACAAGATAAATATAATTGTCTATGTGGCTGAGTTATATATTTAATCAGCTCAGCTTTCATTGCAGTTCTGACCTTACAACAACTATTGGCTAGAATAACATAAGAATATACATTCTCTATTCTGGTAGAAAACACCAAACAAGCATTGAGACAGCACGAGATTATGCTCTACTGACTTCATGTTGATGCAAATTTAATCTGCTTGTTCTCCTCCCGCCTCCCGCCTCGACCTCCTCCATCCCTTTTCATATCTACAACAACGGCAGCCCTGTCAAAAAGAGAATAAATTTCAGGAGGGGAGTAGCACTTTACACCAGACTATAAAGATAGTATATGCATTCAGTGGTCATCCAACAGCATCAAAGAATAAGATAGGAAGATTGTGTAGCATGACCTGGTGTGCCCACGTAATCACGTTGAATAGTAGTCAAGATTCATCCTTGGAGCTAGAAGTGTCCGAAAGTATCATCAATGGCAGTGGTTGCTGTGGTGAAGTACCTAGAGTGGCAAACACAACACATCACAAATATAAAAACAATCGTCATAAACCAAGTCGGTGACAGTCTTGCATATTTCAACTGTTTTACTTTGTGAAGAATTTAATCAATTCAAATTAAATATGGTAGAGAAAGCTACTTAGATGTCAGATATCCGCAAGACATAAAATGCTGCTACCAAAGATGTGTCTCAATATAGGTGTAAGAGAAAGGAGAGAAAGTCTAATCAAATATGTTACTTCACTTGTTCATAAACAGTTAAGCATGATTATGCCAATAATATTTCTACAGCACAGTGCATGCCTGACTTCAGAAGGTGGGTGTTTGAACTATAAATGCTAGTAATACTTAAGGGTATTTTGGCTGAACTTATCTTATAAACATATGATAAGATGCTTTGGAGCTTACAACCTCCACTAAAAGTGTTTAATTAATATTTTAAATTAACATCTTATTTGCACTTAAATAAGATGCAAGGAAACCCCCACTTTTTGTTTAAAAGAAGACCTGTTTTTAAGAGCTCCTTTAGTTACAAAATGAGTACAATCCTAAGGTGTTATTGGCATATCTAGTTGCATTCCGACAATCATCACTAAACTAATCTCACCTTATTCATTATTCTAAGTATGTTTAACTGTGTTATTATGTGGAATAAATAACTGAATATCATTAAATATTGCTAAAGTAGAGCTGGCACAAGCTTCTTCCTATCCTGAAGTATGACCATAAATAAAAATATATATAGAAAATCTTGCTATTATGAAGTACCAAGTACCCTAACTGGAAAAAAACCAATAACTTCAACAACAAAAGAAACCAAAGAATTTTTACAACCTTCTTGTGATGTCAATTACTAATTGAGGCAATTTATATGAACCTTTGTGATATGTCATAGAATGGGTGAGAACTACGAAAGAATAATATCGAAAGGAGCTCAAACATGATAAATACTCCACACAACAAACAATCATGAGTAGCATTCTAGATGTGAAAAAGGAATTGACTTCAATCATCCTGGTAAAGAAGTACTCAATGCCAACAACAAAGAGTATTAATTTGATGATTAGATTTAATAAATGAATAGCATTTTCGGCCAAAAAGAAAAATATGAATTTGATTACCTTGAATAAAATAGGTGGAGCAAGGCCAGCCCTTGGAAGATACAAGGGACATCTGCTCATCCTCGGACAAGAATTGATGGGGTAATCGGTGGTTGGTGTTGGTGGAATTTAATTGGAAGATGGGGGCGGTGGCAGGGGTGTTGCGCGGAGGGACCCAATAGGAGTGGCCGGGGAGGAAGGGGAGCCAATCGGGGGCGGCGCGGCGCACGATGATGCTTTGGAGGGCCTCCTCGAGGTTCCTCATGCCGGCCTCCGATGAGTCGGCGTCAAGGTCCACCTCGATCAGCTGGGGTTTGGAGGAGCGATGGCGGTGGTGCCTGATTAGGGCGTTTGAGGGGCGGCGGGATTGACACACAATTCGAGACAACATAGCCATGAGATAGATATATATTGATCAAATGGGGAAACCGACAGAGGATGATAATACTATTGTCTCTATGTATATATAATTATATATATTTTTTGTGTGTGTGTGTGTGTGTGTATAAATGGAGGAGTGGAGAGAGAGAGAGGGGGGAGGGAAGGGAAGATGTTGGTGGGTGGTGGTGAAAGGTGATGTGAAAGGAATAACGGGAAAGTGTATAAAAACGAAATGACATTACAAATGGGTCGGGTCGGGTCGGGCAGCAATTTGGGCCATTTTTACGCCGACCCCCGAGCTGCTGTTTTAAGTTATATTTTTGTAGAAATACAACAAAAGGGTGGGGATCTGCTAAAAACTCTCCTCATTCTAGAAATTAGGATCCAGTATAAGAATGTTAATCAAAAAGTATCATGTTACACGTTAAAAAACATCATAATATTAAAAGTATTATTTAACACGCAAAAAAACATATTACAAATAAAACATTATCTTGTAAGTAAGAAAGCATGTCAGATTTGAAAGATTAATCTGGACCATCCATTTATCAAGACCAACGGATAAAATCGGTTCATAGTTAACAGAATATGGAGGGTTTCTATTTGATCCCCTCCCTCAATAATATCATAACGATTAAAGCAATGTTTTGAAAATTGGACCGGACACTGAACCGGTCATATGATTGGGTCACTGGGTCGACCCGTTCTAAAAAAACAATGTCCCATAAATATTTGATTTTTAATATGTATATAATTGCACATAAAAATATACAAATATTTCATTAAACTATTAAAAAGATAAATTAATTAAATTTTAGAGTTTCTATACAACTTGTTATTAAAAAATTAAATACATTTTATATCAAAGAATAATTACAATCTCGATTAATTTCTATCATCATATTCTTTTAAATCATAACCTCCACTTATATAAATCAAATATTACAAATGAATAATAATAATAATAATAATAAATAATTAACTAATCACATAATTTATATCAAAAGTGTCAAATTGATGTAGTTGGTTGTTGTGTTAGTCTACTAACCTAATGGTTATGAGTTCAAATCTCACCTCATTGTACAATTATTTAAATTTATTAAAATCGATTCATTGGATCACCGGTTTACTGATTTTTTTACTGGTTTTAAACCGGTCGAACCTGCTGGTCCGATCCAGTTTTCACAAAACTGGATTAAAGTTCATCATTGCATGCGGATGATTTCATTACACCACATAAAGTTAAGGTGGGACAATTATCTATACTAATATCACGCAAATTATTGCCTAATTTTAATACAAAAGGTCCACGTCCAATTTTAATAGAAAATGCCAAAATTGAAAAACTAAAGCTAATACTTTTGATTACCAACATTTACATCCGGGTAGTGGGTAGTTACAAACTTTTTTCTTTTAAAATGATTTTTTTATTTTTTATTTTTTTAATTCTACTAATTATTTTCAAAATGTTTATATATCACTAACAAAATGATATGAAATATGCATCTTTAATTAAAGATTACGACACAAATTTTAATTTGATATTTATCATGTAAAATTTAAATTTAAAATGAACAAATTATGATAATTTAAATGTCCGAAATAAATTATAATATATATATATATATATATATACAGTTATACACGCACACGTTTTTCCTTTTTTATAGTGTTTTTTATAAACCTTTCTTTATATGTTATTAGATTAACTATAATTTGCCAAATTGCTTAATCTTACAAAGAAGAGAGAGAGAAGAGAAAACTACCTTGCAAGTTGCACCCAGCCACGTCCCATATCATCATCAGATTAAAAGGAGAATATAAAACATAGAGAGAAAAAAGAATGGGGAAAAAATGCCAAATCTTATATATTAAAAGAAAAATCATGATACATGCCACATAAGTCCATGAATCCCTCCCATTCTTTCATGTCATATTTCCTTTTTTAAGATTTAATTGGTATTTCGACATTAATAAAATGATTATTTATATTATGATTATTATTTTATTTATAGAAGAAAGTTTTAGACTTAAATATTTGAGGAGAATCCATATAGTAATATTATTTTTTAATAAGATTTGGGACATGTGCGAACATTTCGACGAGTTGATGCAATCGCACAACGTTTTGGTGAGGCAATGATGCAACAATGGAGCGTTTCAACAAGAAAACTTGAAGTTATGTGAACGTGGAGCTTCCCTACGAGGCGATACTTCTATTTGAATCTCACATCAATCTTTGCGGTATAT
>JAYJMF010000044.1:3857427-3869643 GCA_036873715.1 Salvia sclarea | reverse complement strand
TATGGACATTATTAAAAATTATGAAACACTATACCTTAGTAACAATATGCTAGATGTGCCACTAAATGAAAAAAAAAAAAAAAAAGTCTAAATGGTCGATATAATCTATGATTACCCGAATTATATATGAGGTTGACTCCTATACTCTGAAGGTATACATATATACTATCACTCTATTCAAACCCTAAATTAATTCTCTATCTACCCATATCACCCTAAATTATAAGGTGATGTATATATACACCAACGAGAGTTTTTGCCATTATATATATACCCAATTTTTCTTTTAAAAGTTGGGGGCCCACATTTTGTGGGATGTGGCTCAATCCCTAATAGTGACAACAACGTTTTTATATCTGGAAAATATCTATTAGGTGACATAGTAACTCCTGATTCAGCCATTATAAATATGAGATGAGATGTATTTGCAGCAACAACAACGAAGATGAAGCTCTTAGCTATACTTTTTGTAGTAATTGTTACATTGATTTGTTCTTCATCTTCTTCATCAGTGTTACAAACACACAGTGATGGTAGAGAAAAGGGTAGTAGTAAAGTGTTGTTGGGAGAGCAACCATTGTCAAAGATAGCTATCCACAAAACTGTTGCTGCTCTCAGCCCTTCAGTCTCCGTCAAAGCCTCTCCGCGACTCCTCGGAACCAAAGTACGTATATATATTGTAATGAATTAATTAATTAATTGATTTCATCTTTTCAGTATTATTCTTGTTAAATTTGCATTTTCTGCATGTGATGTCCTCATTATGACTATATGATCTGTTGCTTCTATGTCAACATAATTTGCAATAAATAAAAGAAAAGGTGCGTGCTTTTTATTTGGGAATTAATTATTATATGGAGTTACGTATTACTCTTTACATATATATCATTCATACATTGGACTATCAAAACAAAAAGAAAAGGCTGGACGTCAATATCAACAATTAACGTATCAGTTGAAATCGTGTGTGTCGTGTGGAGAAAATTTGGACACATGTTGAGTTCTAATACCATATTCAATCAAAAAACCTAAACACTAATTTAACTTGAACAAAAACAAAAACAAACTCAAATACAAAAGATAATATTTTGTATATGTTTCTTTTTTCATATCCTTTGTTATGCTATTTGCAATAATGCTTATCTTTTTTTAAAAGTTATGCTAGACCAATAAAAGTTTTCAATGTTGTACTTTCAAAATTTTAATTAACTACTATGGGTGTTAATATTTTTCATAAAAAATGTTATCACAAAATTTAAGTATATATATAACACTACACTTACTACTTGTGCTCAGGATTAGATTTACTAAAGTCCAACTACATAAATTCACATACGTATGAGAATATCGTTCTGAATCATAGGCCCAACATAAACTAAATATTGAAGCTAATTGTAACTGCAATGTAGACCCTAAAAATAAATCAATAACCCACTTCCAAAATTAAGTAGGTTTAATTTCACGACAAGAACAAAAATGAAAAATGCATGAAAAAGCCAAATAAACAACACAAAATCAAATAAAATATCACAACAAAATAGAATTCATGGTCTGGTAATTGTGTACAATATCCACCAAACATTGATTGTAGCTAACAGTTGATATAAGGCAAAACTGCCAAAGAAATTATAATTATGCCCTAAAATACGATTATAACACAATTTTTAAGATTTTGGCAATTAAATACTTGTATTTTTATTTTTTTGCAATCGGGGCTCGAACCATTTTTCCGGCAGGTGGAAATCTGACTCTATACTAGTTTTTCCTATGTGGAATTAAAAAATTCCATGTCAAAAAACGTTGTTTCTCACAAAGAATTGGTGATAGTCAGATTTTTGTCCGCCGAAAAAATTGCGTGAGCCCCAATTATAAAAAATTGAAAGTTAGGATATTTAATTATCAAGATCCAAAAGTCACTGCATTTTGAGGAATAGATCGTGATTTAATTGACAGTTTTTCGAAAATATAATTAGTGTACAATAGTGTTTGGTTTGGTGCAGTGGCGTTGATGATAATTGCCCCGCCTCAAAAAATTATTTTTAACATTTATATATATTTAGATATGCATTAAGTTATGAAAATATTTAATCTTTGCCCCACCAATAATTTAGAAAATATGGGCAAAAAGAAAATAAATTCAAGTTTAACAATGAAATGATCTCTACAATTTTTCTTATTCCTTTAAACCTTATGTATACAACTACAATTAAGAAAATTATGAATTGATATCTCCATATTGTTCCAATTATATTAGAAAAAATTGTTGCATTTTGTGAATATCTTTATCCGATTAAATATTATTTAATTAAAATTATGACTTTAGATAATCAGTTTGAGAATTATTTTACGAATGTGCACTTTAGTGAAGAATTTACTAATTTGAAAGGAATAGGTAGTCTTGCAATGGGAATGTGGTGAAGATTAAAAGAGATTGTAGCATTTACTTTTGTATAAGCTTATTAAACTTGCACTTGTTTTACTTGTAAAAGCTTTTTACTCCACGAAGAATATTGTGAAAAATCGGCTTCGAAATCGAATAAGAGATGTTGGATGAATGCATATTTGGTTACTTATATTGAAAGTTGGTAATGGATTAAAGTCACGTGCTTTTTAGAATAGAAGTAATTGTATAGAATATAAGTGGCTAAATTTTTTTCTATACGTAAATTACGAAAGTTGTGTCGATGTGTAAACTAGTGGGGCCCAACAAAATTGACTAACTTTTCAATGGAAAGATGTTACTTTCTTAAGAACAAGTCACTTTTAGTGGGATGAATAAAAAATGAGTAAGAGTAACTTATAATGGGACGGAAGAAAATTATTTTAAAAAAAAAATTATTTTAGTTGTCCTATATATTTTGGCCCCCTAACCTTAGGGGCCTGGTTCGCCAATGGTTTGGTGGGTGAGATGAATAAGATTGATAAATGATTATTGGATTGTTTGGATTATGTGTCTGAATTGCTTGATTATGGTGTATGATGTGACCAAAATATTGATAATGCCAAGGGTCCAAAATTGTCCTTTTAATCTAACTTTTCTTATGTAATAAATTTGGCGAATGTAATTTTAAATATGAAGTTTCGGAGTATGACTGTACTGTATGACTAAGAATTTAGTATTGGTTAAATATTTGGGATTGTGAAGCAAAATATATAAAGAAAGTAAAGTTGGATCCCAAAATATTGTAACTATGCAACTCGAAGAAAAGTAAAGAAAAACGTAAATTAATGCGGACCCGTTAACTTGCCATGTTTTACTAAAAGATGCTGTTGAAATAATAGCAGTTGTATGAGTGATTTCATGTGCAGCATGTGTATTTTAGTGTTTAGAAATTGAGGAATGATGAATATAGATTTGGGATATGAGTTAATTTTGTATCTTGATTCAGGGCGAGGACACTGAATGGGTTGAAGTCCATCTCCAGAATCCTCAACCATCTGAAGATGATTGGGTTGGAGTTTTTTCTCCAGCAAAGTTCAAGTAATTTTCTCTCTCTACATATAGTTTGAACATGAATGGGATTTCAATTGATATTCCCTTTAACATTGTACGACAGTGAATCAATCTGCGAGCCGGAGCCAGATGCTCTCGATGAGGGCGAAACTCCATATCTATGCACGTCCCCAATCAAGGTAGCTTTCTTTCTCATTTTGATTTCAAATCTAATTCCGCCTTTTCAATCCACAATAGCTTACATTTGTTGTGTTTGGTTCAGTACAAGTATGCAAATTTCTCCAAAACCAACTATACCAACAATGGAAAAACTACGTTGAAGTTCCAGTTGATCAATCAGCGCGCAGATTTCTCTTTTGCGCTTTTTACTGGTGGACTCTCCAATGTAAAACTTCATTTCTTCTTACTCTCTCCTAATTTAAACTAGTGTGTGTGTGTGTGTGTTCTTATATGATAAAAACTACTTACTTATTATGGGTTAAAGATTCAAGCAGTCAAGCCTATTTCTCTCAGTAGGTTAGCAGTATATGCTAGACTTATCCTCTGATGATGAGCTATAATTTTTCTTTTGTTTGAAAGTATAAAAGCTAAGAGATCTTCAGATTATCTTTCTGCGAGGCTTGTATTTGCTGATGTCTTTTTAAGCTGATATGACAATTTCATGACATGCAGCCAAAATTGGTGGCAGTTTCAAATCATATATCCTTTGCAAATCCGAAGGCGCCTCTTTACCCACGGCTTGCTCATGGCAAGTCATGGGACATTGTAAGTTATGCTTTTCCTCTGTTTTGGGGGTTTTATTACTCATAGTCTTAAGTCATCCTTTTACTTTAGTTAATAATGTTAACCCTATCGATCCTTGTTTTCTGCTCTCCGTAGATGACTGTTACCTGGACCAGCGGATATAGTATCGATGAAGCCGTCCCCTTTGTTGAATGGGGCTGGAAGGGACACTCCCAAGTACATTCACCGGCTGGAACACTGACATTTTCTCGAGGAAGCATGTGTGGTATGCCTTCTTGTGCATCTTATCTGACTCGCTTCTCTGACCTCAATTTTCAGCATGCATGCTTTGTTTTCCATTTGAAAGAAGTCTTGTTTAAAGTTTGCAAGAAGGCTAATTAAGTCAACTTCCTGTAAAAAATATGAACTAAGAAAATCTCGTTGCTGCTATAAGTTCCTATGCTAGATCAAATGCCATAGCTTTTTGGTCAGTTTAGGCAAAGATTCTTATGGTTAAAGATTTTGCTCACTTTGTTGAGAATAAATTGGAGAGGTTAAGCATATCTTGCAGGATGTTTTAAGTTGCTTTACATGTTTGCCATCATGGGCATAGATTTTGCATGTTGTATGTATAGGCTTTAGAGCATACGGGATTGTCTCTAACAGAGTTTCTAAAACTGGTTTTAGGTGGACCTGCTCGTACAGTTGGCTGGCGCGATCCAGGCTTCTTCCACACAAGTTTCTTAAAGGATCTGTGGCCTAACACTGTGTTCGTTTTTCACCTTTCCCTCCATATATCTTATTGCATTACATTTAGCTATTAATCTTTCTGAATTTGCAATTTGGTATAATCCAGGTACACCTATAGGATGGGCCACCTATTATCTAATGGCTCATATATTTGGAGCAAAATATATTCTTTTAAGTCATCGCCATATCCCGGACAAGAATCATTGCAGCGCGTTATAATATTTGGTGACATGGGAAAGGTAATCATTTTCCTTTTTGGGATAAACCTGAGTTGTTTTAATTCTTTTTCATTCTGTAATAACTAATATGTAATACGAATAATATATATGAATCACTTTCAGGCGGAGCGTGATGGCTCGAATGAGTATGCCGATTATCAGCCAGGCTCACTCAATACCACTGATCGGCTTATTGAAGACCTTGATAACTACGACATAGTTTTCCACATCGGAGATCTCCCATATGCGAATGGTTACATCTCTCAGTGGGATCAATTTACTGCACAAGTGGATCCTATACAATCTGCAAAGGCTTATATGATTGCAAGGTTGATCCGCCATGCCTACCTCATCTTCTGATTTTCAACCTTCCTCATTGTAAATATGGAAACATAAATGTTTTTCTCTTTGCAGTGGTAATCATGAGCGGGATTGGCCAAATTCAGGTTCTTTTTACGACACTAACGACTCTGGTGGCGAATGTGGCGTGCTTGCTGAAACCATGTACTACGTTCCTGCAGAAAATAGAGCCAAGTTCTGGTAAAACTTATTCCAGTTCACAACTTTCTCTTAGTTGTTCACTTGTGTAATTGTTGTGGTATATGAGCATATATGTACGACAATAAATCATATACTAGTAATTTGGAATTTTGGAACCTCCGACATTGAGTATATGATGATATTACAATCTATATTGCTCCCAATGGTTCTTGCTTCAGTGGTATAACATTCTTGCTCTCTGATTTTCGCTTTCAGGTACCAAACAGACTATGGTATGTTCCATTTCTGCATTGCAGATTCGGAGCACGATTGGAGGGAAGGATCTGAACAGTATAAGTTCATTGAAAAATGCCTGGCATCTGTAGACAGGCAGAAACAACCTTGGTTGATCTTTGTAGCTCATCGTGTTCTTGGCTACTCATCTAACAGCTGGTATGGCTTAGAAGGGTCGTTCGAAGAGCCTATGGGAAGGGAGAGTCTGCAGAAGCTGTGGCAGAAGTACAAAGTAGACATTGCTTTCTATGGCCATGTGCATAACTACGAAAGGATCTGCCCCATTTACCAGGTGAGGTTCCTAGCTAGCTATCCATATATATATATATATATAAAGATAGGTAAATGTATTCACATATATCCTATCTGGTATTTGCAGAATCAATGTGTGAACTCAGAGAAATCACACTATTCTGGCACGGTGAACGGGACCATCCACGTTGTAGTCGGAGGAGGAGGAAGCCACCTATCAGACTTCACTACCATTGACACGGTGTGGAGTATCTACAAGGACCTCGACTTTGGGTTTGTGAAGATGACGGCGTTCAACCGTAGCTCCCTTCTTTTCGAGTACAAGAAGAGCAGTGATGGGAATGTGTATGACTCCTTCACCATCTCAAGGGACTATAGAGATGTCTTGGCTTGTGTGCATGATGGTTGTGAACCAACCACTCTTGCTACTTAACCACTTCCTGAAACATGCTCACTTTCTCTCCCAATAATTAAGCTTCTCTTAGTTGAAGAACTTCTTCTCTAATGTAATGGACCTCTTTAAGGTGTCCCTTGTAACTTCGGACAACTGAATAAATGGTGTTTTTCGTTCCCCGAAATGTATGGATGAAGATTAGCTCTACTTGTAGAAATTTACAAACATTACATTAAAATTATTAGCCAATTCTATTTATTTTTATCTTGATAATAATAAATAATAAATATTATAATAAAAAATATAAGTAATATTAAACTTAATTAAATAATAGTATAATATAATATAGTAATAAAGATAGTAAAATAAAAAATAATTGTTAATAATACAATTTATTTAGTTATTTATAAATTATTTTAATTATCTATTATAATATAATTTAATATAATTATAAAAAAATAAAATTTTAATAATAATAAGGAAAAAATTATATATAAATAATACTAGTAAAAAAAATAAAAATATAAGAATATAATGATAATATAAAATAATAATAATAATAATAATAATAATAATAATAATAATAATAATAATAATAATAATAATAATTACGTCAACTTATTTTCATTCTTTTTTGCTCATATATATATATATATATTAAAAGAGAGTCTTTACCATAAATAGTTTTTCCGCCTAAATCGTTAAACTATTTATAGTAACTTTTATCTATTTATGGCGAGTTTTGTTTAATAAATTTCTCATTAATTTTTTTCTTTTTCTTTTTCTTTTTCTTTTATCAATTTATTCTCAAAATTATGTGATTTTATTATAATAAAAAAATATATGCAATATACATCTTAAAATTAATAGATGTAAACTCCTATACATCGGTGTATATATACATCACCCTTGATTATAAAGTGATGTATATATACATCGATGTACGGAAGTTTTTGCCAAATTCATATCATGATAAGATTTTTTTTAATTTGATATATACTACATAAAAAATAAAATTTAAATAAATAAGTTATAATAATTAAAAGTTTAAAAATCTGTTAAAGTAAATATTACTCCCTCCGTCCCTCAATTGTTGGTGCACATTCCTTTTTGGGATTTCCCACCATCTTGGTGCATTTTCTTTTTTGGACTTTTTTTACCACACACAAAACTTTAAATATAATATATTCTTATCACTACTTTATACAATTTACACTACTTTTTCAACTCTTCTTAATTCTCGTGCCGAAAAGAAGTGCACCAACAATTGAGGGACGGAGGGAGTACTTTTAAGTGGGCCCATAATTTTCATTTAATATAATTCACTCCTCCTTGTGAGACCCTTTCAAAACTAAAAATGCATCTCCCAAGACTTTTCTTAAAACCCATGCCATTTCCTTCACACCACTCTCTTCTTGGACGGAGGGAATATATATTTTGGCTCAAAGTCATAGTTGGAAATCATCTTATTCCTTCTCAGCTCATTTTTGCAATTCATTATCTTCACTTCAATTTTATTTGCATGGTCGGAATCTTTTAATGCATAGCGGTGGAAGCGTTTCCGCGACGACTGACGATGGTGGATGAGGTGCAGTGGTGATAGCTATCGACGAGTTCTCACCTGAAGAATTGAAGAGAAAAAATAATGAAGTTTCGATAAAAGAGTGAGAGATCGAGAGATAGAGTGTCTATGATAGTGGTTTAAGGCGATCAGGGCAGTTTACAGAGAAATTCCATGGAGATGGAGGCTGCAAAACTGATGGAAAAGGATAAGGGGGAGTTTTGTTGTCAAAATTGAAGCTATCTGTAGCAAGAAAAATATACAGATGATTAAATAGAAATATGCATATATGAAACATATCTACATTATAACAAAAATCTTCATATTTACAAACAACAAACATGCATGTTACAAAATCGAAACATGCATCTTACAAAATAAAAACATGTACTCCCTCTGTCCCTTAAGAGTATGCATTTTATTTCATTTTGGGCCGTCCCTTAAGAGTATGCATTTTTCTTTTTTTTGAAAATGACCACTTTTTGTGGGTACCATTTATTCCCTTACTTTAACATTTATTTATGCTACTTTTACACTTTTCAATACCTTTTTGTGGGACCTATTCTCCACTAACATTACTTTTCCCTTTAACAATACTGTTTTATATGATCCATATTCCACTACAACTCAAGTCAACTACATTTTATTAAAACCCGCACCGATCAAAACAATGCATACTTTTAAGGAACGGATGAAGTACTATATTTTAAAATAGAAACTTACAACTCTCTCATTCCCATTTCTCTTTTTTTTTTCCTTCTTCAATTTATACAAACACTTTTATTATTTAACATTTCTTTATCCTTCATTTTATTTTAAATAATGAAGCAAGAAAGAAACAATTAAATCAAGAGAATAAAGTTAGGAGCAATCTATTTATATGTATCATTATATCAATAATATGCATATATATTTCAGTTCAACCGATGTATATCTATGTCAAAATACATGTATGTTTCTGATGAGGATAAACTATACCCTCCCAATTAAGAAAAGTAGAATAGACCATACTTGGCATAAGTTGCAAATAGTGGAATATGACTCCAAGTCTGGTTAAAGACCCCACAATGTGAAGTGTAGTCATGCGCTTCTCAAAGCAAGGTCAAGTTGCGAAGTCTCCAAGTCTGGAAAAGCGTCTCCAAGTCTGGAAGGTCAAGACAATAGCAACTCAAGACGGAAGATGCTATACATTGAGTCCTTTCCAAAGAAGTACGGAAGCAAGAGTCCATACATGGTGAAAAAACTACTCAAAAAAGAGATTGTACTTATTGCGCCACGTCGAGCTCGCTCATTGGTCGACATTAGCTGGACAAAATAACCGAAAAAAGCAAGAATGAACGACATTCTACATAGCCTCAGATGTGTCAGACTTGGAAAGACGTTATTGCCCTCGCCGGTTAGCCGAAAATGACCATCGTGTCCATGTACTACTCATAGCTGAATTTCACTTTGTAACCCTCTAAGAGTGCACTATATAAGCGAGCACGTGAATATTGTAAAAAAAAGGCTCAGAACGCTTTATCTTCTCCACTCCGAAATTCCACCATTTTTAATAGAAGAGAAAAGTAAAGAAAGAACTTAGTTTTCATGACTTATTTTCGTCAACTCTCATATTCTATCACCTCACACACCCACGCCTCTAAAATCTCTCATTCTCCGAGGTCTGAGGGTGAGAAAGCAAGTAGCTCCGGCTCGCCTGAATCACGTCTGGTTCTCCGGTGAATCTCGTGCATTTAGGCTATTTCTCTCACCTTGCCTTGGCCTCACCCTTCGTTCCCGTTTTCTCCGTACTCCAAGTCTCACAGTTGATATATGCAAGTTAGAAATAACTCGTCAGTTTCATTTTCCTTATCACATAAAAAATAAAACTACTATTATACTCTTACCAAGCATAATCAACGCTTATAAGTTCCCCCCTCCACATAAACATTGAAATGAATTAATAAGATAGAGCTCTACCTAATATTTGCATACTATATATGTTAAATAATATTTGAAGCTAAGTCCTCTCACTTTTACGTAAATAATAGCTGGTTTGTTTATGATTAAAATTTCATAAAATTTACTAGTTAATCTTGAATTTGCATATATATAAAGATATTTCAGTGTCTTACTAGACCTTGGAGGTACTTAATTTTATGATTTAATTTTTCTTTTCGAGAAAAATACTCTATTAATTTGTCTAAAGTACATTTCAGTAAATTTTAGGGACTTAATTAAATTGCTTATACTATTAATCTATACAGGTTTTAATTTATTTATTACTTAGAGAAAAGGTTCTATGTTATTTATAATCCTTAAAAAGCACACATATATTTGAAGTCAGTTTACCCCTTTCAGCATCCTAAGAAGTATCCATCTATATATAATGTAATAGAGCCCCGCCCATGAAAGAGAAAGAGAAAGAGAAAGAAAAAGAGAAAGAAAAAGAAAAAGAAATAAAAGACCACTTTTTTAAAAATTGAAATATTTATCTTTTTTCCCCCCTCTTGTAAGTCACCAACTTCTCCTTTTCAAAAACCATGTACAAAATTTGTTTAGCAGGGAATCAAAGCGATGCAAATTTGAACGCCAACTGTCGATAGTAGAAAAAATATGCAGCCCACTTCACAGATGAATTAAAAAATGTAACTTTTAATTTTCCCCATATAGTATTTAAAATTAATCGCTGTCTTTTTTCCAAATCAAATTACAAGTGCAATAAAATCGAAAATGGGTTAATATAAATAGAAAGCGGAGTTGTGAAAATTGAAAATACACGGACCCTCGGCATTCTCGAAGCTGATTAGAGAGAAAGAGTTAATGAATGCATCGATCGCTAAAAGAAAGGCGGCGTTGGTAGGATGATGAGCATATGGAAATGCAGATAGTAGAAAGCGGTAGTAGCGAAATGGCATTCTTCCACTCCAATTTTATGCTGCAAATCCCTCATCAAGTACAAGATGAACACACCCAGCCTTCCACATCTTTAGCTCCAATTCTTCCACCTCAAGACTTTGATGGTAAGTAGATTAATCTATGTATCTCTTACAGTCTTACTTACTTTAGGAATAAAAATGATATTTGTAGCAGTGGTGGGGAAGAGGGGTGAAGCAATGGGGTACAGGCACAGGGAAGAGATGTTGAACGTAGGGGAGGAAGAGGTGTCGGATGATGGGTCGCAGAAGAAGAGGAGGCTGAACATGGAGCAAGTGAAAACCCTAGAGAAGAACTTCGAGCTGGGGAACAAGCTGGAGCCTGAAAGGAAGATGCAGCTGGCAAGGGCGCTGGGTCTCCAACCCCGCCAGATCGCCATCTGGTTCCAGAACAGAAGGGCAAGATGGAAAACAAAGCAGCTCGAGAAGGATTACGACATTCTCAAACGCCACTTTGAAGCTCTGAAGGCCGAGAACGATGCACTTCACTCCCACAACCACAAGCTGCACGCCCAGGTACATACATTCATTCCTTCTTCTTCTTCAATATTCCTACTTATAATTCAATTCATTCATTCATCAGATAGTTGCGCTAAAGAATAGGGAGCCCACCGAATCCATAAATCTCAACAAGGAAACGGAGGGGTCTTGCAGCAACCGGAGCGAGAACAGCTCCGAGATCATCAAGGCTATGAGCCCCAAGCAGCAGCTCAGGCCTCAAATGGAGAATCTTAAGGAGGAGACGCTCTGTAATATGTTTGTTGGAATGGATGATCACACTGGATTCTGGCCATGGTTAGAGCACAACCAATTCAATTAATTATTCATCGCAAAAACCTTCTTTTTTCTTCCTTCACTTCATCATCCATTTTTATTTCTTCCTTTTTTTTCGTTTCTTGTACAAATTAGTATCGCACCCTTCCAGACTTATTAATCCAGTATTAATTTGAGGACTCAAATTTACTGAATTATTTTATTTATTTTTCCAACTAAACGCCGCTAAATTAACAAATAAATCTTGATCCAATTCTTTTCAAATTGAAATCTTCCTGCAAATATTCACCATAATTCACGCATTGCCGTCCGTCATCTTTTCACAGAAAGAGAGAGAGAGAGAGAGAGAGAGAGAGAGAGAGAGAGAGAGAGAGAGAGAGAGAGAGAGAGAGAGAGAGAGA
>JAYJMF010000044.1:3802586-3822698 GCA_036873715.1 Salvia sclarea | reverse complement strand
ACTATTCATATAAGAATAAGAAGACAATTAAATTTGAAATAATAATAATAATAATAATAATAATAATAATAATAATAATAATAATAATAATAATAATAATATAAAGAAAGGAGAAAATATTTGATCTACAAAATTATCGATATTCGAACTAAATGTATAAAGTAGAACAAAATGGGAGCATCTATTTTTCATGCCCACTTTTCAAGTTAACTGTAATTTTTCAAATAATTTAATTTAATCTATTATTTCTATATAGTATAAGTCATTATCGCTAAATTATAGCTAATGATGTATATCAACAAAAAAGAATGCTACACAGACGAAAGAAACTTAAACAAAATGCAAGTGATTTGAATACTAAATAGATACTTTGACATAAAAGAAGCATCCAACGGAATAGAGCAAAACATGCAGTATAATTTTGTGCAGTTCACTGATGTGGAATCAAAAGTTGAAGAAGAGTTCATGAAGAACAATTGTGTTAGGGTTTTACTTGAGGGGCTATATCATGTTTTAGATCATTAACTAGACTTGCATATATATTGAGCAAAAAGAGTGAAATCATAATTTGGTATATGATAAATAAGATGGAGTTTGCTAATAGATTAAAGACTTAATTAGGTAATATGTATCTTCACAATATCGACCAAATATTTGAAAATAATTGCTTTAGAATTATATACTATATTAATCTCTACGTATTTAGTTTATATGATGGATAATAATCACAAAAAATTTGCACATATATTTCTGGAGTTTTAGTAATAACTTCAATAAAGTCAATTGTTTTTTTTTATCAAAGAAGTACTCAAAACTGTTAGGGAGGTAACTATCATGAACAAACACTTATTAATTTACTAATTTACACGATGCACGTAAATATAAACAAATACTTATGATTAAATCAATTATTATTTTAAAACTACATTGATTATTACTTTTCCATCACATATTTGGAGGTTTCTTATTATTTTAGGGAATTGTTGACAATGTTGAAAATAAAGCATCAATATGGTATGATTCCTTTTAAAACTTTAATACATAGTTTTTCAAAATTTGTGAAAGTATAATATGCGAAAAGTGCAACGAAGAAGTTCTCGAGACGTCACTAAGGTAATTATTAATTATGAAACCCATAAATAATTTATCTTTCGAAACATTATTAATCACTATTTTTTTTTAAAAAAAAATATCAGATATAAAATAAAAATAAATGTTATATAAGGCGACTAAAACACACATGTTACCTTTTTTTTGGATAAATAAATGCAGAAATTTTTAAATGGTTGCGTCACGGAGGACTCGAACCCGAGACCTTTGGCCTCGGGCATTAACACACACTAGGCCAACACACACACACAACACACATGTTACCTTGTTTAGCCAAGCTGTAGGGCTATTGGTAGAATTCTCTATAGATGCTTATCTTTCTTCAATCTTCTAAGTGCAAGATGGAATAAATATAAGATTCGTAAGAAAAAATGTTGTCTTAATCAAAAGTGCAAGTGACAACGATCAACCGTTGTGAAAGATTATTCCGGTGAGCTAAAAAAAAAAATGAAAGTTTTCTAATCATCAAAGATCAAATAAGAAAAAATAAAAAGTTCGTTTACATTTATATATTATTTATTTAATAATATTCTATATATACATATATTTTTCAATATAAATTTTGTCACACACTATGAATAATAATTTCTTTAGATTTTAATTTATTATCCATTAATAGCACTATTGATAACATTATTTAAACATCAATTTGTCACTCGTGCAACGCACGTACTGTCTGCTAGTAATTCTAAACGTCCTAAAACTAGATAAGAAAAAGGAAATTCGTAAGCAAATAAGTAAAAAGTAAAAGAGTTCAAACAGAATGGGAGATAATTATTGCAAGTGGAATCCTAGTCTAATCTAACACAAAACAAAACACAACTCGGAAACGGTTAACTTACCTTCATCAAATATTTGTCTCTGCTATAAAATCTCGTGGCCCCAACCATTACTTCATCAACCTCACTGCCTTAGATTTCCTCTTGTTTCCTTGAGAATTCTTTGTTGGTATTCTAAAAGAGTAAAAGGGTTTGCATTAATCATGTTGGTTTACCAGGATCTTCTCTCAGGTATTTTTTTCGCCATCTTCGAATCATGATATTTTTCTACTTTGCCTTTTATTTCATAAATTTTGAGTCGTTAACTTTTATTGCGGACTCGTTAATTGCTCAAGATTGAATCCTTTTTCGTGTTGAGTTAGTGATCCTTTTTCGTTGGGGGTAATATGAACAATTTCCTGTTTTCACTTGCTAAATTTGTTGATACATTAAAAAAGAGCTTAATCATTGTTACCACGGTTCTTCTCTGAGTACGTATACATATGAAACTCGATATTTTTTCAATAATTATTATGGTAGAAAACTGGAGCTGATAGATATGTGTTTTAGTTAATGGTTTGAAGATTGAAGTTGTTGCCATGGGGCTAGTTGAGTGGTTTGGAAGTTGTTTGAATTAAAGGTCATATTTCATCACGAGTTGTAATGTGTTATATGTCCCATGTGATCTGGTTTGAAAGATTATCCTAATTAAGCAATGGAATTGATCCGATTAATTTGCTTATTAATTAGCTAAGTATGCTAAATCCATATTGCAGGCGATGAGCTTCTCTCCGACTCGTTCCCATACAAGGAAATCGAGAATGGCATGTTGTGGGAAGTCGAAGGCAAGGTATGATGATAACCAATATGAGTTTTGTGAGCGTTGGCTAAATTAGTGAGAAAATCAATCTAAGAGAAGTTTGTTGGTTTGGTATGTGTAGTGGGTGGTTCAAGGGGCCGTTGATGTGGACATCGGGGCGAACCCTTCTGCAGAAGGTGGTGATGAAGATGAAGGAGTGGATGATCAAACTGTCAAGGTTGTCGACATTGTAGACACTTTTCGGCTTCAGGAGCAGCCTCCTTTCGATAAGAAACAGTTCATAGCATACGTGAAGAAGTATATAAAAAACTTGACCCCCAAGCTTCAACCCGACAAACAAGAGCAATTCAAGAAAGGCATCGAAGGAGCCACAAAATACCTTGTCTCAAGGCTCAAGGATTTTCAATTGTGAGTGCAATTTTGCCTTTTGTCATAGACATAGTAGCTACAATTAATTCACATATAAACATAATAATGTTTGGTTTGATATTACAGCTTTGTTGGGGAAAGCATGCATGATGAAGGAACAATGGTGTTTGCATACTACAAGGAAGGCGCCACTGATCCGACTTTCCTGTATCTGGCGCCTGGCTTGAAACAAGTCAAGTGTTGATCACAACAGCAACAGGGAAACTCAAGTTTTCAATATTATAGTTATGATTAATTTTAGGCTACATCAGTTTTTAGTTGAACACGTATTTCTAATTAAGTTTTTTTTTTTGTGTTTTTGTTAGAATATTTTGAGTTATGTAGTTTTAGTTATTACTAGCTTAGGTTATTTTTAAATGCAATAATCGAAGTTTGCTATTAGCTATATCTTGTGCCTGAAATTGCATAGTTCTCTCTCTTTTTTTTAAGCTATGGATCCGAAAAATGTCCTATAATTTGGATTAGAAATATACTATATAGGAGCTAATACAATTTTTTGTTGCCACGTGAATTCCACTGCAATCAAAGTACAAAATATAGTAGAAAGTAGAAAATATACTAAATAACAAACAAGATAATGCAATATTAAAAGGGAGGAAACATGATCAAACCATGATTCAAACCCAAAAATAAAAGAATAATATTAATTCGAATTATCAATGCTTGTAATTCGTGATCAGTTTTGCTTTGCTTTTATTGCAAGATCGAGCAAACCAGAAATTCTCATTGCTTTCCACTTTTCCTACTGTGGCTTTTAAGTAGGATTCGTTCTGCAATTGCAGAATCCAACATGCAGTTTCATCTGAATTCAAGAGTTTAAAGTCCATGTCAATCTTTCAACCAAAACGCAACAAAGATCAAAGAGAAACAAATGAATTCGTTCAACATATGAATACTTTACATCCCTAAGGTATACACAAATCATATGTTTTCAGAGAATTTCAAGCCAATTGGCATATAAACCTCGGCCATCCTAAGGCGCCCCAATCAAAAATGGGAGAGAGGAAGTGTGGGGAAGCACAGGATACAACACAGAAATGGAAAATCATTGTGTTGTATGTAAGTAGGGTGAATTGGAATTTAAAGTATACAACATTCAACTTTGAACTATAACCATTTACTTCTTCTTTTCAAGTCCCAAGCTCTTTTGGATATCTCTTTTGAGGCTGAACTGTGTGGTGTTGTGCCACGGGAATAAGGTTCGTGTAACAGGAAGCTTCCTCCGAAGGTCCTACAATGCAGAAACGAATGCAAGAGTATCTCAAATTTCTCAGACCCCATAGATATTTCTTATATATCGTAACAGATAAATTCAGGATTTGACAGGTTCATGCTAAAACCGACATGCTGAGATGCATATATTTGAATGCCAATTGCAAGGAAATAATTGTGTACCTAGAACGTCTAATTAGCAGACTACATAACACAATAACAACGAAAACCAGGCTAATAATGGAAAATGATGGGAGCAGGGCATGAGTTGGTCACAAGCAATGGCAAATTAATAGCTTCATTTACATTTTGTCAATAATAAAGAATCATTCAGAGGCTAACTTTAGGGAGATAATCAAGCTACCTTGAAGGTGGCGTCAGGCAAATTCGAATAGGATGTCTGCCATTACAATAGAGTTAGAAAAAAGAAATTTTAGACAATAAAGATACCAGAAGAAAAGGAGAAAATGTGAAAACCTGAAGAGAATTTAGATACTCTGTCTCGTGGTGGCGTATAATGGTGGTCACGGAATGTGCACAGTCTTCAGGTGACTGAAGAAATCAACACATATCATCAACATAACATTCTGTTACATTCTGCAAACCTAACCAATAGTATCTATTCAACATCATGGCATTTTCTCCTAATCTACAGCTACAACTTTAGTATTAACATTCTCCAAAATCCTCTCCTGGTATGTAGTCATAAATAGACATGAAACACTCACTAATATTTGTACCTCTTTCAAGAATATATTTCTAGAAAACTCCAGCAATGCTTAGTAAGAAACCACAAGTAATATCAAAAAATTTGGAGATCCTTGAATTAAATCTGCAAAATGCTCAATGTTGCCCTCATTGTAAAGAAGGCAGCATGAAACAACAGCAAGAAAGGGAGAAAAATAAAAATTCTTGAGTTCAAGAGTTGCACTAATTCTGAAACTAGATTATATGCCTAGGTAGCCATATCAGCTACAGCTACAGAATATATTTTGTTAGTTACATGTTATATAGACCAGACTTGTCTATACCATTGTCACATCTAACACAACCAACAACCCAAGCATGGGCCAAATTGCATGAGTCGCCATGTCCAATCTAAGCAGCCAGTAACATGATATTAATAGGTAAACCGACCACCTATGAAAAGAGAATATTACTACATATTTGATTCAAGCATTACCATAAACATAGTGGAGTCTTTGCACTCATGCTTTGCATCTAACTGGACATTTCCCTCCTCAAAGTAGTGGGCTCCAACCTACATAAAATAAAAAAAAATCATGTTTCTCTACATTTCTTTATCCCCTTTTGACACACAAGTCTGACAACAATCAGAAGATAGTACTCCCTCCAAACCATTAGAGATGGCCCCAACTTTTTGGGCATGGAGAATAAGGAGGTACTGTAAAAAGTTTAAAAAATGTGAGGACCCCACCTACTTTTATGTGTTAAATTTTTACTTAAAATGGAAAGAGTCATCTCTAATGGGTCAAACTAAAATGGCAAAAGGGCCATCTCTAATTGTTCGGAGGGAGTATATGAATTCCTACAAAATCTCATCAATAAAGGAATGGAAGACTACCTGAAGTTTACCTCTAACTTCCACAAATTGTGCCTCATCCTTGAAATCCACATTCCATATTGAGCGCCAACTTCCATTGCTAGACAAACCAATGGAAGTGTAAGGCAACAGAAAGACAAGCAAGAGTCGAGATCTTATAAAGATTGCATCTCTGTAGGATGACTTTTCCAGGGAGGAAGCTTCTGTCACATACAGCACATCTAGTCTATGATATAAATATAATATCAAACAAACAAACACACAAACATGCCAAATGTCGACAGAATCAATAAGTGTTTCTCCCATTACCCATGTACCACACTAACACTATGTTCGTTTATTTTATTATTGAACTTTTTATTTGTTTTATTTCTTGGAGATTCTTTTTTCATTCAAAATTTAGAAGTCTGTTATAAACTTGTACAGTAATTTTGTGAATTAGTTCCAGTGCATAGATCAAGCTTTTGATCATTTTCAAAGTTGCCATGGTTGTCCAAATAGATTAGAACTTAAAATTAATCGCCAGAACATGATTCACAAGATATATCTCCAAATATCTTCCTTCAACTCATAGATCTAATACAGGATGTGAAATTATGCAGAATACCTCCGCTCATCAAATGAACTATGAAAGCAATCATTTTCCAATATCTCTCCATACTAAGTAATGAAATATGCTGTAAGTCTATGCCTCATCCAAGCATGTCTGATTTAGAAAGCTTGCTGAGGCAGAAACAATATACATGAGCTCACAAAAATTTAATTTATGAGTTGCCAGCTATAATTATATCTCTAAGCTCTGTATAACCACCGCACTGATACATGAAAAAAGTTTGTCTCAGCAAAACTAGGTGATTCAATCAAAATTACAAAGATTCTACCACATCGTGGTGTCACTCCAATGAGAAAATAGAAGATTCTAACAGACTACAGTCTAAAGTAATTTTATATAATTTTACCATAATTTTATTGGGCAATCAGAAAAAATTGACCACAAATAGCGCATAGCAAAGCAGCACCCAATACACAGGCAACTCCCATCTTATGAAGTTGGTTGCGTTATTAATGTTCAGTAGATTCCTGAAGCCCCTGTCTATCAGTTTAATTCTTAGTAACTTCGAATACAAAGAAAATGATGAATTAATTTCAATTATAGTTAACAGAAAAGATGCAACATATTATAAGGAACTGCAAGACCAGATGATTAACCAAGGTAAATAGGAGTGTATCGTATGTGAGCACAATGCAGTACTGAGAGACTGAACTTACCAGAAATTCTGGGGGCTGAGTCTAGAAGCCGAAATTACCACAACAAACTCAAAATCCATGCCTGGTTCTTCCACATCTTTCCCATTAACACAGTAAACGGAACAGATACCTTTCGGGTACGCTTCGCTAACATACTTAGTAACTTCTATATCCAAGGCATACCTGCAGAAAGAATATTTAGACCAGCTAGATATAAAACAGAAGCATCATTGCTAACTCTTATAAGACAAATCAAAAGAAAGTTGAAACAATAGAAAGAAGAAAGTAGAAACCAAGTGGAGGATATGAAAACTTTTCTTAGTATAGGAACAACTAGGAATCAATCTGAATCATCGATCTGTGTATGATCTACTGTTGTCATGAAAAGAAGCATGACTCCAGTACATGCTCAACTTCAACCTTATTCCTCTTAGGCAGTTAAGCTATAGGCCGATACCTTAGTTATTAATATTCTAACTATTTAAATTGGCATGTACTTTAATAGCCAGGAGATATTTTGATAAATAAGATAACAAAGTTCTAAAGGCAGGTGAGTTTTTTTGGGGAGACAGAGTGGGTACTTCGGAGATGAGGGGAAACGCGGTTCTAGTTTCTCCGTTTTGAGGCTCAGGCAAGGCCGAAACATAGTCTAGGTTCACCTGTTCAGTTGGTCACCATAGGCATCAAACCCACTTTTAGCTACCATGAGAACCCCTTAACAGTCCACAGAGCTGAACATATACTTAATATTTGTTTGATACAGTAGTAACACACTGCAGAATGTTATACATATAATGCTCTATCATATTTGATGGTTCATTTTCAGTACAGTTTATGTAATATCTACAAACTGAAGTAGCAGAAATAGTTCCTTATTGCACAGAAAATCAGGAAAAGCAGGAACTCTACAGGATGGCATATATAAAACGACCATTTTCCTCCTAAGAAGAGTAACCCCCCCCCCCCTCTGATCTTTCTAAAGCTAATGACATGGCGTAATTTTGCGGATTCCCACCACCACTCGTTGGGATAAATTCTAAAGAAGCCAGACTGTCTAGTCATTAGCTATCATCTAACACCTGCTAAAGCAAATAAGAAACTCGACATAGGGAGAATTGTATAATATGTAAATACTAGTATACTACAAACTGTAAAGCTTGTAGCAACTACTATACTGCTGAAGATACAAAGATTAGATCAATTACACTCTATGTTTCAACTTACTAGTGCTTGACTTCTTGCAGCTAACATCAGTAACAAAGGATCCTAGGAATGCCATAAAAGATTCTTTTAATCCTACTTCTAGCTAACACGTAGCAGGTTCAGATATAGCCATTTAGGATTCACCGTCGGCTAGTTGACTGAGAAACACAACAGCCTTTTAATTTCTAAATAAATTTAGCAACAGAAAAAGCACCAAAGCATACCGATATTCCTCAATATACGGTGATGGAAGCTCTTCATCATTTGCAGGTCTAGCACGTCTACAGACCTGAATTAACAGAGAATAGTACTATAACATGCAAATAGAACACAGGGCTAGTTTACACAATACACATTTTCATTAGTATGAATAAACAAAAGGGTCGTAGCATGCTTTATGCTTTGCTAAATTAAGTTCAATTATAGAAACACTATTTTCCTTCCAACCCTAGTTTCCCAAAACATTTGAAGATGAGTTAGAAGGACACCATAATTTCTGAAAATGCACAGCCTTAATACTCATGGAAACAACTTAACATACCTGTTTCACATGGTCAACAATTGCAACTTGAGCAGTCCTAGGATCAAGATACTCATTCTCACCAATCTCGCTAAATGGTGTGACCATAACCTGATAGCATCAAAGATTAAGACATACAAACATGTGAAAAGGAAAACCTCTATCTTACTCAATAACCTTAGAGCCTACCCAAACAAGGAAAAAATGTGTAACCACAAATCTTTCAATCCTAGTTTAAAGTGTGTTTGGCATCAAATCCTGTAAAGATTAATTATATACATAAAGTAATAGGATTCCGACTTCTACATAAAGCTAGAGAAGCTTGTCCGTGCAAATAGCTCCTGTTTCCGAACATTGAACACCACAAACCACACTGGCTATATATAGTAATACAAGTTTAGCATTGTGTATTACAAGTTAGGAATACAAGTTTAGCATTGCATACTACAAGATAGGAATACAAGTTTAGCATTGTGTACTACCATAGCACAAATGTAAAACTTTAATATAGTAATAACTATTATAATGGCATACCCAATAGGTCTATCCAATGATACAGCTGATAGTCACAAATCTTGCAGCAATGAGATGGGAAGTGGTCATTTTTCATTCTTAAAATTTTCGGCAATCTACTATGTTATCTAGAGAGAGATTTAGCTAATACTCCCTCCATCCACGAAGAGTGTTCCACTTTTGCCATTTAGGGTGTCCACAAAGAGTGTTCCACTTTCCTTTTTTGGCAAAAAGTCCTCATAACTCAACCCTCACATGGTGGGGTCAATACTCCACTCACAATTCCTCTCACTTTTTATTATAACCCGTGCCGTCCACAAAGTGAATCACTCTTTGTGGACGGAGGGATTATGTCTTAATCTTCCAGAACTCTTTCTGGGCTAATTGAAGTGAAGTTTCTACCTATTTACATAATCTCCGGATAACTCTAATTAGACCCTCGCATATAAACGCATATATTGAGTCTGAACAATTTCCACGCAAATATATGCCAAACAAGCATAATAAGAGAAGTAAAGAACTAGGCCATGGAATTTCATCTTCAATTACACGGACAGCATAATTAGGGCAAATTAATCGCACAATGGGCGTTACCTCACCGCTTCTATCAGGAAAATCCAGGCAAATCATGTGGGATTTATTGTAAAGAGGAAATGCGTCTGCTGCCGCCGTGTTATACAGCGTTTCATCCTGCAACACAGCCTTGATATCTGCGCCACATTTTGCAGGGAAACAAGTACGATTAAATCTGGAATTTGACCAAAGGTACGACACTCATTCTTATATACACATGCATGCGCATTGATTCCAGATTACCTTTAGCGATGTATTGGATTTCGCCGGCGGGAGAATTGAGGAGAAACCATTTGGCGATCTCGATTTTCTGCTCATCAGTGAGCTGCGTCTCTTCCTCGTCTGACATTCTGAGATCCCAAAAGGGTTTTGGAATTCTGTAGCGAGTAAAATTTCTCCCTCGAAATCAAATGGCACACACATAAACACAAAAAAAATGGATATATATTATCGCTAAATTACAGGGCAGAGAAATTATCTATGCAAAAATAATCAAATGGTTAGGTAATAAGGTTTCGAATGATGCACTTCGCTCTCAGTTTGAACTAATTTTCAGTTTCTAAAAGTAGTTTAGACCTTCAAAAAATTGTAGTTTAGACCTTTATTGAATTATAGTATGATAAAATGTACATGAAAATGGCTATTTTAAAATAATAAAATTAAAAATTGGCCAATTAATATAAAAAGAAAAAATAATCTATCATTTCACAAATTTGCACATACCAATTCTTGAAATGGTGAATTTACATATCATTTCACGAATTGGTACGTGCATATTCATGAAATGATATGCTATTTTTTATCTTTTTTATTAATGACTCAAATTTTATTTTTTTATTTTGAAATGGTTATTTTAATAGTTATCTCGTTATAGTATTCTACATTTTCCATTACATATTAATTCTACCCAGTGGTGGAGCCACAACCTGAGATGGTGGGGCAATTGCCCCACCTTAACTTGATGTATTAATACCCCTAATACTAGGAAATATTACAAAATTATCTAAAGTTGCCCCACCATTTTTAATTGAAATGGGGGCAAAACAAGAATTTGACTTTTGTTTTTCCATTCTATTTTATATTATACGTATAGATTTATTTGTGATGACTAGTGAGAGAGAATAAAATAAAAATACAATCTAAATGAGAGGGAGAGAAATAAAATATGACAAAACAAAGTTTAACTTTTTACCTCTTTAAAGTAGCCGACTCGTCTCTGTTCTTCTTCCTCAATCTTCTTTTAACTTTCATTCAACTTCAAAAATCTTCCTTTCAAGTAAGTACTCTAAATTTATAATTTTATTTTATACATTAATTTCTAGATTTCAAACTTTGTTATGAATATATGATTGTGATTATATATGATAACTTAGGGCTTGTTTCGTAGATATGTCATGTTATGCAAGGTAAGAATAAAAATAGCATAGTCATGTCATGTTACAAGGAGTAATGGTTTAGAAAGGTTATTTGGTAGCCTATTTGAAACATTCGAATATTTTTTCAAATTGTGTTTCGTAGCCTATTTCATTTTTAACACACTTGTTGAAAATTACATTATTGTCCTTCATAAAGTAATTTATTTTCCAATTTTAACCTAAAAAATTTCCCTCCTAAACTAATTTAGCCCTATTTTTTTCCCTCCCATTTCATTAGCCGCTCCAAGCCTCCAATATATGAGTTTATTTTCCCAATAAAATTAGCACCGCTCCATTGAACCAGATTTCTGCAATTGAACATTATCTCCCTTCAACAGAGCACTGCGAACGACATCAAAATCACAGGATAAGCGCCGCTCACGATGGTTAGGAAATCGTATTTTGTTTGTCTTGAGTTATTAATCATATTGCAGTTGCAGTATTCTTGTGTTAGATATTGATATTTATCAGAAGATTACAACTTTGGTGAGGTGGGATTCTTCAGCGATTGATACGGCGAATTTCTGCAATTTGGAAGCAGATGAGTGAAGTATGGAGAAAGTGAAATGAAGGGAAAGAGTATTTTTGGAATAGTGATGAGTAAAAGTGAGGACACTGTTTCAATATGATTTTCCATATCGGGGACCATGCGCCCGTTCCCTTTCATAGGCGAAACAGTGTTATGGAGCTCGGGCCCAACTTTTAAAGCGGGCCATTTAGTTTTAATGAGTAAAAAAAAAAAGCTACCGAACAACTACAAAAGCCCAGCAAATATTTCCTAACCTGACCAAACAAGCCTACGAAACAAGCCCTTAGTTTTCAATTTATAAGCTAGGGTTTATATTCAAATGAAATCAATATAATTTGTCAATTCAATATTAATGTTAAAATTAGAATGCATTGTTGTGAATTTAGAGTGTATTGTTGTGAAAATTCGGTTTTGGAATCAGATGGGAGATTGTGGATGAATGATTATTTGGTTACTTATATTGAGAAAGAAAAAAAATTGCAAAGTTGATAATGAGTTGATAATACAATGCTTTCACAATATGTGTAATCATAAGGAATTATTGTAAAAATATTTGCCCCCTATGTGCGGGGGCTTGGCTCCGCCAATGATTCTACCAATAATATTATTTAATCGAGACTAATTTGAAGCTTAAATAAAAGCTTTATTTATTTAACTAACTTTTATTAAATTCAAAAGAATTGTTCACGTAGTAATTTTCCCCATAACTTGGATGGTATTACTATTATATTCTCAAAATTGTTCTGGTGTTGTCGCATATTTTTAAAAATTTGGATTAACGACGTTAGTGCACAAGAAACGAGATTCACAAACTTACTGTGGCTACTCGAGATACACGCTAGGAGTGATCGTGGTTCGATTAGCCAAATTTCTTAAATAAAAATATACTATAACATCAATCATGCAGTTAGAAATACCAATAAGGGCGATTAATATACTCTAAGTTGTCGGGCTACTTAGGCCAATCAAGTAATGCTAAAAATTAACCTTGATTAATTACACAAGTAGAATGGATGATGGTTCCAGACCAGACTCTCAATCACTGCGCTTGTGGAGCTCAATTATACCAATTAAGTGAAGTTGGAATGTGGGATAGAGCTCTAGAAAGATCATTGAAGAACCAAAAGCCATGACGATTTCTATATTTATCTACTCTTCCCACCAACTTGTTATTGTTAATGTATGCCCAAATCGAAACCCTTTGTGGTTTGACTGCACCAAATAACCAAAAACGGTGAGGAACTCAACTTGCAACGTTAGATTACATTACCCCCGAGTTGGAGGAAAGAAAACATTTCCATACATTGACCTCCATGCCTTCAAAGGACTAACATCACCGAAATACTCATTCGTTCTATTATTCCTATACAAACCTCTAGCACCAAAAACTGTTAATTCCGTGGAGTCCATATACCCTCGTATCCTTGAGACGAATCCACCTCCAACAGAGTATCCCGCTCCTCCAAAGCACCGCTCCTCACGGCTGTTTTCTTGTGGGTATGGCTGAGGAGCTACATTGGGTTCAAGCAGCGGATCCTGCTTTGGTGGGCTGTCATCGAGACCCATGTAGCTTCCCATCCCGAGTGATTCCCAGTCAATTTTCTGCAAGAGCCTAGCTGCTCGCTCACTGACCTGTGAGGGATATTTTTCCAAGTCTAGTGCTTGCTCAGTCGCTAATGCTTCAACTTGTAGCTTCAGCTTTTGGAGTCTATCTCCAATTCTAGTCGCAACAGCGTCATAGAGTTTTCCTCTTGACATGTTCTTGTCTGCTCCTTCGCTGATTATATCATCAAAGCTAATGGGATCGCCAACAAGTACAGTCACCTGCCCGTTTGCCGATAGACCAACTTAAGATGGAACAAAACACAAGAATCGTGCAGGTACACATGGTTTGATAAGCGAACAAGAAAGAAAACTTACAGTTTTCCCCACCCTAGGAAACTTGGATCCAAAGGGCATGACTTCTTGCATTCCAGTGTGCACAAAAGGGACAACTATAGGTGTATTATCAGCATCCAAGACCAACCTGCAAAAATTATAAGCAAATGCAAATTATATTGAGAACCCAGCCTTCATGCAGTGTGTGATATCCTATTTTGCCATCAAAACTCCATATTGACTTGAAATTCAACAAAACTATTGCCAAATCTAGCATGACAAACAGTTGCATTGCATCACCAGTTTGATACAGATATTTTGTGAAACGTGAGATAATTATTCTAAAACCAAACAAACGTATCAAGTCTCACAAGTTTCAAACCTAGCTAGGGAGAGCAGTAGAGAATTTATGGTCTTCAGCAAGAAGCAAATCATAAACAAACATGACTGTTTTACATAAAGTCATAATGAGCAAACGAATCCTACAACTAAAATCCTGATCAGTTGACTTGTGCTTTCGGCGATTTCTATGGAAAAACAAATAGATCAACAAAATACAGTGTGATCAAGACTATTCAGCATGGCATCTTAATCATTGTAGCTTCCATAGATGCTCACAGACTTCATCTGAAGAAACTGGTCCCCACATAATACATTACTCCCCCCATCCCATTTGAAATGTCTCATTTCTTTTGGGCACGGTTATTTAGGAGAAGGTTCAAATGAGAATAAAGTGGTGTTCCACTACATGGGTAAAGTTGAAAAGGGGATATAGCCCAAAAAGATTCTCACCTAATTAAGTAATGGGACAGCCCAAAGTGGAAAGGGGGACAGTTGGAATGAGACAAAAGGAGTATTAGATACCTCTACAGTAAAATGCTTTCACTAGGCGTTACCAACGAGTTTTCTGCAGTAAGACAAGCTTGCATAATATTGGCAAAATGACAGCACAATTAATGTATAGGAACATTTCTCCATTCATTTCCACGGATATGCTTTTAACACGTTACTTTTTCCATCATATATGGGCAAATATGTGCTAGCTAGTAGGCCACTGCAGGTAAAGCACTTCAGAGAAAAATATTTAAAAGTCCTGGCGAATGCACAGATGATTTTGAGATTTTGATATAATTCAGTCAAAGAGGGTCGCGAAACAAAATGTTCAAGAGTGCTATGCAATAATAGGTGATGTACCTTCCAATGCCTCTTTTCGCCGTTCCCATAGTTTTGCCACCATCTCGAGAGCGACTACCTTCAGGAAATATGTGAACCCATCCTCCACGGTTCAGTTTGGATATAGCCAAGTCCATTCCCTTCAGGAAAAAATGAAATGAGTAGGTGAAATGCAAAACCAAAAATAGCTACCTAAAGGTTTTAAAAAAGGCTATCTACAGAACAAACATCAAAGCCATAGTTTGAAGACTGAAGATCAGTTAGGAGATTCCCCAATTCTACGTTTTTGATATGTGATAACACTAATTAAACTAAATAATTGACAGGACGAGAGGAGAATGAGGACTAAACAAATTGAAAAAACTTACAACCTTTGTTGATCTAGATTAAGTAAATCCCCAAGACATCAAAATTATGCCCACCTCCCAAAACTTTACTTGTCAAGCTAACTGGCTTTATGAAACCTCAATATTCCTTAAGAACTAACTCACTCGCCCTTTCTGCAAAACTACCCTTTTGTCTATATTCATGGGACCATATCTAGTTATCTCCACAGTAATAGAGCCACAATGAATTGTCAGACTCATTAATCAAACTCCAACTATTAATCAGTATGCCACGTCTTATGGAGTCATCAATGTCAAAGGTCCTGAGTGTAAATTATCTAGAACTCAATGAGAAGTACATATACGTCCACACAAGCTCTAACTAAGGTATGTGTACTTATAAAAATTTACAAAACTAACTATCCAGTTAGTCGTCCCAGGACAATTATAAAAATGAGATTCACAAGGTAAAGTTCTCAACAAAATAAACCACAGAAAAGTACAAAAACATGTAATACCAGTCAAAGTTAACACTAAAGAAATGGTTTCTAGAGAAATACCATCTGATATATGCCATCCCCACGAGAAACTGGAAGCACTTTCACAGACTTGAAAAATGCTGATGTAACTGGATTCTTGAAACATCGATCAGACGCACAAAGTGTCCAACGCAAACCATTTGCATTGAACAACATACTAGGGGGTAACAGGGAAGCTATAACCAAAGGGTCATCCATGGAAGCAACATGGTTGCTAACCTAGAAGTAAAATGATTCATAAGGTTCATCAATAATTACAAAAAAAATTGCTAACATACCCCAGAACAACATAAAAGGATTTGACCAAAGAGAGCCATGATTCCATGATAATTAATTGCTTGCCAAAATCAGTTTTTTCTTCTTTCAGTGACCTTAGTTGCAAATGGCAAGTATAAAGGCACATGTTTTCCACTTCATTCCTGGCACCTTAGCCAAGATGTACTCCCTCTGTCCCTAATAAGTGTGCAGATTGAGAAGTGGCACGAGTTTTAATAAAAAGTGTGATAAAGTGAAGTTGAGTGGAGAAAGGGTCCCACTTTTTGAAAAGGTGTGTGTATTTTAGTTAGAGATTGTTGACTTTTTTGTAAAGTAGGTTTCCAAAAAAGGAATGCGCACACTTATGGGGGATGGACAAAAAAGGAAAATTGCGCACACTTATCAGGGACAAAGGGAGTATGTATTACTCTTTCTTTTCTCTCAGTACTTCTTTTGTTATTCTTGTTATTTTGTCCCACTCTTCTCTCTTGAATTGAATACATGATATTTTCCCCTTGATGTTCATGCATCTTATTAGCTAATTGTCCACTGAGTATTATTGATTGCAATCACAGCTGAAATTGCTTATTCTTATTTTCAATTTCAATGAATACCCACCCATAGAATATCATAATATTAAATATAGCGTGTAGAATGCAAATTGCACCAAGTCCCAAAGAACCTTCCCCATTTGGGTCAAACCATGCATTTAACAATAACAACATGGTAAAAAATTGTTGATCTCTCATAGGTGTAAGTTGCTTACCGTAATCAAGGACTTGTTCTCTGGCCTATGTAGTGCCACCTGTTGCAACTTTTCTGCACCAAATATCTACAGAGTGCACGGCAAAGGAAGTCAGTTTTCCTCAATGCAACACCGAAAGAAGGCTTATAGTTAAACAATGACAATATTGTATGTACCTGAACACGGTTGAGGCCATGCATAAAGACATGACAAACATTTCCAAGCACAGGAACAGCAACAGCCTGAAGCATGCGGGTCAAGACAGACTCATCTTCTGCATCAAGGTCCTTACTCACTGCAGTATATTTGAAAGGTGAGGCATCTATTAGAAGTTGTAACTTCAGCATCCAAAACTCTAAATGCTTGCAGCCGCATAGCTGAAACTATGACCAAACAAATAACAGAACACTATCAATAGACCAACACTGTAAACCATATTCTTCTGAAGTTCAGACACGGGGCAAATTAAGGACCCGGAAACTATCATAATTTGAGGTAGAAAGATAAGTAAAGTTATCTGACTGAACGCTCAATGTGCTCCTACACCAACCAACTCCACTTCCTACTATTCCTCATTCATATTCCACTTCCACTGAGACATATATGGTACACCGTACACTGTACTAGCATGTTTCATACTAACTTAAATGCAAGCTGAATACTCAGCAGCCAGTTAGCTGTATCACTGAAATTATTGCCACTCATTAGACCAGAGAAAGCATAAGAAACTCAAGTAATCTATTCCAGCACCAACATAAAGATCAAACACAGTGAAGCAACATAATAATCACAAGGATTTAAAGTGCAACTTTAGATGATCAAACTGTTACCAAGAGATATACAAATGTACCATCTGTTACAAGAACAGATGTCTATATTAGTGTTCCTATGTTACCTTACACAAATCTAACAATTCATGATCTACACTGCTTATAGTTATGCAGTTCATGATAATCAATTGTTTGATGATGTCATCCAATATAGTGGTGAAATACAACCGAAAGATGATGGAAGTAGAAGTGACATATGTGAATGAAAAGAGTACCTTAATTAAGATATCAATTGTTATGGGATCGCAATTATTATCGTCTAACTCTAACATAACAGAATATGAATCAGATTAACATGCACTCACAAACTAACAGAATCCAAACTAAGCATGCCCTATTATATTCCTGAATCAACCATTACCTTATTCCAACTGATAATCTGAACTTTGTTAATAAACACTAAAATTATCAAACAGTAACAATTTGTCTCTTATCAATTCTACGAGAATAACATGGTAACAAAAATGCTATTCACGCGTCTGATTTTGCAAACCAAGAATGCCAAATTCTATTGCATTACCTAAAACTGGAACTACTTGGACGCTGAATAATAAGGCACACATAAGAACTAAGCTACATCAAACCTATAAGCAGTTTGTATATGGAAGTATATATTTTGTGAGGTCAGATAAAAAAAAAAACAGTTACAACATATGAAAACCTTTTTTGCGGTAAAAAGTCGAAGAGGAAGGCAAAGAATCGCGACGGAATTCGGAGAAGCGATCGAGCCAGTGCTGAACGCTGGAGGATAAGTAGCCGGTGTTGGCTGTCCTCGAGTTCCGCCGCCGGTGATAGTCCACCGCGGCCACTCTGAAACGGTCCCTCAGCCTAAGCTGCAGAGATTTAGCCCCCTCCGCCAGAAGGTCACCTCTGCATTCCAGCCACCGCCCCGCCACCACCATCTTTCTCAGATAATCACTCGGACGCCGAAAACGGACAAATTCAACAAGTATGAGCAAATTTAATCAAATGAAGAGAAGTGTATTGTTTGCAGTTGGTGCTAATGGATCGCGGATTCTGTAGTGAGAGAGAGAGATAGGGATTTGCAGCATAAAGAGCAAGGGAGAGGCGCTTAAAATGGAGATTGGCTAAGTAGGGATCTTAAGCCATTTTCACACTATTTTATTTTAATTTTACATCAAATTTTGGTAACAAGTTACAAATTGTACTCTCTTTTTTTCTTTGAACACGAAGATACGAGATACTAGTACTTATTTATGAACATTTTATATTTTCTAATTATTTTCTATAGACACCAAAATTTGGTGGATATAAACTTTTACCTCAGAAAAATAAACTTTCAATTTTCGAAAAAAGAAAAAGAAATATATTTCCGATAAGTTTCTTATACTAGTACTTATAATATAATAATATTAATGTTAATATAATACTACATTGTTTGGATAGAGTAAAGTAGGTGGGCCCGGCGGCGCAGGTTGGTAAATATATCTTGGATGGTAGCTTTAAATCGCAAGAAGAGGGATTAACTCTACACCGATTGATTAAGCTAACTTCTTCCAAAAGCAAATATAAACAGTAACAAACTTTATCCCTTCATTCTCTTCGAATAATTTCTCTAAGTTTGCTCATCAGGGACGTATGCAGCAAAATTTGTTTATAGGAGTTCTTTTAACTCAATATTCATTCTCCATTAACTAGATCTATTAACTGTAATTACGTGAAGTAGCGCTTACTTGAGAAAGAGGAGAGTAATTACGTGATTTGATATAATATAATCAGACAAAGACGAGAGACCAATTATAAAATTACGTTTTTTTTTTATGCAAAAAATAGTGCTACGTACGTTTGTTTCAATTTGGTCGAAATTGTAATTTGGGGGAAGTTTAGGAAATATTAATAGTGTATGTATTTATTTACAATTTTTTTATAGCTTATGAGAAAACCGGAATTTATCTATAGTTTATGGTTTTACAGTCAATTTGCCAAACTAAGCCATTTTTTATGCCAGAAAATAGCATCACGTCAACAAATCCGACGCCAAATCAGTTTCAATTTGGTCAGAATTTGAATTCAAGGGAAATTCATGAAATGTTAAAAGATTATGATTTTAGCCACCAATTTTATAATTTATGAGAAAAATCAGAATTTACTAATAATTTAAAATTTTACAACCAATTTGTCCCTTTTTAATCAAAATCCTATATAAATAAAAAATTATTATTAATATCTATATGAAAAGGGGAAAACGTTAGTTTGTGTATATATATTATATATAATTTATTTCATGTCTGTAAATTGTAATAACTTATTCATTTGAAATCTAACTTTTACATAATTTATATCAAATTAAAGCTTGTATCAAGATCTTTTAACTCAATAGGTATATTGCATATTTTTTTTATTAATGATAATAAATATTTTTAGAAGAAAAAATTTTTAAAAATAAAAATATTTTTATTCTAATTTTTCAAAAAAGTTTTGAAAACTTATTGTAGTCTCCCACTCCCCCAA
>JAYJMF010000044.1:3767965-3794367 GCA_036873715.1 Salvia sclarea | reverse complement strand
CGAATACCATTATTTTCACTAATAACATAAAACAAAAAACACGCAAAAAAAAAAAAAAGAAATAGACACAAACAAAACATGCTCAAGATCATCAAAACTGATTGCATTCTCCCCCTGTTTAACACATTCACTTAAAGTCCACAGAGAAGACAATGAGTAAAATACAGGTATACCACACATGAAATTACTGCATTTGTATCCTGCTCTCTTTAGTAAGATGAGATATCCAAAGCAGCGAATGATGGATTCAACCATGGCCCCCACTATCAGTTCCTTCTTCCATCCATGCGACTTCTGTCACGAGATGATGGCCGCCTGGAGGAAGAGCGTCTAGCGTGTTTGTGCTGCCTCTCGGACCTATTATCTCGTTTCTCTTTCTCATCCAATTCGGAGGAGCTACTTCTTTTCCTCCTGGGTGGAGATGGGATCTAATTCAAATAGTAAACAACGAAATTTTTATCAAAATGCACACACAAACTACTCCATTTACCATAGCTGCTTATTCTGCTCACCTGAAACCGCGACATGTATCTTCCTTCAGGAGGAGGCGGTATCCCCAGCCTTTTTAAGTCATCGTATGGAATTTGCCTCCTGTTCTATCACCAAAGTATGTTTCGAGATTCAGTTTCAAACTAAACTCCGTTATGAGATACACTAAAGAGTTATATAACCCTTTATTTGACGACTGATAATCTGATATCATATGAAAACAATTACAGATGAACATACAATGGAGCTCGGAATGGCCTTTCTCGTCCTCCAAATCGGAGTTGCCCTGATTCTTTCTTGCCACCAAGACCCCCACCTGTCAAACAAGGTACAGTCAAACTCTTCAGTGTACAAAACATTGTGAAATAAAAGGTTTGGCTTACCTAGCCTTCTTGGAATCCAACCAGGCATCAGTTGCTGTCTATTGTAATCAACTATGACTTCAGAATCGTCGATGAAAGTGTGATGAGCATCCTGCAAAAAGATAAAATAATTCAGCATCAATCTAAAAAGATCAATGGATAACATATTGTTGTGGAACAATTTGACTACTATTGAGCTGCAATCACTTATTCATGTTAATCAAATCCACACATAAATCTGCATATTTAACATTACTCTTTCATATTAAATATTTCGACGACTTCAACAGAATCTAAAAGCTGTAAGGAATATACACTTAATCCTTGTAATCATGAGCATCTAGATATAAGTTTCTTCATATGATACACTGAAGGGAGCAATAGGACCAAGGTTTAGAAGGTCAAGGGGAAAGGTGGGTCTGGACTTAATTATATCATATGCACCATATCCACAATGCAAGGGTCCACTAACAGACAAAATACATATCATAGTTTAAGATGCTATAAAAATTAAAGACAAAATGCAAGTTTTTTCAAGAGTATCGAGTGTTCTGTTTATCTCCCTTTCTTCCATTCCATGTAACTAAAAAAAACTTTTGGTTACTACAGTAAGTAAATGCTGCATGTGGTGATTGTTTGTAGAAAACCACTAAGGTACACAATGATGATGAATGATGACTTGGGGATGCACTGCCTCCTTTTATACTCACACGCATACATATATACGAGGAAACGGGCATCTCAAGAAGTATAACTAAGACCAGGTTTGTAAACAGAAAAATTCATGCACCTTGTATGCTCGACGCATCTCCTTCTCAGTTTTGAACTCCACAAATGCATAACCACGTGAGGCACCTGTCACTGAATAGAAAAAATCTACAATGAGCTTGTTTTTTTACAAGGGAAAGAGAGAAATGGAAGCATGTGATAGAGCCTCGATACAGAATCTGAAAACAAACGTATCACATCATCGGTGTTTTTTAATAAGATATAAACAAGTTTTATTGCATAAAAAAATAGAGAAGTATAAGTCATCCCTCAAGTAGAGTTCATCCATTGTAGAAAAGCAAATTTCAATTCTCACACTTTACATATAAAAAGAGTAGCCTTCAAACTCTCATACTCTAAACTAAAGCCTATTCCACTTAATATTCCTCCCCATCATTAAAATCTCTTCAATTCTTATAGGTTACCCTTTCTTAGGCTCTTAGCAGTATGCAATCCATATATAAAGTAGTTGTGCAACTTGTGCTGTTAGGATTGAGCTTAAACTTTTCTTTTACATGTTTTATGGACTACCTTTACGAAAACTGGTTTCCAATTGTATATACTGCACAGTGATAGTGTTGTTAAGATTACATTTCATGCATAATGCATTCATGAAAACTTTCAATGACTCGAAAAATAAACAATCTGACACTACATTCTGCTACCATCTCTTCTTCCAACAGGAAGTTTCTTCTTGGTGTTCTTTTGGATCAGGATAACAAATATTGCATTATCTAGTGCATGCACCAGCCATTGATGATACACAATCAGGAATCTCCAGCTCCTAGTAAATACGAAAATCGTTCTCTTTCCTTTTTATACATGTCGCTCTTGGTATGAAAAGAAAGGTTATTCATGCAAGCGATAATTGCGGCTCTAGGGAAGTCCTCTGAAGATAATGCCAGCATTCAATCACTTATTGTCCTAACCTAATAATCTTCTTTGAACCCAAGTAGGAAACACTCACCATTACATCAATAGTTTGCAAAATTTTGATTCCCTAGTAATAAGGCTGAATTTGATCTTTGAGCTAGTAACACACCTGACTCAAATTTTGGATAAATGCATACTAAATCTAAATAGTGATTTTAGCTTAGCCCGAAATTTGATTGCTCCTACTAGAAAATTGCACATAAGCTAGAATTTTTAAATGAAAATAACAACTGTACCTATGTCCCTGACCAAGCGCAAGTTCTTGACACGCCCATATTCACTCATAGCCTAACAAATGGAAGAATGGAAAAAAATCCAAGCTTATCGGACAGCAAGAAAAGAACATTTTTAGTTTCCAATTCCAAAACGAACAACAGAAAATACCTTGCGGAGAGAGTCTTCAGTAGTGAGATGAGAGAGACGGCCGACAAAGAGAGTGCAATAAGGGTCGCCGGTGACTTTAGGGTCGCCGAAGGGGTCATCTGCAAGATAGTGGAAGACGATTTAAATTAACCTAGTCATGGGTGCGACGAATAGGGAGGGCGAATTTGGTTACATAGGGCGGCTTTGGAGCAGATGAGAGCTCTGTAGACGCCGTTATCGTGAGGAAGAATGTCGGTTCCATCGATGCTTCCGGCTTGGATAGGATGGTATTCATCCGAGTAGAATACTGAACTCAGACTGCTGCCGCCGTCTCCACCACCGCGGCGGCTCATTTTCACCAATTTGAATTACCCAATTCTAGCCCCCGTGAAGTGAAATCCCACTAACATTTCGAATTGTAAATATTAAATAAATCCGTTTTTCTAAGATTTTATATCAATTTTTAGTCTTTCACCAGGGGAATTTGTGTAAACATTTGTATAAGCTGTGAGTAAACTTGAGCGGATTTAACGTAAAAGTAACTTAAAAATGCACTTTTTATTTTATTTTGTTGCAAATATTATGTTTCTATCGCAACCCATTTTTAAATGAAAGACCTTTTTCTACCGATATATCGTAACATATACATACAGAATGATTTCAACAAAATATATTTTTGACTATTGATCAAGTACTCGTGTAAAAAATTTTCTAACAATAATAAAAGGATAGTTTAACAAATTAGTCCTCCTAGAGTTATGAGGTTTGATGAGGAAACAGTTGACCAGAGTTAATTAATTTTTAATTAGACAGTAATGGGTATCACCGTTTTATTAACGTTGCTGTCTTTCCGCCTAAGAATTCGACCGTTGGCACAACATACGAATAGGAATACTATCCGTTACATCAAAAGTTGCCTTCCAAACAATTATACAAATTCCAACTATATCAGCTTCAGAGAGAGAGTGTATAGAAAAGGAAGGCAGGCAGGAAAACCCACCACCACCACCAACACACACATCAAACTTTGGGAGAGATGGTTGCAAGATCCCCACCAAAGCAGCACCACAAGCTGGCGGTGGTGGCGCCGCCCATCAGTCCCACTCTCCTCCGTGAAACCGTTAACAAGGTGACATTTAATCATCATTTTTTCCATTTCTGCTATTGCCTGTTCTGTTCCTTTTTTAGCTAAACATTTGTATAATCTTTTTTTAGATACATGATTTACAAACATATTTATTGTTTACGCTTCTTTCCAAGTTGTCTAATCTTCGTAGGTGAAGGGAACATGTATTTTAGTATATATGAGATGAGATGACAATTCCAAATTTGGATTGGAGAAGACCATGTGCTTCGCATTCAATCTTGAAATAATTAACAAGTAAATCACATATATGCCGGATTATATACAAAGGAAAATCAAAATTTTGAAGTGGGCAAGATCTTGAATTCCATATATTTCTCATATACAACAAATGTAAGGTTGGGGTCACCAAAATCTTAATTTGAAACCATGAAATTGTAAGCAACTGGGCAGGCCAGTATGTGCTCTTTCTGTGTTTGGTTCATAGCTTTGATCTCTGAAGATATCAAAATATAATTCGCAATATATAGGTTTCACTAGACATTTCCAGCAGAACATTTTCTTTTCCAATGATTCTTTTAATCCTTGTGAAAATTTCAACCAGAGTATATAATATAATTGGGATAGAGGTAGGGTATCAATCTTTTGATGTGGTTTGTGTGCTTGATTTGAAGGTGGATCGTTGTATGGCTCGACTGCAGGAGCTTCAACACACAGTAACAAGTGGGACTAAACTAGTCTCCGGTTTGAGTTTGAGTCCTCGCAGCGGCAGGAACTACCTACGGGCAAGCCTCCGTTGCAAACAGGAGTCATTAAGGTCACTACTTTCCTCTCACTGCCACAACTCTTTTAATGTAACAAGGTGCACTTGTGATAATAGAATTAAGAGTGCTTTGAGATTACATAGTGAAAAATTACATCTTTTTATCTTGTTATGATAGAGCAAGTGAGTGAAATTGTGTTTTCAGGTAGATTTTGGATGATCTTATTTCATATTATCATAGTTGATTTAGTTACTGAACAAGTTGCTTCTATTCTTAAAGATTAAAGAACGCTAATTCTCGAAGATCTCCTCCTGGAAAGCTGCCAGTAAGTAAAGGTTGTTGTTTATCCTCTCTCTCAATACTTACATCCATCCAAAAAAATTCATTCAAGTCTTGAGGTTTAAGGTTTATATCATATTTGGTTTGTATGTATGCAGAGGAATGGCGTAAGATGTCGTTGCCAGCAATGCTATTGGGGGAAACAGTGGGAGAAATCCTACAAGCAAGTCAGTTTGCAAGAAACGTAGTCGATGCAGTGTCCTCCAAGCCAGCAAACGACGACCCAAAAACACCATTAACAACAAAGCAGAAGAAGCCAACACTGGAGAACTCGGGGCTGCATGCGCGAAGAAGGAAGGAGAAGCAGCAGGTCGTGCTGCAGAATGTCCAATCAGAATCCAATGTGCCTCCTCTGAGACGAGCCAAGTCCAAGATCAACTTCAAAGTGGTATCGCCCTTGCAGAACCGAGAGTGTGACAAGGAGAACTGCCGGTATATAGCTAATAGAGTCTCACCAAGGAATAGGCCATGGGTGAGAAAGACTGTTTTGTTCCCAAACCCTTTGTTTCTGTCGTCTCCAACTTCACAGCATCAGAAGTTTGGGAAGACGAAGTCGCCCATGATTGCAAGGAATAGACAACAATCTCCACATAAGTTCTTGATCAAGTCCCCTCCTGCTCCTGCTGCCTCCTCGAAGTTCCAAGTGAAAATCAGAAGCCCTCCTCTTTGCATCTCCCCGACACGAGGTGCTAAGAAGTCGCCGAGGGCGTCATCAGCTGCAGCGAGGCTAAGAAGGTCGTTCTCGCCTTCGAGGCTGGCCAGCAAGCTGGTGTCGCCACTGAAAAGCAGGAAATCCATGCCGAAGAATAGTGAGGGGATGATGAAGACAATGAGTGGGTTGAAGCAGCGTCCGACGTCTTTCTCAGTGCGGTTCTCGTCACCTAGGAGAGTTTGAACTACATTTTTCTTGTTTGGTCTGTGTTACAGATAGATATCTTCTCAATGTCAGCTCAGTGTGCAGTCTTTTTCATTTGTAATTTTTTTATAATATACTTTTCCTCACCATACTCCCCTTCGTATATTTTTTTAAGTATCATAATGATTTCTAGTGGTAGGGGGGTGTTCCAAGACAAAAAAAAAAAAGGTCTTTCAGAATTTTTTTTACTAAATGATGTTTGTGATGAGAAATTAAGGAATGAGTATTTTAGGTTAGATAAAGTTAGATAGAGGAAGTAAGAGAGAAAACAGTGGAAATGTACGATATAAAAGTCGGGAGCGGAGCCAGAAAGTTTTGTAAGGGAACCCAATTTATTACTCCCTTCGTCTCGCGAAAATTGCTCATATTCTTTTTCCGGTATTCCACGAAAGTTGGTCTGTCTACTTTTTGGGACACCTATATTACTCGCACAACCTCAAATAATATATATTCATATTACCACTTTTCAGATATCCTAAAAGATTTCAAAAAAAGAACTAACTGTTGCGGGATTAAAATTTCATAGGAAAATTTTATATGACAAACAAATAAATCTATATATAAAATAAAGAAAAATTCAAACTCAAACAAAATCTATATATCAATAAAGAAAAATATTTCTATATATAAATTTTATATGACAAACAAATAAATCTATATATAATTAAAATTATAACTAAGACTTATTGTTGTTTGTTCTAAAAAAATGTGAATTTCTTAATATACATACAAAAATTCATATTTCAAAGAATTATAATCTTTCATAAGTAATTAGAATGTATATCTCGCAAAAAATAAGAGAAAAATATCTTGCATTAAAATAACTACGCACACAAAATAAAATATAAATTTCAACATTATAATGTTTCTTTACAAAGCTCAATTTTATTCTTACAACAAATTCATACAGGGATAAGGTTCAAATAAGCCCCCTCTAAGTTTTCTCAAAGTACAAATAACCCCTCAACGTTATGTTGGGTGCAAGCCAGCCCTCAACGTGTAAAAAGTAGAGCAAATTGCTCCGATCACAAATGGAAAACTTAACTCCGTTAATGTTATTTTGGGCATTTTGTCGAACACGTTCGCCGCCCTCACTCGCGGTTTTTTATGTGTTTGACGGCGATGCCCTCTGGTTGGCGGGTCGTGCGGAGACCATACAAGGATGGTCCTCCGTGACCACGCTGCCCGCTCGGACATCTATGAGGGCGGCCTCGGAGGAGCGGAGGTGCTCAGAGAGTTGGGTGTCGTCGGCATAGGAGTGCAGGTTGATGTCAATGAAACATCGGCAGAGGGCGACGCATAAGAGGTGGTGAGGCGCTCGGTAGTGGGAATGGATGGTGTCGCTGCCGAAGGGGAAGGGTGGGAAGATGGCGAGACCGACTTTGAAGTTGGGAGTCTGTGGAGTGGAAGAGCCCGCACACCTCCTCCGCTGCTGCCCTCTGCGCTGACAAAGCGGGCGGTGAGGTTGTGGAGGACCAGCCTTACATGGTCAAGCTCCACTCAGCCACTGTCTGAGGGCATCACATCGAATATGTACCATACTTGCCTTGCACCCAACATAACGTTAGGGGCTTATTTGCACTTCGAGAAAAACTTACAGGGGCTTATTTGGACTTTATCTCATTCGTATATAATAAAATCCAATCTAAATTCAACTCTAGGAAGATTTTTTTTATCGATTTAAACCAAGCTAGCAATAAGAATTAATTTTTTTTTTCTCAAAAAGAAGTAACAAGAACTAAATTTAGATTTAAATCAAGAAACAAAGAAAGAAAAAAAATCTATAAATTCATGAAAATTGTTGTATTGATACTCTTAATATAATTTATTTATAATTTAAAATAATATGAGTACTACATATATAATAATTATTAAAAAAAAAAAATCCAAGGGGGTCAGTGTCCCCCCCCCCCCCGACATTAAAAGTATAAGAGGAAAGAGAGGAAATATTTGACATTATAAGGAACACCCAAAAAGAATTTAATAAAGGAAGAATTTTACGTTGGTACAAGAAGAAGAAAAAAAGGTAAATTTACGGAGGGAGTCACTTTCAACAAAAAAAAAACACAGTTGTGTGCTGAAAAAACGTTATGAACCTAGGGCGAGACCACAAATTAAAAAATGTTTTTCTAAATAGATCGAAAGTAGTATGTTTTATCTCTCGCTCTTTTCATTTTTGAAGAAAGACTGGTGTAATTTTGACCATATCAACATAGAATCCGAACCCAAACATTTAATAGAAATGGCGTCTAAATCCGATACAAGTAAGTAGTATATGCATTTTAAAAACATAGCTAGCAGTCATCAATCATGATCCAGTAATGGAGTAAGCAAGAAGCATACACACAAACTGGCACATATAATAATAATGTACTTGGTTTGTTGTTCAAGACATGAAGGAATTCCTCTTATTTTTGTTGCCTCTCAGCTTCAGCGGACTCCACACAACTTTCTTTTGCAGTGCTATGACTGTTGGGTGCTTCGGCTTCCACGACCCCGGGACCTGTGAAGGAGGACTTCCTCTAAATTTACTACTTCTTTGGCCAACAGGCGTCGCTTCTATTGGCAACGGAGAAGACACTCTTGAAGTTCGCCACACTCTTTGTGGATCCCAAACGAATGATTGCCGCCCCATGACACGGTCAGTCCTCATCAGCTTAGCACAAGATTTTTGAACTGGAGTCAACATGCCTGAGTTGGATTCGGCCCGGAAAGTTGCTATTGAGGCCCTTCTTTTAGGCTGGAAAACTTGACCTGTTGTCGTCGTTGCTGGAGATGGCCTTACAGCAATGGAACCTCGCCTTGCTTGCAGAACGTGCTTCCCCTTGCTTTCCCTGGAGACGTTATTCTCTTTGTCTTCTCTTACAACCGGGCGATACGACATGCTATTCTTGTTCGCAGGAGCTGGTGGTGATGGCGCCGGCATGAAGTTTGTGATTCGCCTAAGTGGCGGCCTTAGTTTTGATGGGGCCAGTGGTGGTCTCTTGTTATCTGTTGAGCTCTTCTGTGCTTGGTTTGATGCTAAAGTTGGCTGAGCTAGTGCCGCCAAAGTTCTGTTTTCCAGTTTTAGCCTTGTTTTCCTTTCCTCGGCCAATTGAGTTTCCAGATCTCGAACCTGTAAATGAATGCAGTATATGTTTACTACTAATCCAAACTACACCAATTCATTCCGAGTGATTAAAACATTAAATTATCTAACAGATATTTGTACCTTCTCTTGAAGATTTTTGCAAATATGTTCTTTAGCAGTAAGCCTTAAATGAAAAGTCTGCACGTTGTCCTGCAACTTCTTGGTTTCCTTCTCGTCTTGTTTTGCCTTTTCTGCCTGTTCATGTATTACAAAGCACAAAAGAGCAGAAGGTTAGTTGGAAGACTTCTTAGTGTATCTATAGGCAAAAATACTGGGTCATGATTAATTTGCATCATACAAGCTGCTTGTATTTCAAAAGCTCTGCATGATCAGTCTGTTTCCGAGCAGGCCCATGTTCAACTCCTCGGACCCGGCTAGCAAAATTCAAGGAGCAGAGAGTTTCTCCAAGGTCAGCCGAATTCGGGCTAATCTGAACAAACATCAAAGTTTTACAATCTCCACCTGCATTTAACTTAGCATATTAATACCCCATGCTAGGAAGCAAAGAATCAGACAACAAAAACCTAACAAACTAAATGTTAACAATCGAGCTATACAGACCTAGGGAGCTTTGCAGCATATGAGTAAGCTTGGAGTTCCTGTTTGTCGAGGAAATAAATTGATCAGCAAACAACTATGGAATAGTATTTTAAGATACAAACACATTTAGAGAGAGTAGCAGGATATGGTGTCATACCTGTAAGGAACATGAGAACTTTTGGAGGCTAAGGCTGAGATAACATCTCCCAGTGCTGCTAAGGATTTATTTATAAATTGAGACTCCTTCAGTCTTTCACCTTCAACTTCAATCTTACCAACACGCTCACTTCCTGCCAGGTCAACCAGCCATAAATGGCTTCTCGTTCTTTGCCCGTTAACTAAATTTTCTCCGGCTACAGTTACCCGCAACAAGCTGCAGCAATATTGAAAAAAGTAAGTTGAGGGAAAACAATCAATTCCACCATAGTAAGCAAATGGCATGATGGTCTAAATAGCTAAGTAGCAAAGAAAAGATAGATAACAGAATAAGCTCAGAATTACCAGTGCGATCGGCTACTGAACTCGTTAGCATTGGTTGATCCAACAGATCTTACTTGGCTTCCTGTTTTAAGCAAACTCCAAATTCCATCTGTATCATAAACACGAGCTTCAACCAGTCCAGGGACTTCCTGAGTACCCTCAGCAGATTGTTTTATATCCAACCTGCATTTGCACAACATTAACCTCTCCCTCAATAAACAACATTCGGATTTAGTTAGATACTCATCCATTGCCATGAAATCAGTTTTATTCTCAGCAATGAAAGCTAGTTAGAGCCAAGAATTTTAGCTACCAAAACTTCCACTATTTTGTGAGGGAACTTCCAGTTAAACTAGGATGAAAGCATTAATTATATAAATACACATTTTGAAAATATGTAGGTGCTTCTACTATTTATTTATCCAGCAAGAGAAAACCACCCAGGGACATTTTTCCTTTTCTTTTGGAGACATCCTCCATCTCAGAAAGACAAGATAACAAGGCAGTTTGAAGAACCAACATATACTGCATCAAGTTTAAATATTGCACACTCATAACAACGTTCAAGTGATAGAAATAAGAATTCCCCAAAACTTTGTTTCTAGTATTACTTAATATACAAGAGGCAAGTGGCGTCTAGCATAAATGTTTATTTTTTTTAGAGACATATTCGACCTTGAATTTAGTTCCTACGCAACTTCATTCAATAATTTATATTTAGAATACTGATAAAAGCAAGTTATATCATGTCTATTTTTAGTGAAAAATATTTCCTCAACGAAACGACCACAATGAGGCCAATGCCAGAAAAAGGAAGATAGTAAAGACTCGTAGAAGCTTACTTCTTTGCAGGTTGGTTCGAGTTCTCAACAAGAAGATCCCTTATCTTTTCATTGTAGACCTCCAACATGCTAACAAACAATTCATATCTCATAATACTGCTCCTTTCCCTGGAAATCCTGAAGAGCTCCTTCAGGGTCCGATAGTTTACTCCTCTATTCTCTGATGTCCCTTCCATTGTGTATGTCTTTCCGGTGCCTGTCTGTCCATAGGCAAATATGCATACATTGTAACCATCCAAGACAGAGGTTACTATAGGCATAGTTTGGTCAAAGACAGCCTCTGCATAAAAAGAAAGGCATGGAATGGAGTTAACAAAGAAACTGTTACTAGAAGACTATATCTTTCCTGCATAAAGTAGTGAGTCCGGTTATACATTACCTTGGTTGTCCTCTGGTCTGAACACATGATCAAATTTGAATTGCTTTTTGGAAGAATCAGAGCAAATGACCTGCAGTTCATTTTCCTGCGATGGGTCAAAATCAACAACCGCTATGGAGCCTTTCTCAATCTCATCTTGTTTCAGTGGCCTGCACCTACAGAAGACCCTAATATTTCCTTTGAGTTCAATCACTTCATTGTAAAGCCTCTTTCTTTCTGAGCATTCTTGGAGATACTTCTTCTTCAGTAACTCACACTCTTCATGGTACTTATTTTTCAGAAGTTCATGTTCCACACCTAAAATTAAATATAACACAGCAAACAAAAGGTCAGTTATAAGCCAAACCTTCTCAAATGAGACATATTGAGAATGGTGACGCACTCAGATTCTGAAGAGCAGTGAAAGCTTCGGAACCAAGTAAAGAATCAATTGAGATGCCCTTTACTTCATTGCTCAGGCGAGCATGCTCTTCTCTGATAATCTGCAAGCAAGTGATAACTATCAGAGCTAAACGGTGGAAAAAAAAATCTTAAAATAAAATTGTATGTGCCATAGATTATATACCTGTAATTTGTTGCTAAGACCTTCAATTTTCCTAAAAATCGGAAGGGTGTGTAAACATCCTGCTTGAGAATCATCAGAAGAAACACTGGTTTCCACTAACTCACTATTTCCTTCACATCCTGAGCAACATCCCAAAATTATGAAAGATAAGTTTACAGACAGAAGTACTACGTACATCTAAAAGAACAAAATACAAAATTTGTATCCCACTGTGTCCACTCTTCAACAAAGAAAACTTTCAAGATCTTTGCACAATTTTTATCAGTCTCAACTGCACTGGAAGTGAATATTTTCCGGAAACAATTGTGAGCCACATAAATCTTTTAACTGCGTTCATCTCCCAAAACAAGGAAAACTTAGAATTACCCAAATTCTGGTAAAGCCTTTAAAGGATTCCATAACCTAACAAATTTTGAAACCCTTCTTTGGAAAAAGCGAAGAGAATGAAAAAGTTAAAATACCTGAATTTTCTTGTGGAGTCTCGACAGTTTGATGCGGAGTCTCAACAATTTGATCTGCAACATTTTGAAAAAAAATAAAACCCAATCAGAATCAACTTCAAATTCACTACTTAATTGCAGATACGTGAGAACACCTATATGCAACAAAGAATTTCAAACTAACCAGCAGTACTAGGGGATAGAGTAATAGCCTGATCAAAACTCGAACAAAGAATTTCCAGCGCTTGATCTGTAAACGAGAATCCAAATATACAAAGGATTATACAATTTAAAAAAAAAAAAAAAAAAAAACAGAGAGAGATCAAATGAGTATGCGCACATGTGTGTAGAAAGAGATATTACCGTCCATGATTACAGTCAGAGGAAATGTCTCAATCTGCCGAAATTGAGTAGAAATCGAAGAGGTAGAACACGAACAACGAGAGCTGAGAGAGAGAGAGAGAGAGAGAGAGAGAGAGGAGAGAGAAGCGAAGAATGGTGAAGGAAAGATTGAAACGGTCGGGCAAGGGGTGTTGTTTTGTTTTTGAAAACAAAATATTTGAAATTGAAGTGATCTCAGCCGTTCAGTCGTAGATAGTATAAGTATGTATAACGGCTAGTATAATTTGAGATCGCCAGGTTGGGCCGGGCCGGGCTGGAGCGTTAGTGAAGTTTCCCGACTTCAACATTATATAAGTTATAACGAATATTCGTCTTATGCCCTAACTAACTACTGAAATCCCCTTTAGATATTGATGTGTTAGTATTCTTTTTATCAAAAATTACACTTTATTTTATATAAAATATAATTTCTTTTAAAAATGAATAAGTTATGAGGTTTTAAGTTTGTAATGACTAATAACATTTTTTAATGTATATTTAATACTAATATTTATGCATATACTTGTATGGATTGTTTTTTTTCCTTTACCATTCTTAATTTCTCATTTTATCTTTATTATTTTATTAAATTATGTTATTAATTTAATTAAATATATCACTGCTACTAATAAGCTAAAAATTATACTCCGTATATAAAAATATATAAATACATGCTTATAATTTGATTATTTTTATTTAATTATAACTATTTTCGTACATCGCACGGTTGGACAATTCTAGTAACTATAAAAGCAAATGTTAGAAAAGATAATTATTAAAATAACTAATTATTTTAAGATAATAAAGATAAAAATTGATTTTGTAATATTAACAATGATTATTTGCCTGTAAATACATGACCTTTGTCATTTTTCAGGAATTGCACACGAACTCTTTTTTTAGCAAAAAAATACACGAACTTAACATTTTTTTTTTCTGATTTTGCACACGAAATTGAATTTTTAGTCAAAATACACAATCTTAATATTTTCTTATTTTGCATACGAAATTTAATTCCACTAAATTAATTTTAACGTGCAAAATCAAAATTGATGTAACAATCAAAACAACATCATTTTGGATAGCATAAAAAATTTAAAAATAAATTTAAATCCACTTACACTTCACCTCATTTCTCTCCATCTTTCCTCACTACTTATTACATTCTTGACAGTGTTTCCTCGGCTCTTTTCGCTTGTAAGCTCCCTCAGTGGTTGCATCGTTACTTCCCTCTTCTCCTCTGGTTTCTGGCGAGAGCAGCCAATACGGGATTGTAGAATCCCTATCCTTCTAGATCAGATATGTCGTCACACGCCACCACCCTACCCAATCCACTCTCATTGCAGTCACACATTTACTCGGTGGTGGTGGTCCTGGGAAACGCGAGGAGGCGTTGTTGATTGGATGTTTAGAGATACGATGATTCATGTTATAAAAGAGGTAGACAAGGATGAGGTAGCATCCGGGTGGATTTATTTTTTTATTTTTTAACGCAATTAAATGATGTAGTTTTGATTTGTCATGTCACAATTCAATTTTTGAGGAAATTTAATTTCGTGTGCAAAATCAGAAAAGTGTTAAGTTGATGTATTTTTTTGGCAAAAATAAAAGATCATGTGCAATTCCAGAAAAATGACAAAGTTCTATTTATAAGTAATTAACCCTATAAACAAATAAAATATAATCCATCATTTCACGAGTTGGCACTCATGAAATAGTGTGCAACTCGAGAAGTGGAGTGTAGAAACACCATTTTTCGACTATCAACACGTAAAATAATAGTAATTAATTTTTGGAATATGAACTATTCTTTTTATCTTTTTATATTAATAAAGTAATTTTGATTATCTTTATTATATGAAAAATTATTTTGATACATTTTCTCATTTAGAATATAATCAATAATAACCCTATTAAGAATAATTTTTCAACCAGTTTGGAGGTAATTTCTGAATTAAATTCAATGAATTTGGACGTTGCAATTCTTTGATGGATGAGTGCTATCAGATGCGTCCTCACGAAACTCCGCCCTCCTCCGCCGCCACCTCAGCTTCTTCCATGGCGCCGCTCCTCAACATTATCATTCTCTTCCATCACAGATTCGAACCTCCGCGAGCTGATCAATTCTTGCGGCAGAGAAGGCAATATCCGCCTAGGTTCTCACCTCCACGCCTACCTCATTAAAACCCCTCCATCTTTTGAACTCGGAGCTCCACTCGCTCGTAGAAATGCTCAGGTTCTCTACAACTGTTTGCTCCATATGTACTGCAAATGCGGCCAACTCCGCGAAGCAGTCAACCTGTTCGACGAAATGCCGCTCAGAGACACCGTCTCGTGGAACTCACTCATTTCGGGTTTCCTCAAATTGGGGAAGTTGGAAACTGGATTTGGATTTTTCAAATTGCTGCTGGGCTCTACTGAAAACATGTTTGATCACGCGAGTTTGACTTCGGTGCTGTCGGCTTGTGGTGGGAACGAATTGCTTGACATTGTGAAGATAGTGCACGCATTGGCGATTTCAAGTGGTTATGCGAAGGATGTGACCGTCGGGAACGCCCTAACGACGTCGTATTTCAGATGTTTGTCTCTGGAGTTAGGGATGTGCGTTTTCGTTGAGATGGCGGAGAGGAACGTTGTGACTTGGACGGCTGCTATTTCGGGAATGGCGCAGAATGAGTTCTATGTAGGGAGCTTGAAGCTGTTTATGGAAATGTACCATAGTTCGGTGTCTCCGAATGGCTTGACATATTTGGCTGCTCTCACAGCCTGCTCTGGACTGCAGGCGCTCATGGAGGGTGCTCAGATTCATGGTGTGGTTTGTAAGTTGGGATATCAGTCGGATTTGTGCATCGAAAGTGCATTAATGGATGTGTATTCGAAATGTGGTCGTGTGGAGGAGGCGTGGCGGGTATTTGAATCTGCTCAGGTTCTTGATGAGGTGTCTATGACAGTTATCCTCGCTGGTTTTGCACAGAACGGGTACGAGGAGGAGGCTATACAGTTATTTGTGAAGATGGTGAAGGCGGGAGCCTATCTCGACCCCAACATGATCTCAGCCGTTCTTGGGGTGTTTGGGATCGGTGCTTCTCAGGGTCTTGGCGTGCAGATTCACTCTTTGGTGATCAAGAAGGGATTTGGTTCAAATGTCTTTGTTAGCAATGGCTTGATCAACATGTATTCCAAATGTGGGGAGTTGGAAGGCTCGGTTAAGGTTTTTGATCGTATGTTGCAGAAGAATCTAGTTTCTTGGAACTCCATGATTGCAGCGTTTGCTCGCCACGGTGATGGGCTGAGAGCGCTGCAGTTGTACGAGCAAATGAAGTCAGTCGGCGTGGAGCCAACAGATGTTACGTTTCTGTCCTTGCTTCATGCTTGTAGCCATGTAGGGTTACTGCATAAGGGCATGGAATTTTTAGAATCCATGGAGGGAAGATATGGAATGAGGCCAAGGATGGAGCATTACGCGTGTGTAGTAGACATGCTGGGCCGAGCAGGGCTTCTGGAAGAAGCCAAGAGGTTCATAGAGGGGTTACAGGTGAAACCAGATGCACTTGTTTGGCAAGCATTGCTTGGTGCTTGTAGCATCTATGGCGATGTTGATATGGGGAAGTACGCAGCAGAGGAGCTAGCTCAGGCAGCGCCTGATAGTCTGGTGCCATTTGTCTCCATGGCCAATATCTACTCTTCTCGAGGGCGGTGGAAGGAACGAGCAAAAACAATAAAAAAGATGAAGGAGAAAGGAGTAGCAAAAGAGACAGGTGCAAGTTGGATTGAGATTGAGAAAAGGGTTCACAGTTTTGTTGTTGCTGATCAAATGCATCCACGAGGCAACGACGTTTACACAGTGCTAGCGATGTTGTTTGGACACATGAGAGATGATGATGTCCTCTCCACCAATGACCTAAACTTTTCGAGTCTTCTTTATTGATAAGAAGTACGTTTAAGGTTACGAAGTAACTTAGCTGTCAGCTGTCTACAAAGGGAAAGGCTCCACTGCACCTTCTGCACTAGATAATTGGATGGTCTTTTGTACATGAACATGGTGAGTTGGGATGCTTGCTGCAAAAAATGTATGAGTTGGTTTTGGAATTTGTTTAGGTATGTTTGAATGGAGTTTTTGCAGAGGCCAAGATTTGGCTTTTGATGGAGTTTGAAGGAAGAATATAAAAGCGTTGTTTTTGTTTGTTGATCGTTTTAGCTAAAGTGTGTGTGAATGTGACGACACCGACTCAATATTCTTTTCATTAAAATTGTAGTATGGATATTTGATGGTATGTATTTCACTTTAAATTCAACTTACATTTGTTTTATAAAAAATGTCTTTTAAAAACATTTATTGAAATCATCAACTGTTATTTTCATAGCTAAAAATGAAATAACATAGACACCACGTAAAATTACTTACATTTTCATGTAGCATCCATTGGACCACATCAGGATTTTGAGAGCTGAAAAATGGACACAAGATATTACAATATTGAACGTCTTTACGAGAGCTGAAAAGAATCATCTTGTCTTTGCTACCAACTCGCAAGCAAATTGAACTTGTATACATTCTATGATGACATGACAAAAAAACATTGCGGCCTCCACTTTATAAGCGCGAGGTATATAGGGTTCAAACCAATTGTTTTTCCACTCTCAAAAAAAGCAAGAAATATATTACATGACACGGCATATGTTTACAATATATACGTCGAAAACAGTCATACACATTTATACAACACTCTCCACAATGATTATACATCATATATGGTATAAGGATTAAGGGCTGCAACGACATCTAAGCACACTCCCATTAGCAATGGCTCAAAAACAACATTGAACCAAACCAGAAACCAAGATTAGTTCTTGAATAGCTGCTAGACTATATAGTAAGCCCACTTTGGCAGTTCCAACCGTTGATCACAACGCGGGGTGTGACGCCCTCGGGAGCCTCAAAATTAAGGATCACAGTCATCACCTCTCCCGGCACCAGTGAGAAATAGTTGTCGGAGTAATGAACTGGCAATATCCGAGTGTCTTCCCCGTCTTTATTGTCCTTCTCCGAAGCATGAACTGAGAGATGAAGAAAGAAAGCCACCCCAGTTTCAGATCCATTGGCTTCAACAACACGCACGCCACTGTCTTTAGGCGAAAAGTGCTTCACCATCTTCCGAAACAAGCTCTGCTCGTGCTTTCCTTTTCTCTCGGGGGACACTAATGTATCCAGACTTCTGTCTCCATGTCGGAGAAGGCTTCTTGAATCCGGTTTCTTCGATGTATTCTCTATGTGCATCCTCATCTCATAGCTGGACCCTCGAATCAAAGTTAGGGAAGTGATTTTCAGGGGTACTTGTCTCTCTCTGTATGGTTCGAGAAGCTTGTAGTCGCCACCGGGCAGATGCAGCCAATAGAAGTTTCTGGATAATATCTCATTGTCTAACATTTTGTAGAGTTTGAGGAGAAGAAAGTAAACAGGTTCGGGATTCTCAGACTTCGGATACTTCATCTCATAAGTAGACGTCGTTCTTTTAGATGGTGCAGTGAGCTTGTCAAAGACTTCGTAGTACCGGCACGCTCCTTTGAGATCCCAAACCGAGACTTCTATTGCCACGTCGGACAGATCATCTGACGTGGTGTTCACGACCTGCATATCGAGCCCCATATGTTATTATCTTTCAGTAAATCAAGATGTTGATCAATGAAAAGGTATGATTGGACGAATACAGAAACAACGAATATTTTGTTGCCGGTTTATTGGCATGTAAGATATGAAGTATAGGCCATTTCTGGAATTGCAGTAGGACAATAAATGAATTTTCAATTTGTTTGGATTTTATCACCAAACTGAAATTCCCCTAAATTAAGACTGTCATGGATGCTGGAATTTCCCCCAATTCACATCAAAACACCAACAATAATTCAACTAACATATCAAAATTCCACAAATCAAGTTCATGTAAGCAAATATCCGAATCCATGTTAACTTAATTTGGGGAAATTTCAGTCTGATAAAGTCCAAATGAATTAAAAGTTCATGTATTGTGTGGATTCCGGAATGTCCTATAGTTCGTTTACAGGCCAATTACCCTTTGTTTCCCAGAGTAAATACTTTTATCTTTGCTATCTCAGAGTATTTATACTCAGCAGATACAAGCAGCTAAAGAAAAGTGCCGGATTGAAGTCTAACAGGCTCATGCTGAATTTATTTCAATATTTACGTTTACTACCTCTATCAAATACGTCGCAAGATTTAGCTGAACATGAATCGGTTCAGCAGCACAACGACATCCGTAAAATCCCGCTGTTTGATCGTGGAGATGATCGTAGAACTGGCCACGTAGACCTGTCCACGGGTTTTGGGTTTTCCAAATCAAAACACCCGTGTATTTGCTCCACATACGGGAAGTCCAACCTTCTAAGAGAGCTCTGTATTGAATATAGTTAACCAATTGTGCCTGAAACAGACGATTCAAATTCTCAGACAACAAACACGGACAGCAGAATGTGAACTTCAAACAAAAATATTGAATAGTACCTTGAGACAAAAGTCATCGAGATCTTTAGGCATTCCGTATAGTAAGATCTGATCGTGAACCTCGCCCGGTTTTGAATATGGAATATACGTATGGTATACCCAGATCGGATTGGGGACTTCCTCAACATAGCCATTTGGTAACGTGTTAAATAGAGGAATCTGCCAACCCTCTCGGGGAATCGTGGCTCTGATAGTAGCCGCAACAGGCATTCCTACTGAACCAACCTCGGGATTGAAACCATATTTGTAGAAGTTATCCTTGAAAAAGTTCTCGGGATACTGAATTTCATAAGGACCGTCGGTGAAGTCCCCCTTCCCGTTAGCAAAGCCATCCCACATAGACCCTTGGATGTAGATACGGGTACCATCTAGATACTCGCTAGGGTCCTTTATGATTGGGAAAATCTCCTCCACAGAATGTTCAGGGTTGGAATGGCTCTCGAAGTAAGGATGAAGTTTTAGATCGTTTTTCAAAGCCATGTTGATATCTTCCGGGGGAACTTGCTCATTGCCTCCAACCCATAGAGCAAGACTAGGATGATTTCTTAGCAGCTTCACAGTGTCTCTTGCACATAGCATGAAAAGGTCATGGTCCAAAGGACCATTGGGATTCGATACTGGAACACCTCGTCCATCAACGTCTCCGGTTATCCAGAATTCTTGCCAAACCTGCAAGAAAGTCTCTACTGTCATATCACCCTACTTCTATTAAAACTTAAGCAATCACTACTTTATATCACAAACTTCGAAAATATCCCATCCTAGACATGTTTACGTTAAAATACCTGAACTATCAAAAAATTGTTAAAGTCTAACATCCCACGAAATTTTTGGAAGTAAAAAGAGGCCAACAGGATTCTAGTAATCTCAACATAGGAAAGAGAGGCTAACCAGAAGACCATAGATGTCACAATAATGATAGAAATCGGGCCTTTCAGCAATTCCACCACCCCAACAGCGCATCATGTTGAAATTCATGTCAGCATGAAACTTAATATCTGTCTTATAGCGTTCCTTTGAAAGCCGTAGCAACCCATCTGATAGTATCCAATTACCACCTCGGACGAATATTGGCTCTCCATTGACTTTAAATAGTCTGAAAGCAATAAAAAGATATCACATAAGGGTATTCCATCATAAATCTGCCTCAGCCTTGGAGTTTTAATACCTTCCACCAGTATCAGTATCTATGTGACTTTCAATCTTACGGAACCCAAAATGCTGACTCCACGAATCAGACTCTCCATGATCTTCCACATCGACTGTTATTTCTACATTATAAAGAGATTGCTTTCCCATTCCATTGGGCCACCAAAGGTTGGGTTTATAGAAGAATAGCTGTAAAAGAAATAATCGAAGATCATACAAACTTTTTTTGTTTATAAGGACGACCTCTTTTCTGAAGAGCAGAAACGGTTATACTGTATATTGCTTTCTGTACATGGAAAGGTAAGGAAGAGCGATAGCAAGAATAAATGAGATTTTATCTCTTCAGCTTCATAACATTCAAGGTTCCAACATTAGTCTCATATTTCTAGCATATTATGTATTTTATAATCAAAGCTATTCATTTCAAGCTTCTCTTTTCCCGGTTATCGTGCCAGTCAAGGCCTCTCTAGAAAGCTTTATATCTTCCAGAACCACATGAATTTATTCCCACTTGCAGACTTTCTCGAATTATGATAGCTAAAGGAAAGAAACATCAAGTACTAAAGCGCAGGAAGTCCAAGAAAAGAATGAAGATTATTAAAGGCAAACCTTGTTGCTACAAGGATAAACCAACCTCAGGTAATGTATATAGAATGTTGGATCCAGCAGGAATGGACAGATGCTGAGTCTGAAGATGCTCTACCAGGAAAATATCACCTTCAAGTTCAGTCCCGACTTGGATTTTCACAGAGCACTCAGCATCCCAGCTGCTCTTATTCACCAACTCCACTGTTGAATGAAGGTACGCCCTAGTGTAACCGTCAAAGAATGTGGAGACTAAGTGAGGATCTATTATCTTCACTGGCTGCATGTAAGCATGGCATGAGTTGAAAATGAATAGAAAATATTCAGCAGTTACAAAAGGTTTATTATTCATTAGAACTTATTACTTATGTCTACAATATTTTGGAAAAGACAATATTCAACTTCCAAGTTTCAGCCAAAGACAAAAAGCATTAACTTCCAAGTCCCAGCCAAAGACAAAAGGCATTAACTTCCAAGTCCCAGCCAAAGACAAAAGGCATTAATCAATGATTCTTCTCCTATCTGGTATTAAATAGGTCGAGCAATATTATATTGATGAATTAACATAAAACACTACATATAGTTAAGTGGATAACTTACCCCAGTAACAGAAAGAGACACCTCATCCCAGATGCCAGTGTTCCTGTCTCTGAAAATAGTAAACAGGAAATCCAAATCTTTGGATATTAAGCATTGACAGAAATAAAAGATAAATATTTTTCATACATTTAATGTTACAACTAATCAATGAATCAAATGGGTCTGAAATTGTGACATTAAGGTTAAATAGCCTTATAGAGCATAAGCTACCTAGTTTAATAAAGGACCAGGAGAAAAAGGAACCCCTGTTCTTTGTTTACAGCAGTTTAAGTATAGAATAACAAGCACCTGCTTAGTATCCTTTACATTTCATTTTAACATTGCGTTTTTCAAAAGTTTAGGTGTAATATGTCTTCTGTTTTGTGTGAAGAAGATAATATATTTGGATTAGTTGAGCATAAAAGTTTCTTTGAAATAAAAGAACAAGAAAAACTAAGCTCAATTCTTTACCCCCAAAACTGTGATTAAGATTAGCAGAAGAGTTGACAACTTTGATAACTTCGTGATTTGACCTTTAATCATACTAGGGAACTGCATAGAATTACTGAGAACCAAGAGAACTGGTTATACCAATTCAAATGCTAAATGGCTGACGCAACACCAAAAATAGGAACTTTTCTTCAATAAAATATATTTTCCATTTGACAGCAAAACCACTGGATGATTAAACTACTTATGAGAAATTAATAACCACCTTATAGGAGCCATCCAGTCCCAACCCTCTACGTATTGAGCTGCAACATCTTTCCCAATCTGTATATTACATAGAAAATAGTGAGATAAAAATCAATCAAAAAATCGATACAATAGCAGAAAAAAAGAACCTGAAAGAAATACTTGTTCTCGTCAAAAGTAAGGTAATACTTCCAAGGAGATTCAACTCTCAACTATCCTATCTTCTCATGACTTATTATGACCAATCAACCACCCGTGTATTTCTAATTTTAACAACACCGGAAAGAAACTAACCTCAAATAAATGCTAGTTCTGATGAATTCAGGGCATACCTCATGATCACCACCTTGACCACCTTCAGGGGGAATTTTTCCAGGATGGTCAGGAGGATAAATCAGGACAGCCAGCAAATTTTTGCCGTTTGAATTCAGAATATCAGTTATATCAATTGAATGTCTTCGGAACATCCCCTTAGGCAGTACAACTTTGTGCCCATTTACGTAAACTTCCCCGGAATAATTTATAGCACGGAAGTTCAGATCCACGTGTTGATTTGTTGACTGAAATCAATTTATAAGGAATCAGACGAAATATGAGTTTTCAATAACTTCAAGTCTATAGCTAGTAGCAACACAGATGTAAGACTTCGAGACAGAAACAGACTAGAACGACTTATAACTAAGAATAAATTCTGTGGTGCTCATCTTCTGAGTTACTACATCAGATAAACTTCTTAATGTGATTAGCTTTTACAAATATAGGTAATTAGGTTACCGAGCTAAGCTTTCATACAAAATATAAGGATATTGAAATGGGACTCAAATGTCATATTATTGCATGATATGCGCATTAATGGATAAGGTGGGAAATGAGTTCTCACAGTCTAATCAATTTGACAAGAACAATAAAAGATTTGAATTAGATTTCATCTTAGAAATGTGAAGATATTAAGGATGCATGATGTGAATGAAGCTTTTCAACGTCAGAGAAGAGATGATAATGGCGTGCACTACCAGGACACATAAGCAGATAGATGCATTATTAGGTGAAATAACTACATTTTGAAGAAAAGAACAGACATACCAACTTGCATTCAAACGTCGTGAAAAACCAGAAGGTGTAATATTCCCTTCCGGAGTCTCCAATATCCAATATCACCTCATTCTCCAAACCATAGAAGGGATCAGGTACAAGCTTGTTCTTCACAAGGGTAGCCAAAACACTGAAACCAAAACCACTCTAAATTTACATGGGCATGCCTTCTCAATTAACGACTAAGTCCTTTTCAAACAGAAAAACTGATCAGGAACTGTCTACATTCAATCATCAGATGAAATCACACAATTCTTCAGCAGGTACACTAGAAGACACTAAACAAGATACCTATAAGTACAAGAGTCCAGTTCTCGATCAATTCACATAATTATCGTCACTCAAACCAGAATGATTTAAGTTAGAACAAAGTAAATTGAATAATTCAGTGAATAAATAAACCTTATTACCTTCCAGGAACGACAGCTTCAATCCATGGGGGCTGATCGGAGGTGGGAGGGTGGGATGTGGTCAGCTCGACTCCGGTGAGGTGAACTTCCGTGGACCGCGCCGCCAGCCAGCCTTTGTCCAGCACTGTCTTGCCTATCTCCTCCGCCACCGCCATGTCAGAGAGCTGCTGGGTTAGTGAAGCGAGATTTCAATGGAATTTGAGTTCAGCAGAAAACTGGTGAAACGTAATTCTCACCGTCACTCATGCGCAAAAGATAGCGATCAAACAGGTGGAGACAAAGAGGAGAATTGGTGGAATTGATTTTTGTCGGCGATGCTACCAAGGACCGGAAATATTGTTAGCGGAAAAGAGAGGGATGATTATTACACATTTGTCATCATTAACAACACAAACAGCACTTCACGATTAAGCAATTTTAACTGGTAATTTATTAGTTAGAGTTCATCACTTAACAATTAAGCAATCGGAAATGATCACTTCATGACTTTACAGTCGCACATTTCTTGCAGTAACGACATTTCTTCGTTCAGGTTTTGTTTTGAAAGAGTATTTTTCCTTCATTTCTGACGAAGAGATTAAACAATTAGTATAAAGTCAGCTAAAACAATACTATTATAGTACTAGTATATTTACACATTGGAAAACTCAAATCTTGACGTAATCTATATTCTATTCTATCACGCGATATGTAAAGATTTGGTTGAAATTCTAAAATTTATTGCTTTCAAAAAAATATTGTGTAGATTCGAAAAAACTGGGTTTCCGGGAAGTTGGCCTGATTAAACAATGTACTTCTCGGAATGAGCTTCTTATTTGAGATGGATTGTGGGTTAATTGGACTTTATTATTGGGCCGGCCCAAATTATTTGCTAATAAATCATGGGATGAAGTCCCTTTCCTTTTCGGGAGGAGTGATGCCATGCATAACTAATCACTTCTTTTTATTTGTTTTATTTTTCATCTAAGCTTTCATCCATGAATTTTTATTTTTACCAGTAAGTAGCACGTCGAAACTTGACGAGGATAATTTTCACTAATCAAATAATATACTATAAGATAATTTTACTATATGATCTCGTTTTAAAAACCACAGTTGCATCGTATTGTCAAAATGCTCGTACATGTTGTAAATTCTATTTAAAAATTAGTTTTACTATATGTTCTCGTCTCAAACTCCAGGTTTTCGCCTATGATTTAGGTCTTAAATAAGTAAAATCTTTTAACTTTGAATTTGTAATATATACCACAAAGAATTGATGTGAAATTCAGATAATAGTATCGCCTCATTGGGAAGCTCCACGTTCACATCACCTCGATTCGTCTCGCTGAAAGGCTGCATGGTTGCATCGCCTCACCGAAACGTTGCACGGTTGCATTGGCTCATTGGACTGCTTGTACATATCTCAAATCTTATTTAAAAATAATTTTACAATATGTTACTCGTCTCAAACCCATATAGTAATTAATATGAGTTAATTAAGAACTCATATAACAATATTAGCTATTTATGAAAAAAAAAAAAAGTTAATTCTTAATATTTATCTAGTCAAATTAAGCTAAATTTATATGTACGATTACATCGCTTCGCCAAATCGCTGCACGATTGCATCACCTCGTCGAAATGCTCGTACATATCCCAGACTTATTTACAAAATAATTTTACTATATGTTATTGTCTCATACTTAATTAGCAATATTGGCTAATTAAGAACTCATATAGCAGTAAATAAAATATTACCTTACTTACCCTCAGCCCATCGGGCTAACCCGTAGATCCATCGTGTTAGCCCACATAACTCGTCGGGCCAATCAGTCTTGGCCCATATACCCTGTTTTGATTTTGGGATATAAAAATTCAACGCTAACCCGTTATTTTTTTCGAGTTATTTGTGTTGGCCCATGATAAAATATCATGAAAATATGAATTCAAAATTCAAATTGTATCATTTTATTTACATTTTCAATTGTCGAAATCTAATAAAAGATTATTGTACGATGTGCTCACAATCGTCAAGCAAACAAATATTAAATTTATAAAAATACAAAAAAAGAGAGAAAAAAAGTTATAGCCAAATTAAATTGATGATCGAATTTATTTAGTTAAAATTATAAAAAAACTTTTTTATTGAGCCAAATAAATTTGACATTATAATTTATGATGATTTTTATTTTATTTGGTGACATCGAGTACAAAATAAATTTTATTTAATATAGAAAAGTCAATATATGAAGGAATATTTTTATGTACACATTTAAGGTATAATGATTGTGTGTGTATATATATAGGAATGATATCCTAAACATGTGAGCACTTTATACGAGCACTAATCACATTTAAGTTATATTACAATAATTTTTTTTGTTTTTTATATTTTTTTAATCTTTAATACTTAAGTAAACATGATATATATATATATAGGGATTGGATCAAATACATCACTCTATTAAAATAAGAAATAAGAATTAATCAGATTCGTTGAATTTTCAAAATCAATGGCTAAGATTTGTGGAGATTTTATTTCTCTCTCATCTTTTCTCTCTCCTAATTCCTACGGATATATTCTCTCTCTTCTATCATCTTCCTCATTTTCTCT
>JAYJMF010000044.1:3750766-3760877 GCA_036873715.1 Salvia sclarea | reverse complement strand
GTAAGGTAACGGTATGAAATTTTCCATACCGAAGACAAAGGTAAGGTATAAGGTATGACCATTTTGATAAGGTATACCGTACCGTGCCACCCCTAATCATATGCAACAGCTTAAAACAATTATTTTTCTTAAGCAATTATTTGAATGCTTAGTGGATATGATACACATAGAAATTTTATTCTAGTTCATTTAATGGGTCAAGATCTGTAAGTGGTGCTTATTCGTAAAAAAAAGTATATACTATTTATATGATATCGGTAATGTTTCATAGTATTTAAAATCAAATTTTAGTTTATCAGGCACATGAATCTTCCAAGTAAAACATAATCACTAACGAGAAAAGGAAAAAGCTCGGACAATATTGTGGGCGGTCACGAGTATTTGAGCTCGTTTGGCGAAAAATACATACATACAGGCCTTTTTTCTGGTTCTGTCCATGGAGCACCCGGGTGCTCAATTAATTTAATAATGCACAGTGAGAGGGAGGTGCTGTGCACCCGGGTGCTCCATAGACAAATCCCTTTTTTCTGCCTTAGGTCTTGTGTGTTTTGTCCAAAAAAGGTTTTAATAATAGATATGTTAATTTGAGAACTAGATATATTTGATTGTATGGCGAATCATAACTTTTTAAATGATCTCATATGAATTTTTCTATTTTTTCAAATGAAAAGATAATTTCGAAGTTCATTCTGTTCGGGTCAACTTCCTTTTTATGGGGTGGGATTGATTCACAAATTGTCATTTTTGGTCCATATTTTTTATGGCAAAATAAAGTGCATTGGTCAATTTGGGATATGAGTACAACCGTAGTTAGTTTGGATCAGTACCTACTGCGGTAGGATGCGGACTCTATTCTTATTACACTATATATATATGTTGTAATATCAAATGCGAAGTGCAAATGTTTGAACATTAATTAGAAAATAAAGTTTATAAAAACATACTTGACTACATGATATATATCTTAGATAGATCATATCATAAAGTACTGCAACAATAACAAAGTTACTTTGAGAGAAAGAGAATTGACAATTTTGTTGACTACAATCATGATTTTTCATCCTCTTATATCAAATCAATGTACAAAACCGTGGAGTAGGCGATCTCATTATTTGTAAATAATGACTTCAAAGTAGTGCCAATGTATATTTTAGGTGGATGATAATTTTTTACAGGCAACAACTACAAATAGTTTCGATCTATAATCCGTTCAAACTTCAAATTGAAGTCCACTTAATTAATTAGCAAAAAACTAACGTGAAGAAAACTTTAAGTTTCTCCGAGGTTTTCACATTGCAACTAATTTGCTAATATAGATACTGAAAATTATTCACAAGGAAAATTCCTAACTCCCCATTATCATATATATTTGTGGTTGAATAAAAATAATTTTCGTTCAAAGAGAAAAACAGCACACTTTTTTCAAACGTGTGGGACCATTAATAGTGAAAGTTGGGTGAAGTCATTAGGTTATTTTTGGCCACAAATAAATAAGTCGTTACTTTTTTAGGTCAGTTTGAGTGGCTTTACATTTCGTTGCCATTAATCCAAAGTCAAATCATTTAGCAGCTCTTATGCGCTTCGGTTGTTTGAATTTTATCCTCTCCTTTTCTTATGTTTGAACGCAATTGTCGTCAAGATTTAAAAATAATTATTACATACACTCGAAAACGATTTGAGTTCTTTTCTTCCTTTCGTTCCTTCAATTTTTTTTATCCTACTTTTCTTTTAAGTCACATTATCTTTTATCCTTTTGTTCTTTTTGTATTTATAAAAGATTTACTACGTACTATTATATATATATATGTGTGTGTGTGATTTTATCTTTTTGTGGAGAAAGTATAGGATCAAAACCATCATAACTTATTCGCGAATTATATAGTTAAATTTTTTAATTATCACACACGTCTAAAGAGGTGTAATTTGTCGGGTTACTCAATTGTCCTAAAAAGGTTAAATTTACCTAGGAAAGGTAATACATCAAAAAATATTAGGTGTAATATTAATTAATTCATAACTTCACAAAAACAGAGTCTAAGTTATTGAATCAAGTATAACGCGACCGATCATAGATATATCGTGCATGAGCACTCAAATTATTAAATGGAAATTAAGCCTTGACACACTCGGCATTGTTATTTCTAAGAAATTCTTGAATGGATTTTCATGAAGAATTTCTAGCTAGTAACCACCCTTAAGCTCACATGAGTTATTATAGGAGGCAAAATGGAAGCAAAGATTTCATTTTATAATTTTGATAAAATTATTTAAAAGTGGTACTCGTGCTGGTGCAAACTTTAACCATACGTATAGATACTACTTGCATGCTAACTTACAAATATATATAAATCCGCAGTAAAGGTTCTCTTGCAGCTAAGACGAGCACATGCTAATATAGCTAGTATAAAAATATATATAATACATAGTTACATTAAATATATTAGATCTCTTAAATTTTAAAGTAAAAATTTACACTTTACGCATAATCTAAAGCCATGTTAACGCTTTAGATGGTATAGAATCTTTGTCACGTGTATTATATTTTGTTTTACAATTCATATTTTATTGGTTCATAATGTATAATTAAATAAGTATTACTCATAATACACGTTTAAAATGCACAGTAGTGTGCACCAATTCTAATAAAAACATTCATGATTAATGATCACATCTATCATAATCTTTAGCAATTTTGTTAATCTTATGTTGATTTTTTGGACTTATTAATTTCATTAAACCTTTTTAATTAATGTGTAGTATTTCTAAAAATATACTTGTATACTGTACATGGGTATTGATTTTTCATGTAATTAAGGGTCCTAAATATCTACGGTTTTGAAAGTTTTATCATCGATAAGAACCTCCCATGATAAATTTATACAAATTAAATATGTCGGCGGGTACATATAATTTTCAAAAATTTGAAGATACTTGATAGAATCACTAAAGATTAGGAATTTAGGATGGAGTGTATAAAAATACAGATATATTCAAAAGTCAAAATTATAGGTCGCGTCTTTGAAATTACACAACCCCGACTTTTTTTATTATCTTCTCATTTTCGACACGTCGTCTCCTATTCTACATGAATAAAATAAACCCTGCACTTGGCCATGCATCGTTGTTCTCTACCAAATTAAATCCACCTAATCAAAGTGCTACAATTTAATGCATGTAAAATTGGTTAAAATGATGAAAATATCCTCAAAAAAGCATGTGTTTATGACCGGCAAAACCATTACTATATCTGATGAGAAACTTAAATTTGGGACCTAAAAGTTTGGCCGAGAGATTCCATATAATTAATTGTAAGAATGGATAATATTATTGAATTACAATTCTCTTTCCTCTAATTAATCCTCCGATTTTGATTGTTTACGTGACGTTATCATATTTATAGTCTACTATTTTTAAGTACCTGTAACATTTCTAAAAAAGTACATGTAACACGCAATATGTTACATTTCTAAAAAAGTACATGTAACACGCAATATGTACTACTAATATTTATGTGTGTGACATTGAAGTATAGTAATAACTAGAATATATATATTGAATTTGGTTTATTGCATTAATATTTATTTACATACGTATGTTAATCAATACAATGCTGCATTATTTTTATTTTTCATATTCCTCAGGAGATGTATCATTGGTGGGCAAGAGCAAAAAGAGGAGATCTCCTTATATAGATGAAGAGGTCCTTTAGTTTTTTCTTTTCTCGTTTCCGAAATTTGGAGATGATCAAATTTATAAACTTGTTTAAGTAAACACAACGACCATTTTTTCTGGATTGTGATCTATAGCCCGGGAAAAGAGAAATATTGATGACGATATAAAAAACAGAAAAAAAAAAAAAATGGTCGCGGATCATTTGTTTTTGGCAGGAAATGTTTCTCGTATAATTAAATGCTTCCAAAAACAAAAATATTGCGTGTATATTAACATTTGGTTTTCATGGCCGATCAAAAGTCTCAAGAACTCATTCCTATCCGGCGGTAAGCTCCAATCCTTAATTACTTAGGCCTTATTTATTAATTTAAAGCAATTAGGCCAATGTTTTCTATCTTGACATTTCCAGAATTTTACGTCTTATTCTCGTAGTACGTTCATGATAAAATCTCTGTTTAAGTCTATAATAAAACAAATATATGCACATTCTAGTGTTTTGACTTTTGAATATCTCTTATGTAAATTAAGATGTTTATAAATGTGTGCTGTTGTTCTTTGTTGAGAAAGTTTGTTTTGGTTGGTTAATTAATTTAACAATATGTAGAACTATTAATTTTTCTTTAATCAATTTTGCCATCAACAATATAAAATACTAGTACATTTTTCTCTTTTTTATATCGTGAGAATCTAGTAGCTAGGGTCATTACTTTGGGTGCCCTACCTACCCTTTAATTTCGTGAAATTAATTCAATCTTTTTATGGGTGTAGGAAACATGAGAAAACCCCTTCTATAGGAACACAAACATATCAAAAGTTCGCATTCTCATTCCCTTGCTCTACTTCTGCTCAAGGTAACATTGTCATCTCAACAATTAAGAATATCACATTTGATAACACTCATAATTTGTGACAAGAATTGAAACTTTCTTTACACCACATGCATCGATCACATGTACATAATTAATCTTTTTTTTTGGGCGGGGTAGATTTGAGAGCTTACGATACAGAGCAAAAAGACACGACGAGCAACAAGGAAGTGGTGAAACACGAGACAGAGAAACCCCCGGTAAAGAAATCGGGGTCGAAAACGAGCTCGTGGGGGTGGAGACGGTTCGTGAAGCTGTGGAAGAAGAGCCCCATCAAGAAATTGCCACTAGCTGTGCCTAAAGTAGTGTCAAGAAGAATAAGCAGAAATTCTAGGCAAAATAGTTTGGACATTGATAACTCCCCTTTCAGTTGTACTTGGAAAACTTTCACATATGCACACCTCAAGACTGCAACCAACAACTTTAGCTCAGGTATATGTTATCCTAATTAATTAATTAATTAAATGTGGCCGAAATTCTAAAAAAGTCTCTGCAGTCAAGAAAATGATTTTGGTTAAAAATCGAAATTTGGGTACAATTCATCATATTGTTAATTACTAATATTTTTTTAGAGAACTTGATTGGGAAAGGAGGTTACTCTGAAGTATACAAAGGGTGTTTGCCAAATGAGCAATATGTTGCTATCAAGAGGCTGAACAAGGGAGTGCCAGAAGAAGATGTATTTAATTTCTTATCTGAAATTGGAATAATTGCACATCTTAATCATCCAAATACAGCAAAAATGGTTGGCTATGGAGTTGAAGGGGGCGCTTTCCTTGTTCTCCAATTATCATCATTAGGAAGTTTGGGTGCAATGCTTCACGGTAATCACCTCCTAATCACTTTATATATTTATTGGGAAATATATCAAAATGTGTTAACGTTTAATTATCACTTTTTTCAGAAAAAGTCTCAGTGTACATTTGAACAATGTTACAAAAATATCCAAGTCAATTTTTTGGGAGTGTGCATTTATGGTTGAAAATACTTTTCATCTATGCTTTGAGAATTTGAGATATGCTCTCCGGCGTGACACGTCGATTTTAGAGCTAAAAAAATGACTTGGAAAAATGTTATAGAACCAAAATATAATGATTTAAACGTCGGGACATGATGAAAATTAAAGTGTTAAATGATGGGACACTTTTGTATAATTTCCCTCAATTAACTCTCTTTGAATAATTATTTATAATTGTATCTGGAATATATGATTTGGTGTAGATTCAGATACAAAATTGGAGTGGAGCAAGAGGTACAAGATAATGCTTGGGGTGGCAGAAGGACTACATTATCTACATGAATGTTGTGAGAGAAGAGTCATTCACAGAGACATTAAAGCTGATAATGTCCTTTTGTCTGAAGATTTCGAGCCTCAGGTAAATCATTAATTAATTAGATGTGCTGGTTGAGGAACTAATTAATTTGATATATTTGCAATGGTTATGAAATAGATTTGTGATTTTGGGCTGTCAAAATGGTTACCCAAACATTGGTCCCACCACAACGCCACCAAGTTTGAAGGCACATTTGGGTGTGTACGTGTTTTTTTTCTCAACAAATTGTTGTTAGGCAATTGTGATTTTTTCCACCTAAATGAATTTATTTTGTTGTCACATTTAATTAATTTGCAGATACTTTGCTCCGGAGTATTTTATGCATGGAATCGTTGATGAGAAAATCGACATATTTTCATTTGGTGTTCTACTATTGGAGCTTATAACTGGCCGTCAAGCATTGGATGAGTCCAAGAATAGCCTTGTGCTTTGGGTACGTTTTTCTTTCGTATATTACATCAATTTTAAATAGAAAGTCTTGTAGTGCAATTAATGTTATATGATTATTAGTTGCGGTTGCTAATAGTGAATGAATTTGTGTAGGCAAAGCCTTTGCTTGATAAGAACGCAGTTGCGGAACTTGTTGATCCAAGTTTGGAAAATGAGTATGTTGAAGAGCAAATGGGTTGGGTGATTGCCACCGCCACTTTGTGCATTCAGCAAAGTCCAGTTCTCAGGCCTCGAATGGGTCAGGTACATTAATTAATTAATTAATTTTGAAATAATTCTACTTTTATGTATAAATAAATTACTATATATAGGTGATTGGACTGCTAAGAGGGGAAAGTGATGAAAAGCGAGAGAGCCCCAAAGGGAAGAAGAAGCAATCGCCGCCGCATCATCAACGGACTTACTCCGAAGAACTTTCGTATGTAGAGGAATACAATTCTACCAAGTATTTGATTCATTTCCACTCTCATTCTTGACAATTTCCCTTTTTCTTGTAAATATAATTAAACATTAATTCATTTTGCATTTCTGTTGACATCTTTTTTTAACCATGAATAATTTTATACATCGCTCACATACATATCAAATTCAAAATGCACGCCTATGAAGAATCGTATACTTTCATAAATAAATGCAATATTTGTACTGCATAATACTCAGAAATAAATGAATGGCTTGAAGATTTCTGGTGAACAAACGTGGGGCCCGCGATTATATATGTGCTTCCCAGTTCCCCCGGCATGGAGGATGAATAATCCAAATTAGGATATGTTCATTTGGATATATATACCATGCTTAATTAATTACTATAATTAGGTGGGATTTTATATAACTAATTTAATTCTGTGTGTACAATACTGAAATCAAATATTCACCAAAAAAGATGAGGCACAACATCAGTCTTATTCCCAGACACATGAAACGAAATACTAAATGAGAAAAGTAGTAATTAAAACGAAATCTCAAAGAGCAAGTATAAATTTTTTCAAAACATGATAAAAAGGAGGAGCAAATGAATGGTCAAAGAATTCAATTCCATGAGAGCCTCCCTTTTTAAAATCTTCCATCACAGACACACCTTTGTCTGTCAACAGTTTGACCAAGTCCATTTGGCGGTCAACGAGCGGGTCACCTTGATAACCGGTCACCAAAACCCTCCACCCCTCACTGACCATCTTCTCCAAATCCAAAGCCTTGAAAGGGTTGGAGAATTCGTGATCACGATCAGCCCCGAGCGGCAGCGCCAGATCCCAAACTATATCACTCATGATCATCTCATTATCGGCCAACCGGATCTCCGAGGGGGAGCGCTCCACCCCGCCGAAGAAGGGCTGGTGCAGAATCAGCCCCCGGATGGTCACCGGCGCCACCTGATCGAGGCGCCGCGACGCCTGCATCCCCACGCGGAGCGCTATGTTTCCGCCGGCGCTATTTCCCATGATGTAGCAATTGGAGAAGTCGGCGTGATCGGTGAGCCAGTCGTCGGCGGCGGATTTGAGCCAGAGCAGGGCCTCCATGCAGTCTTCGTAGGCGGCGGGGAGGCGGTGCTCGGGCGCGTTGCGGTACTCGACAGAGACCATAACCGCGGGGAGGTGGAGGACGAGTTCAGAGCAGAAGTTCTGGAAGAGTGTGGAGGCGGCGCTGGCCACCACGAAGCCTCCGCCATGGAAGAAGAGTATGAGGGGGAGTTTTTGGGCGGAGGAATCGCGGCGGGGGAGGTAGAGACGGGCCCAGGTGTTGTTTTGGGGATTGATGGGGACGTCCTTGGTGAGGACGGAAGTTGAGTCGGAGCAGGCGGGGGTGGCGGGAACGAATTCGGGGATGCGCGTTAAGGAACCGTCGGAGTTTTTGATGAGGCCGATGCTGGCGTAGGGATTATGGTCGGTTTGAATGGAGGAATCGGATGAAGACATTGTTAGTGTAAATGTAACTGAAGAAGAAATGAATTGGGTTATTAATGTTGATGAGAGCTGTGCGTGCATTTGGGCTTGGCCACCACGTCAATGCATACGTCTGCATTTTCATTGTGTTCGACCAACTGTTTTCCTATTTGATTCAAAGATATTGTATCTCTCGTAATAATTAATATCGTTCCGGCCTCAAAAAAAAGTTATTATAGGAATACATAGTGTCATCTCTACATTATTATTTTCATTAGGATTGATTAGAGCATACACCATTCTGCCACATCAACATTTATCTCACTTTTCAACTGCCTCACATTTTTTCAGTAATACTATAATTTTAATATATTTATATTACTTATATTGCAAATTTTTACTTTTATATTTTATTTAAATAAAATTATATAATTACACCATATAAATAATTTGTGCAAATAATAAAAAAATATAGGTGTTCTTTATAAACCAAACAATTGAAGGGTGAGGATGAAATTATTTTATTTAATTTTTCAAATAACTTCATTTTTAATAAAATCTTATAAAAAAATATAGATATTTTTTGTAAAATTTAAATAAACTAAAATAAAAAAGTATATGTGATAATAGAGAATAATATTTTTTATGGCCACTAATTATATGCGTGAAGCAAAAGTAGGATACTTTTAATTCGGGCCGTAGAAGTAGGACAATATATTTTAAGTTGGGCACACGTGGGCCAAAATTGGGCTTTTTCGCACGTGATGGGTGACGTGAAGCCCGAGCGTGACGTGGCTCGCCACATAGGCCATTATTCAGCTCTCCTCACTCCCCAAACGTGACGCGATATTGAAAGCTGCTGTTGAGCAATGTGTGAACGACAACGCGGATGGTGTCTTCGGCTTCATTTGGAAGGCGGTGGCGCCGTTCAAAGTGCAGGTGGCAGCCTGGAGACTTCTCTGGAATTGGCTCCCTAAGGGCTGTTTAAAGTTGCCAATGGCCTAAATGATGATGACCGGAAATGTTGTTGTTGCAAGTTAGAAGACGAGATGGCCGCCCACCTTTTTCTCAGGTGTAGGAATTGTGGATGAGGATAGCTGACTGGGTTGGAATTAATTGGGCAGCTCCAAGATCAATTCAAGCTCACTTTCTTGCATTCTCTTCTCTTTTGGGATGTGGCTTAAAAAAAAAAAAAAAACCTTTGTGGATTGTGGTCTTCTGTGATATGGGTCTTGTGGAAATGGAGAAACCAGATTATTTTCGACAAGAAGAATGGAATTCAAGGAGAACTGAAGACGAGATTAAGTGTCGTTTCTGGAGTTGGTGTGCGGCAAAATACGGGATTGCTTCGAGTATGTAACCAATGGCGAGTTTGCTCTCCTTTGTACTTCTTGTGCTTTCTTCCCTTTCATTATTTATTGAATTTCTCTTTGCCTGATAAAAAAAAATATGTTTGGAAAATGAGTATGTTGAAGAGCAAATGGGTTGGGTGGTTGACACTGCCACTTTGTGCATTCAACAAAGTCTAGTTCTCAGTTGGCATCGAATTGGCCAGGTACATTAATTAACTATAACTAATTTTGAAGTATTAATTCAACTTATATATAGTAAGTACTTTTCAAGTATTAATTACTATAGGTAATAGGTTGCTATGTGGGGAAAGTGATGAAAAGAGGGAAGAAGCAATCGTCGCCCTATCATCAGTGGACTTACTCTGAACAACTTTCGTATGTAGAGGAATACAATTCTACCGAGTGTTTGATTCACCCTAACTCAAGTGGTGGATGTAGGAAAATACTGTATGGTGGTTCGAATCCTAGAGGGGGTATTTTTTTTTTTTTCCCGTGCAGGTCATTTACACTGAAAATGCACCTGATTTCTACGTTAAATGCATGTGTTCTCCGTTCTC
>JAYJMF010000044.1:3731551-3748226 GCA_036873715.1 Salvia sclarea | reverse complement strand
TATAATTAAAATAACCAATAGGATGGAGACAAGTGTCTCCACCCCATTGATTGAAAGAGAAAGAGAGAGAGAGACCAGACATGGTCCGTTTATTGAAATGTTCGACCACCACAATTCCTACCTTTTCAATTGTTTTTTATTTTTAATGTCATTATCTGACATGGCGTTCGACCATGGAGGTATAAATAACACCGATAAACATGGTCTCATGCATTTTAAAATTTCTTTTATTACGATTCTTTTGTATAATAGACTTGATTTAAATCTTAGTTTTCAATTAAAGTTATCATTCCAAAATCCATGGGCACTATCTTTCTATTGATAGGTGACACATGAATTTAAACTTTGACAAAAAAACAATAGAATTTTTCAGGCAATGAGTTTCAAATCATTTTTAGACCACTTCGAACAATCAAACATTAATAGAAAGTAATCAAACATTAATAGAAAGTTATCATCGAAAACTCTTCAATAATAGTTCACGAGTACTATCAAACCTCAAATAGTATAGATTTAAACTAAATTCTAAAAAACTTAAAAATTTATGTATCTTTTAAATTTAATTAAAAAAGGTTACTACTAGAGTTATTTTTTGTTAATAAAAAAGTTGCTAGAGTTGAAACTTGTCATTTTTGCTCAAAGATTGCTCCATTATTTGGAGGGGGGAAAACCAGCAAATCACAAAATTTACCAACAGCAGCTTAGGGTTCCAAGTTCCGACACCAGAAAATTTCAAAATTGAAATCTACGCTCCATTTGATTTTTGATCTCCCCATTCCCATACGCAGAGGCACGGAAATGGTGAGAGAAGTGTCAGAAAGCTGCGTGGAGAGTTTGCTGGCGGAGATAGTGTTGTCGTATTGCTCAGGCTTCTACGCCAATAAGCCCGAACTCGCAGCGCGGAGGATCGAAGCCATCGGCTTTCAGGTCGGTCACCAATTAAGTGAAAGGTCAGTTTATATCCTTCAAGGATCCCAACTGTGACCAATTGATCTCCTAAATTTCGGAATTTTATGGATTCTGAGATTTCCACAACTCTGATGAATAGCCTAAACAAATCACCCTATTTTTGAGGGGTTGGAGCAAAATTGCATTCGACTTGCATTGGCTTAAGCTAATCAAGTTTATCATTGTTTTCCTTGATCCTGTTTCTTAACTATCCCGAGTATTGGTTCTGCTCGTTTTTTATAGCCATTCATTTGTTTTTTGCCTAACTTAAATTCATACTCCATATGATATAGATAAAAAACAAACGGGGCCTAATTAATTTTTCTCTAGCGTAGACAGATTACATCAGGCGTCTTTGTTCTCTGTTAGAACAATCTTATTTAGTTTTCTTACTAAATTTGGCATTTCTATATTTGCACTTGTTAGATGAAGTTCGAGCACAGGCATGGTCATGCATATAATGGAAATGTGAAATATATTCTCTTTTATGGGTTTGGCCCTGGATTAAGTGTCAAGAGCCAATCTGAGAATTTTGCTTTTGGAACACATAAAAAGAGGATGCATGTTCTATGAGGCTAGCATGAATGAGGGGCCTTGCTTTCAGCCACTTTGGGGTTCTCAATGGAAACATTGCTGTTGTGACCATATTGTCCGAATTATTTATCAAACTTAAGAACCATCTTAACCTTGTGAATGATATATTTTCCTCGTATATTGATGTTATATAGCGGCCTCAGAAATTATATCTCCTGTACTAAAATATGCTATCTATACTGTTTAAATGTAATTTTGTGATTCAATATGAATACCAGACACAAATTTATAATAAAAGAAGGATTTGTAATTGAAAGACTGAAGTGGGATTCTGATTTCATGGGTAGAAAGCCAAAGATGTATAGGGTGGATGGAATTGTATCAGATTTGAGACATACAACTATTCTGCAACATCTGAACATTACGTTTTAAAAATATATTAAATGCATGATGTATATTGTATAGATGGAAAATAAGCATTTTCTATGCAGCATATCAATTTTTCAATTTTCCCTGTATCTGACAACTTGAGTTTGAAAAACCAATACTACAGGATCACTAGCTCAGTTTAGATTATTATTTATCCTTATCTCAGTTTGCATTTCTTTCACCTAGTCATTACTCTTTATGATTTTTGCTTGTAATAGGTTGTTTTAAATTCAGTCAAACAGAAATCTTTTTAGGAAATATTTCCAAATGCATAATGTTTTTCACTTCATATTTTTCATCCTCTGCTTTTCATGTTTCCCTCAGATACACAATGGATCGACCAAGGTTCACGGATAACCTGGAGGCCATCAAGTTTATCTGCAAGGACTTTTGGTCTGAACTCTTCAAGAAACAGATAGATAACTTAAAGACAAATCATAGAGTAGGTACCAGAATTTGAACACAGTCTCATATTACTTTTATGCGAATTTTGTTTGCTTAACATTTATTTGTCTTTCAGGGTACTTTTGTATTGCAAGATAACCGATTTCGATGGCTAGCACATATGTCTATTGACCCATCAGTTCAAGCATCTGGAAATATTCAAGATCCATCAGCAATGGCAGAAAACAAATCAGCTCAGGCTACTGGAATGCACCTATACTTTCCTTGTGGAATTATAAGAGGAGCACTTTCAAACTTGGGAATAGCATGTGCAGTTTCTGCAGATATATCCAACCTCCCAGCATGTGAGTTTCTTACCTTTTATTTGATTGTATGAATGTGAGTTTCTTACCTTAATTACATTCAATATTTGGAGCTATATATAGAGGGTAAAATTTAATAATAACATGAATGTTCGTGCATAAAAATGATTGAGTTTATACTTCTTTACATTATCAATAAGTTTCACACTTCTAAGAGACTCCTGAAGATTTTGTGTTCCACTCTTCCTTGACGCCATGCGCATTGTCAAGCCCTTGCATTCTGATCCACTGCCAGGTCTTTGTTAGCATTTATAATCCTCCCATCGTTGCTTTCGTCAAGGCAAATATTGTCCTCTGTATTGATGCTGAATGCTGACAGGACTTGGCTTCCTATTCAATAGAAGTCTGATCTACTCTACTCTGAATATGTTGAGTGCCATATTGTTCAATATAAATTGAGGACTTGTAAATCCTAAGTTACCTCTGATTTATTACTCCTCCACTATTCTAGATCAATAGTTCATCGGTAATTGGTATGTTATATGCATATATTGTCTCTCATGCATATATGCAACAGAGTTTGATCTATCATGTCTCCCATGCATATATTTGTTAGAGTACTGAATTTTGCTTCATGTTTATAAAAAAGAAGAAGTTGAAATTCTTCTCGTGCTCCCTAGTCAGTCCTTTATCTGAAGTGCAATCCATTTTGCCCTCTGTAGTCCTTTCCTTCTTTCCTTTTGTGCAGTTCCTCTGAAGAATCACACTTTAACTGGTTATAACTAAGGCAGTTATGTCCATTGTCTCCCGGACTACTGTTGCGGAATGCCTTCACATGTTGCATTTTGGGAAAGTTTACTGTATATCTTTTTCGTTTTCCAACTTGTAAATGAGATCTTTTATTACTAAAGGTTAACCTAATCATACCTGATATTTTTATCAAAAATGTGTTATTTCTCTTCGTGCAGGTTCTTTTGTCATCCGAATAAAAGCCTGATAGTCCATCATAATGGGGGTGAAGATGCTGCTTGATGCTTGTGTTGAAACCTTTTTCTTTCTGGCAGTTGGAGATCATTATGTCCAGCGTACCACATACCTTACATTTGCATTACTTATGCATGACTGAAGCTGTCGTATTTACGTGATTGTTATTAGAAACTGGTTATTTCAATCTGCTGTGCATTTCTTTACGAGACTTGAGATTTGTAAAGTATAATTTAAGTTGGAATTTGAGTCTCCTCTTTTTATGTTTTCATGTAAAAATAGGCTTCTGTCCAATCAGGTGCGCATGCACCGAGTTATTTTGAAAAATGTGGTCAGAGGCTGCTTTGAGAAAACATTGCTCTTTGATGGCCATTAACTGTTTTGGGATCCTTCTTGATTACCGCTTTGAGTTTGTGGACACATACTTGATGGTTTTTGAAAGTTCCATACTGATCTTTACTCTTTGATGAGATTTCATGCACGCATGGTTCTTACCTTTTCTTTTTTTAGGGTGATCTTTTTATCTTTTCTAGTATGATTGTTTTCCTGCTTTTTATGAGCGATGAATCAAGCCTGCAGGGCACAATTGTTCGCGTTGTTAGTATATGTTCCACAAATTATGGTTCAACGTATTTAATTAACTTGGTAATCAATGGAATTGGACGAATTTTAATCCTAATACAGAGCTTATGTCTCTTTTATTTTATGTTTATTCTCAGGTCCTCTTGCTCATCGATTTGTGTTTTTGAATCTTATCAAATATAAAGATTTCTAATCGAGTTTTGAATTGAAATGATATGTGACGATGGTTAGAAATTTAAATCGTCTGAAAATGAATCTAATGCATAAAATGTTAGTCTCGTATGAGCAAGATAGTTTCTTGCCATTCGATTGAAGTGCAGCTGCTGGTTATGAAAAACCACGTTATTTGTGGAAAGCAACAATTAACTGTTATTGAGCAACTGGAAGCATAATCATTGTGCATGTGCTTATGTTGATAAGTAGAGAAAAAATGAGAGACAGAAGAGTAGTGGATTATGCATATTATGAATACGGCATTAATTGATTGGTAAGTCAAATATTATAGATTGAATTGTGTAATCATATAAATTCAAGTGTCCACTAAGGGAAACATTCAAGTGTGAAAGAGCATAAAGAATGAGAAGGCTCAGTTCCTCACCCATTTTGATCAAAATTGTCGAGGAGGATTTAATCAAAAGGCATAATAGACTATAAACATAACACACAAGAAATGGTTTTCAACGTTACTTATTCATTGATGCTGTGATCCTGTATAAAAATGTTCCTGTGACTAAACATTCTAAATTTATAGAATCAAGAATTCAGCTACATTGGCAGAGGTCGCTGAAATGAAATTCTGCTATACACAGACACGGCCACAAAATGGCATGCTCATTGCAAAGGTTTCGCCGCCTTAAATTTCTAACGCTACAGTTTCACCTTATAATGAATTTCATTGCTACTGGAGCAAAATGAATCAGAGGTACAAGTCAGTCACAAGCTGAGTATTAAACCGACATTCACTTCTCTAGTTCTGCAAAGGCTGGAGTTCCTGCTCGGCTACAACCGAATCAACGGGCTTGTACGGGACCTCGGCCCGGTTCTGGTTCCTCCTCCATATAAACCACCCCCCAGATGCCAGCAGTCCAATTAGAACCACTACAACAAATGATACGACTAAAGCCAAGTAATGTTGTTGCCACCATGTCCTGGACAAATGCAATGAAACTCATGTAATTAAAAAACTTGATTAATATAATTTCTCACGGTCTTACACGAAAATAAAAATAAAAAATTCATTGATATAATTTATCAGTCTTACATAAAAGAAGGTATGGAAAATTGAATGATACCGCTTGGTATAATTATTGTCAGAATATATTGTCCCAAACAAAGTCTCAAAAGTAATAAATCTGAAACAAATGCAATAAATAAATTTGAAAGCAGAGATATATTTCATCACCCAAGGAAGAGTGAACGTAAATATATTTCAGCACATGTTTAGAAAATGTTCTTATCCACCAAACAACAAAAACACGCGGTCTTTAGTCTTTACAATTTATAGAAAAGTTAATTGCTGGAGCCTACTTTTCCTCAGACAGAAAAAATTGTCATACCTTGCATTAAATGGAAAACAATAATGAAAAAAAAATCAATTTACCTCTCAGGTCGCGGCTCCACACTCAATTCAGACAATTGGTAGCTTCCAAAACTATCAGGAAGATGCAACTGATTTCCACTCAACTTGGATACAATTTTCTAGACAAAAGAATAAAATATGTTAATCTAAACGGTGCGAGCACCTCAGGACCAAAATGATGAAAAACCTCTCCAGTTCAAACAATCTTTACCGTAGCAGTAGCGTTAGACATGTAATCATCAGATTGTGCTGGAAAAACAGCCCATCTTAAGAGGGTTTCATTCTCCCTGGAGGTGTAGTTTGTCAATTGAACCTGTGATAGCACACATCTCAAAAAGTAAGTCGTGATTTGAATGTCGCTGGGTTAAATGATACAGTGGTACCAACAAACATCCAATTTTGAAAGGGAATTATTTTTAGTAATTATACTCCCATTAAATTCCTAAAAATAAACAGGTTGTGTCTACCTGAGATGACTTAACATCTAAATCCTTTGCAATGAACTGAGAAAGTTCCGAGATGTGAGGCTTCAACTCCGTGTAGTTGATGGTCAATGACATAGAGAATTTTATCACGCCAATTTTAGCCTCCCCTGCACATTAAAGATACCAGATGTTAAGTAAAGTAATAAACCATTCTAATTTGGCTCTCATAGACAAATAATTCAAGAGATAAAATAGTAACGTTTGAAACCTGGAGTTTTGGGTTGAGAGGGTTCAGTTGGCGCAAGCTTAGGGGCCATGCCCACGGTCGAGTTCACCTCATCCGTGCCTGAAGGAAGTGGTGGCGAGGCGGGCGATACTTGAAGTCTCTCCCATAGCTCGGAGCAATTGGTTTTCCAGAAACCAACCTTTTCATGTTCACGGTCATATGTTACAAGTGTATTCCGGACAATTATACCTGCCACAAGAAGAGATAATAAAAATATCCATCCTTCAATTTTATAGTTTAGAGCACATGATGAACAAGACAGTACCTCCCAAAAGAGTAGTCGACTCCTTTCCATTCTGGAAGATTCCAAGACAGTATGCACCATGCGCCTTCGAGTGCTGTAAGTCAGACGAGCAAGAATTAGTGGCCATAAAAAATATACTATATTCAATGCTAAACACAGCATATATAGATTATATTATTGATCATCGCGCATTACATGGATAAAATGAATAAAGGGACTTACTCTGAACAAATAATTTTCGGGGGCCAACAACAGCTTCTGTCCATTACCAAATACCATTTCAACGGATGGAAAAGCTTTTGAAAGTTGTGCAGCATCACTGAAGCAACATCAATATTTTACATCATTGGGTACAAATAAGTAATAGAAAATTCTACTATCCATTCAATTCCATGATGAAAGTTATATTACCTTCCAGCACCTGAGAAGCAGATATCATTATAGTTAGGGTCAGGGCCTTGTATTTTTTTGAGGGACTGGGTTTCCTTCAAAATCTACATGCAAAAATGGGAGCTTAGCAAAGAAACAATGTCTCTTGGGGCTTCCAAAAGTAGTATAATCCATTAAATAAATATTACAGCTGCTTTAAAGGCCTCAAATGCTGCTTCTGGAAGGTAAGCATAGGTTGTGCCACTATCCAGAACAGTTCCATGTTTGCCATCAAAAACCTTGGGATTTAGTGGCAGCTTTTTCCCAGCAACACGAATCTCATTCAGCTCGATATTGTAATATGGACTGTTGCCATCCCGAAACTAGAGTAAATGTGTGAGATGTATCAAGTGTACTAGTTAGGATAGAGCCTAACACTCAATCGTAATACCTCAAAAGTGGTCCTAAACGTACCTGCGAACAGGGTCAGAATGTGCAAAAGCCATCTCCTTAGGGGGAGGAATTCCTCCAAGAACCATTGAACCACCACCTACATCCATTCCCCCATAGCACAAAGAAAATGAATCACTGATTACACCTTTCTCAACAAGCTGATCCACGATACTAAGGTCTCCACGACCTAAACCCATTATCCCATCAGCATGTTGGCTGTAAAGATCCCCTGTTTCCATATTCTCACATCCAAAAGTAGCTCGTTGCGGTTGCAGGTCACTTTGATTGCCAAATGAAATTAAATCTACTCCCAAGACCCCACTGCTTGAACTCATTTCAGCATATTGCCTTTCATAAATACATTGTTCTCTATCATTATCACAATTGCAGTCAATGTTGCACTTTAGAGGTTCATAGGTGCTTGACAATTCTGGTTGGAACCTCGGATCCTATTAAAAGAAAGACGTCTCAATAATTTGGTAAAAGAATGCGAAAGGCGTAGTGGAGATTACTTGTGTTTAAGCAAGTGTAGTTTGCAAGGACTACTGCAAGTACTATAAGTGGCAAAATTGCAATTACCCAAAATAGTATGGATCAAACAGCTAGAGCTCTATTGAATTATTAAGGAGCCATGAGAAGAAGGTAGTCCTTGCCAAAATGACAGAGAGGAAAATAGTTATAAATAAACTGAAAACACACAAGAAAACATGCACTGGAATTTAAATAGAAATATTACATAGATACATCTTTCCACTTTGCCTCATTTCATAAAAGCATAATTCAATTCAGCAGGTGGATCTCAAGCGCTACAATAATAACAAATCATCGTTGGTCTTTCAAAGTTCTGAACCAATGCATAGTAAAACTATGACAGGGAAAAACAGAATACCACAATAGTATTGTTCTCACCTTAATCTGCAAGTTGACACACATAATTTACCAGCTATAAAGACCAGCTAAAGTTTTGATTGGTATAAATCAATTAAATGCCCAATCACCATAGAAGTTTGATTAGCAGATCCATGTCACGTAATGCAATTGAAAGACTGAAACTCGGAAGGAAATAAGAGAAACGCTTCAATCTAGCAAACCTAGCCGCAATTTTCAATCGCAAATGCTGCCACGAAATTAAACCGAAAACAAGAGAGAAAGAGAACCTGATGCTTTCCACACTGCTCACAAGTGGAGCAAGGAACATAAGTGACAGTACTTCCGGTATCAACTATGAGAGCGAACCGCTGAGGTGGCGTTCCGATCCAAAGTCGAGTCGTGTAATACCTGCACCGCGGCATCACAATTTACCACACAAACAAACAATCAGATAATTAAGATCAGATCTCAAATCGTGAAACTGAAAGAGATGAGAAGACGCAGACCCGTTGAGGAGGAGATCGTCGTGGAGAGGCATGCGTGCGTTGGGGATGGTCTGCGCGTGGAGATGGCGGCGGGAGAGAAAGTCCTCCTTGAGGCGGTGGCCGTCGCGCTGCTTGAAAAACAGGGGCAAGATCATGGCGGTACCTCTACTAGTGCTATTGAGGAATGTAATTGAATGGCGATGCGGAGAATTCGATTGAGATGCAGCGGCGGAGATGGCGGTGGTGAAGAAGAGGATGGCGAGAGCGAGTACCCAAGCCATTTTGTGAGGCTGGGGAGGGGCCACGGTTGATCGCTTGCGCTGCAGTGGCGGTCTGCCGGCGGAGAGAGAGAGAGAGAGATTCCGGTGTCTGTGGGTTAATGTGGAAGAGATTTTGTAATTTATTTTGTTAAGTTGACTTTTTGTGTTTCTTTTTCAGTCGAAATATGTATAAACAAAATTTATACACATTCTTCGAGGAATGAAATTTTGTAGCGCAGGAGAATTCCGCAATTATACTCTTCTTTTAACATATAATATGGAGACTTGGTAAAAATTGGAAAATTGACAAATACTTGAATCCATTTTTAACAATTACCTGGTTGATTTCATTCATTACTTTTAGATTTTCTTATTTTATTTCATTTTCTTGATTCATGTGTAAATATTCACAATTATTTTGTTGCATCTGGTGTATTTTAGAATCTACATATGAAAACACACTAATCATACTTAATTAAGGCCAAATATCGGCTAATGTGATGGCAATTAACGCCTTTTACAAAATGCAAAAACTTTGGTGCAGCCGTCTGGACTCTGCGGTTAATTAGAGTTTTACCAATTCTCAATTATGAGTTTGGCAATCTTAGTTAGAGTTTGGCAATCTTGAATTTATTAATCGCAATTAGAACTCATCCTAAATGGCCATATATATATAGGAGTCTGGTTCAGAGTTCATTAATTACAATTAAAACTTTCAGCATTTTTTTTTCTCAAAAATGTTACCGGATTAAATTTTCAGCATCTAATTGTTTACTTGGTTCGTGCGAAACCTACATGTAAATGTGGATCTTATTTTAAAATTGGGTGAGAGATCATTTCCCCCCAAATCTAAATAAACAGAGACATGGCAGCTAACATAAAAGTGATAATACCTCAATAAACACAATTACTACCTCTGTTGTCAAATTCAACTTCAGAAAACCTGAATTGGGAAAGACTTAACTAGGAATAGATAAATTGCAAAGAAAGAAGTATACATCGAATCACAATTTGTTGAAAAGCATGAGCTACTGAAGGCAGACAGACAGTGAGCTCAGTGTTGTAGAATGTAATTTAATCTGCTGTTACATTTTACAACCTTGACATCTTCTACCTCAATGCCATAAATTTTCCTGTTGTGCTGCTCTATCATAAAATTCGTTTTTTATATGTAACTCAGCTAATTTTTTTGGGGGGGATTTATGAATTCAGACAAACGTTAGCTCATCCGACGTCGCGGCAGCTTCTTCCAATCCGGCAGCGGCAAGAGCCTTCCGTAACACCACCAGCTCTTCCCCTGCGTCACATATGTAGGCCGACGCTTGTCTGCCGGAGAGTGTTGCTCCTTCCATGCTATCTATGTAATCCTGTTACACCCAAAGTGCCACTAAATGAGATCATAAATTTAGGCCTCTAAATGAGCCAAGCAACTCGGATAGGTAAAAGTTCGTTTAAGCTCGTTTAGTGAAGCTTGTTAATCAAACTAGTCGGCCGCACACTACTCGGCTCATTAACAAGCTCATTAATTGAACTAGCTTGAAAATATCAAATCATTAACTTTTACCAATATATAAATAAATTAACAAGTATATATTTTTAAAACAACTAATTTACTTTCTTTTTTAAAAATGATTGGTACTAAAATCCAAATCCCGATGTGGAAAGCTTGTTTTAAGCTTGAATAAGCTCGTTTGATAAAAAAAATGCTTCAATAAGCTCGTGAGCCTCAAAGTGTACAGCAAAAATGCTCGCTCCCGGCTTCACAATGGAAGGATGAGCTACAATAATCATACGTATAATAGCATGCCTCCAAAATCGATTCCATAATTGTAAAATCCATTGATACAGAATGAAGAGAGGCTGACCTGTTTAGTGTAGGAGCCAGCCAGGAAGAAGTTCTTGATTGGTGTCTTCTGGTCGGGTCTGAACGGATCTTTACCCGGTCCTTCTCGATACAATGATTGCGCAATTTTGACAACGGACGACCACGTCACCTCCAAACCTTGGGAAGATGGGAACAACTCCAAAACCTGAAATCAAGAAGTTGTTATCAGCAGTAAAAACATGATTAAACATGTTAGAGCTTTCATTAGAGAAACGAGATATGGGAATGACAGTTCCAATCCATTTGTAACTAGTAAAAACTCTTACTGCATCTTAATGTTGTAAAGCATAAAAGAGAGGCAGAGTCTAGTAAATCAGGATGTAGAGTGCATCCGACTAATTAATATTAGTTGTGATTAAAAATCCTGATTGGGGATAGATGAACCACAATTGGATTTAATTAGGATTGGATGCACCTTATATTCGATAGGCATGCTCTAGTACATCTGGATGCACGGTGTACGCACTCTAGTTAAATTCTAATTGTGTTACATACACCCTAATTGTGGACTGATAAACCCTAATTGGGGATTGATGAACCCTAATAGGATTGATTCACACAAGTTTATGCCAAATAGCCAAGCAGTTGAAGTACCTGCTTCGATACTCTCTCTATGATTTCCCCGTTCGGTAGAGGCATGTAAGGGTCCCCAGGAGTAAGCACACATCTATTAAAGAACACAACATAGTGAGGCTGTCAGAAACCATAAAACAAGATGTAACTCATTTACGTAATTCCTCTGCTCAAAACATCGGAATATCGCAAGCATGATCTTCTTACTGAAGCAAAGAGCCTTGGCCCTCGAGGTAGTAATCTGCCGGAGACGAGAGTGCAAGGTCTGCAAAACACGAGAAATCTGCATCCGGAGTGTAAAGTAGGTTGTCCAAACCCGCAGCTTGCCTCAATTGCCTGACCATCTAAAGAGTTAATGGATTTGACAGCAAAGCAGATGCTTTTTAATGAAAAGAAACTACAGCTGTCGTATGAAGTCACCTTGCACGTTCCAAGTCCCTTAGCTCTGTTACCCAGCCATTATATCTCAATTGCACCGTGACAACGGGTACTCCCACTAATTTGTAAATGTTGTCGAAGAATTTCGAGTCCCTCCAGCTCTGGGGAAGTAATCTTTTAATCCCAGGGACGTCACAAGCTGCAATAGCGAAAGTTTTTCAGGAGTTTATCCAGCAGGAGGGAGAAAAGGTATAAGAGAAGCACTGGTCAGTTCATGCACAAACCTGCTACATAAGCGTCGGCTTTTATGATTTTCTTTTGAGTAGCCTGAGTAAATGAATACCATTTTATTAGTCCTGATGTCGGGCAAGCACTAGAAACTCACAATGATATTTCATCATTATGCAAGGAACACAGCCTTAAAGGTGACTACATTTATATTTTCCAGCAATGAATACTACATTTATATTTTCCAGCAATCACTTTCGTTACCTTATCAAAGATGACTAGAATAGAAAATTTTCATAATTCAATCAAGATACAGATGAAAACCATGTAAACTGGCAATCTAGGATATGAAACAATATCCTTGTCATTATATTATTTCTTTTCCAACATAAAGCATTTGGTTCAATTAACAAAGAAATGTTGATAGTGGGCTGGTAAATATTAAATATTATCCCGCCGTTATTAGCATGGTTTGCTAAGGAATTCTAAAAAATATAGTGAATATGAATATGAGCACTATTAGCAACGCATATCAAGGTCTTCCCAATTTCGTAAAGAAACAGAAACATTAAGAATATTAAATTCTTTGCAATTAACACGTATCATCATTAGCGAAGGGCGCTGGGCTATTAATTGATAAATTCATCCTTGATTGTGAAGCAATAATCACTTAAAAGACCAGTTATGGTTAGATAAAAATATAAAATCATCTGAATATAGATACACGAACCTTGGACATGGCAAGCCCCTTTACATATACTCCTCCATCAGCAGCTTTATCATAAAGGATTTCTCTGCATCCCCACCTCAAATGGAACCTGCGATAGCAACGGATAAAAGAAAATGATACATCAACCCAATAACTATAGGTACATATAACAACCAGTATATATTTGTTGTCACCTGCCACCCTTTTCCAAGATATAGTTTTTGATTGGACCACTCAAATAAACATCCGGAGAACCTTTAAGCATGCGAAGTAGGGAGGCCTCTGTTTTAGTAGCGAAAAGTGAAAATATGGTGAGCATACAGCGTGCACTAATATTATCACAGTCGATGAATCCCAGTGCATAAGCAACAGGGTCCCACATCCTCTGGATGCTCTTGCGAGTCCCCCCTTTAGACATGAACCAGTCCGAGAAGCTTATCTGTTGTAGTATATAGCAAAGCAATTACTACAAGCCCATATATAAAAGAAAAAATAGATGAATTTTAGCATAAAGAGCATGGAAAAAACTTGTTTCATGTCCAAATTATCTTCAGTTACAAGGTTTTGAAGAAAAGATGAAGGATTCTTGAGAGATGTATGATCAGTAAACAGTTACTTGAGAGATGTATGATCAGTAAACAGTTATGCCAATTACAATGCAGCTTTCACTGACATCATCTTTTGCTAAATTCCCATTTATATATATCTTTGTTTTTCCATCTTTTTTCAGGTGAAGAATTTATTGACCTAATTTATATCTAGCTTCTATACATTGGAAAAAAGGATAAACTAACCATTTCAAATTCTGCTTCACAGACTGCAGACTGAATTAAAATTACATTACCAATTCAATATTTCATCCTACTTTATCCCTCTGCAGTTTGTTCCTTATTCTCTCTTAATATTTCTTTGTCAATCTTGTGCTCCGACTCTTGATATGAATCTTTCTTGTGTACTTAACTAAGAAAATAGGAAATGGACTAAGGAAGAGAACACAAACATTATCTAGATCCCGTATGTTTCGCATAGCTCCGTCTGGATCAACAAGAGCCCTTACAACTGGACTAAGGGCGAGAGCCAAAGCATTTCTTGCTTTATCATAAGGCTGCACATAAGAGGGGAGATACATTAGAGAAATTCTTCAACTTCTAAGACAACAAAAACACAGAGACCATAGTCTTTTTTCTTAATCTACCTACTGTCGTCATAAAAGTACATCACGATGAAAATCTAGCTACAAACTGAAAGCTCTTTTCAGCAAGAGAAGCAAGCGATGATCAAAGGGGAAAAAAACAACCCCGGTACAGTACTGGGTACCTCAAGCTGATTTGTTGTTAAGAATGCATTAATTCCATGAAGTGGTGCTCCAATTGGGAAGCGGAAATCAAGTTCTGCAATTAGAGATGCAGTTAAATTAAACATGCAATGTTTTATATGATTGCACGATCACTCTGATTGCAAGCCTGTGTATGCTCAAAATATGAACTGACGGGTTAATTGTTAAGCATATTGATCATACCGCCGATTTCACCGCCTTTGTTGACAAAAGTGTGCGTATGATCCTTCACAAGCAAATTTTTCTCAGCTCCGACCTGCACAAAATTGGGACTTAATAAGACCATCAGGTTAAACATGATTATATATGCAGTTTCAGGAAATTTTAAACAGGCAACCTATATCTAATTTAGCTTGTTCCATAATCAAATTGAGCAAGTTGATTCTACCTTTTTCATCAAACGAAACAGATTGTTGTAGCACCCGAAGAAAACGTGCAGTCCCATTTCAATGTGATTTCCCTTCTTGTCTACAAAAGAACCAACTTTTCCACCAATGAAAGACCTGGAGTCATATATATCTACCTGCATTCGTATCCCGTAGCTGATCACATGATACAAACAACCATATTTCCTAACACATAATTATTCAGAAAGCATAGCTCATATACTGACAAACTGAAGACCATTTACCTCATGGCCTTGGTCCAAAAGCTCCACAGCAGTGGACATGCCTGCAATTCCAGCTCCGATAATCGCCACTTTTAGCTTTGGGCCACGGTAATGCTCAGGTTCTGGTGGAAATAAGCCTTTTGGAGCTACAAAGCAAAGAACCGACGCTTATTGCCACAAATAGAATTCTTCACAAACTCCTCAAATATTAGCAAAGAAAGATACGAACAAAAATAACAAAATAAATAAAGAGAGGGAAAGAGATGAAGGGGGGTTGCTTTTCAATTTAGAAATGGGAGGTGCAATAAACATCATCATAAATCAATGGCAGAAAGTAGAATCAAGCAAGTCCCACATAAGAAAATTCAAATTTGATTGAACCTCCATAATCCCGACCCAATTGTGAAGCACGAAAAGTGATCAGCAGGTCGATTTCACCTACCGTTAGTGCTCATGTCGGAGACATTGGAGTCCAAATCGGAGCGGATTGTGGCCCTACGGAATCTGTTGAGCTGTTTAGCAGAAGACCCAAGACGGAATTCGGAGCGGTTCCCATTTGCCGGAAAGCAAAGGGAAGCGGAAGCAGCAGCAGAAGCAGCCATGCACCTAGCTCCTTCTTCTCCTGGTGCTACTGCTGTTTGAAGTTGAATTTGAGAAATAGGAGTGGAGAATTGGTAAAGAGAAGGTGGAGAGGTGGTGGGGATTAGGAAGTGGGTTATTTATTGGGGGGAATCTGCAGAGAAGAAGATGCTGATGGTGAAATTTGTCTCCATTCCAAACCGTATTTGGGAGCTGCAGTTTGCTGGCGTGGCTCTGTTACATTTTTCTGGTTTGAAAGAAAAGAAGTGGATTTTGGGACGCCGTTATTTTTGCCGTTAATTTGGAAGGCTCAATTGATTGCACGTCCTTAGTTTTTGGCGAAGACAGCACGGAACATAGGCAAGTTAGGCATGTTGCTGCAAAACTACAACTTAAATTCTTTTTCTATGGATTTTCCATTTTTTTTTAATTGTCATATTTTTTCATTTGAGAACATTACGTTCTTGTGCACAAGTTTAAATTTGATTAAAATGAGGACAAATTTGCCACTCATTTTTAATCCTTTCATGTCCAAAATGGATTCAGGGTTTGATAATTATATGAACTGTATTATTTTATTCTCCGATCCAATAAAGATAAATTTGGATATTATACTCTATCTCAATCAAGTTATCTTCTAAGATTATTGGTCTCCCGATTCGAGTTAGTCGAGTTTAAGTAAGTACAAGGACAAGGTAGGAATATGCGAAATCAAATCCAAAACTAGAAGAGAATATATACCTACGGCTACCATAAAAACTTAAAAACACATTTTTTTTAAAGGGTATTAATCCTACAGTTCCGTTCTAAAGCCCACCGCGGCCACTCGTAAATATGCTCACCGCTTATGTGACAATGCCACATAAAAGTCAACCTTATTTAACTCCAATATATATTTCCATTAATATTAGATGTATTATATAGAAAGAATCAAACTTAACAAATATAACTAACACTAATCTACTATCTACATTTCCATTAAATTGCTTAGGTTATATATGCACGGTTTATAATAGTCACTTTAGTGGATTAACACACATATAACATTTTTTATGTTAATATTAAATGATAGTGTGGAAGTAACTCTTATATGCATTTTTATTATTATACTTCCTCCGTCCACGAAGAGTGTTCCACTTTTGCCGTTTTGGGTGTCCACAAAGAGTGTTCCACTTTCCTTATTTGGCAAAAAAGTGGTGGGACCATTTCTCCACTCACACAA